>CM024759.1:56862769-56960272 GCA_014218235.1 Colocasia esculenta | reverse complement strand
CGCGGTCAAACTAGGAGTCCGAATTGAACTCCGTCAGTTTTCACAAGTCACACTCATCGACCCGACCGTGCTGGAACAAATCGGAGGCCAATTGAAGAGTATTTCTAATTTTGTCCCTAAAATCGAAGTTTTTCATTTTTTAACTAAACTAACTTGTTAAGACGACTTGGCACCTCGCGGTCAACCGGGAGTCCGAATTGAACTCCGTCAGTTTCCACAAGTCACACTCATCGACCCGACCGTGCTTGAACAAACCGGAGGCCAATGGATGAGTATTTCTAGTTTTGGCCCTCAATCGAAGTATTTCATTTTTTAACTAAACTAACTTGGTTAGACGACTTGGCGCGTCGCGGTCAAAACCGGAGTCCGAATTGAACTCCGTCAGTTTCCACAAGTCACACTCCATCGGCCCGACCGTGCTGGAACAAACCGGAGGCCAATCGGAAGAGTATTCTAATTTTGGTCCCTCAAACCGAAGTTTTTCATTTTTTAACTACTAACTTGGTTAAGACTACTTGGAGCGTCGAGGTCAATCGGGAGTCCGAATTGAACTCCGTCAGTTTCCACAAGTCACACTCATCGCCCACCGTGCTGGAACAAACCGGAGGCCAATCAGATATTATTTCTAATTTTGGTCCCTCAAATCGACGTTTTTCATTTTTTAACAAACTAACTTGGTTAAGACGACTTGGAGCGTCGAGGTCAAACCGGGAGTCCGAATTGAACTCCGTCAGTTTCCACAAGTCACACTCATCGACCCGACCGTGCTGGAACAAACCGGAGGCCAATCGGAAGTATTTATAATTTTGGTCCCTCAAATCGAAGTATTTCATTTTTTAACTAAACTAACTTGGTTAAGACGACTTGGAGCGTGAGGTCAAACCAGGAGTCCGAATTGAACTCCGTCAGTTTTCCCAAGTCACTCATCGACCCGACCGTGCTGGAACAAACCGGAGGCCAATGGGAAGTATTTCTAATTTGGTCCCTCAAATCGAAGTATTTCATTTTTTAACTAAACTAACTTGGTTAAGACAACTTGGAGTCGCGGTCAAACCGGAGTCCGAATTGAACTCCGTCAGTTTCCACAAGTCACACTCATCGACCCGATCGTGCTGGAACAAATCGAGGCCAATGGAAGAGTATTTCTAATTTTGGTCCCTAAAATCGAAGTTTTTCATTTTTTAACTAAACTAACTTGGTTAAGACGACTTGGACATCGAGGTCAAACCGGAGTCCGAATGAACTCCGTCAGTTTCCACAAGTCACACTCATCGACCCGACCGTGCTGGAACAAACCGGAGGCCAATCGGATGAGTATTTCTAATTTGGTCCCTCAACCGAAGTTTTTCATTTTTTAACTAAACTAACTTGGTTAAGACGACTTGGAGCGTCGCGTCAAACCGGGAGTCCGATTGAACCTCCGATTTTTTCCGGTTCAGTTTTCCACAGTCACACTCATCGACCCGCCGTGCTGGAACAAACCGGAGGCCAATGGAAGAGTATTTCTAATTTTGTCCCTCAAACGAAGTATTTCATTTTTTAACTAAACTAACTTGGTTAAGACGACTTGGAGCGTCGAGGTCAAACGGGAGTCCGAATTGAACTCCGTCAGTTTCCACAAGTCACACTCATCGGCCCGACCGTGCTGGAACAAACCGGAGGCCAATCGGAAGAGTATTTCTAATTTTGGTCCCTCAAATGAAGTTTTTCATTTTTTAACTAAACTTACTTGGTTAAGACGACTTGGAGCATCGAGGTCAAACCGGGAGTCCGAATTGAACTCCGTCAGTTTCCACAAGTCACACTCATCGGCCCGACCGTGCTAGAACAAACCGGAGGCCAATCGGATGAGTATTTCTAACATTGGACCCTCAAACCGAAGTTTTTCATTTTTTAACTAAACTAACTTGGTTAAGACGACTTGGAGCGTCGAGGTCAAACGGGAGTCCGAATTGAACTCCGTCAGTTTTCACAAGTCACACTCACGGCCCGACCGTGCTGGAACAAACCGGAGGCCAATCGGATGAGTATTTCTAATTTTGGTCCCCAAACCTATTTCATTTTTTAACTAACTAACTTTTTAGACGACTTGGCCTCGCGGTCAAACCGGAGTCCGAATTAACTATTCAGAAATTGTGCGTCGATCAACCCAAATTAAAGTTAACTAAGTTAACTAAGTTAACTGTTAAAATTAAACCTCTAAATAAAATAAATTTACTCACGTGAGGGGCGTGTGCTGATGTCGATGGTGCTGCCTGTGGAGGAGGTGCTGCCTGTGGAGGAGGAATGTGATCTGGGAGAAGGCCTGGGAGATAACCTGGGAGAGGGACTGGGAGAGCTGGGCCTGTAGTGCGTCGGTCACCTGCATCTGCATCTGAGCCAGACGAGTCTCCATCGAATCCGTCAGACGAGACTCTAAGCCCGATATCCTACTGTCAATGAAGCCCATCAGCTGTCCTGGAGAAGTACCAACTCCTGCGTGGAATGCACTGGTCTGTGACCCTGAGCTGGATCCTCCAGATAACACCCGGCTCGTGTCGATGCTGTGCCCAAAACCATACACATGGCCTTTCTTTGGGGCCCCAGATGCCGCAACCCATACCTCAGGATCTAACGGCGGCTGCTCGTCCTCCCCGACGTACTTCTTGTCATTTGTTGGCTGTATGACTCCTGCAAGAAACCAGAAAAAACGATAGTAGTTAATATATTAATGTGAAAAATTAATAGTGAATATCTTCTAAATACTTACTGCAAACACTCGGGCTCTATCGCTAATGTATACATCCGTTCCTTTTCTTGTGTGTTCTATCGAACACCTCGGAAAATGTCGGCTGCCTTTTTAGCCCTTCTCCTATTCACAGAAAAAACATGACATAAATGAGTACCTTATAAATAAAAGAGACCAGAAATGGACAAATTACTTACCAATCTGGACTGATGGGTCGCAAAAGAGACAGACCCACCAGTATGCATGTTTGCTTTTGGATTCGCAGCCCGATTAACTTTCATTATTGAGGATGTTTGTTGCCATCTCTCTGCAGCCCAGATGTTGCAAAGAGTTTCCCAATATTCTCCCCTCATCCAACTGGGCACCCGCTCCCTCCAAAGAGTCGGGTCTGCACTCTGAGAAAGTTTCTCTGCATTTTTTCTCGCGTTATACATCAAATGCTTGAAATTTGATCTTGCGGTCATCGTCCATACAAATCGAGACCGCACCTCGTCCGTACGACTTTGAATCGATGCTGGCTCTATATACATAAGACTTAGTGAACTGCATGTATGAATACGATAAGAATTAAATTACAATACGGAATTACATACCATGAACATCTGATACAAGTGCTCCTGGACCTCCATCGGAAAATCATTGAATCTATGAATTGGCCCAGGAAAATGTGCTTGTAACGTTCTTGTGATGAATTGAGATGCTTGAGTAGGCTCTATTTTATCACTGCAATGATGTAACTGCATAATGTCAATTTCTGAACTAAATTCACTTCATTGCCCATAAGAAATACATACATGTTGATTACGTACCCATTAATCCAGACCTCCCGCAGAGTGCTCTCATAAAAACTACCTCTGCCCTCCTGCAGAGTACCAGCATCCTCTGGCACCGAACCTGGAAAATAATGATGAACAACATGAGTAATGTACAAAAATACTAAATAATGACTACAGAAACACCCTAACAGTTAAATATACAAATCTACTGGTGCATCTGGAGAATGTGTAGAGTGACCTGAGCATGTGACATTTTAATGGCATCAGAATTAATGCATACATTAAAGTATAACTTTACATATACATACCAGCTACTACAGGAGGAGACTCGGAGGATGCACCAACAGCTGTAACTAGAATAGAACGCATAAGTAATGAGGAAGATGAATGCACAATAAAAGTACATTTATAAATATACATACCTGCAGGCACGGTAGGAGCAGAAGAACTAGAAACTGTAGCAATTCTAATAACATTAATAATATATATAAATAATTACTACAAAAATACTTGGAAATTGAAATATACGTATCTGCAGGCACGCTAGGAGAGATGCAGAAGAAGAAGGACCAGCAACTGTAACAATTCTAATAACATTAATAATATGTGTAAATAATGACTAAAAAAATACTTGAAAATTGAAATATACAAACCTAGTCCGCTAGGTAGAGGAGGTGTCCGCTCACTCGAAGGAGAAGCAGAAACTGTAACAATTTTAATGGCATTAACACTACACAAGTACACAAATAATATACAGAAAAAATACACAGCTGATGACTATATTAGAAAAATATACATACCAGATGCAGGGAACAAAGCCCTCCCACGAATGCCCCTCCTAGAACTGCTACCAGATCTTCCTCCACGCACCATATCTTCATAGAGAACATAAAATCATAATGTTTACTAGTCAATTGCTTATATTGAAAGTGAGCTGCTTTAAATATACTCTACAAGTGTGAAAAAATTCTACCATAGTTTAATTGATATCCATTTCCTCCTCAGATGATGACGATATGTCTAATTTAACCCCATCTTCATCATCATCTTCACATTCATCACTGGTATATTCCTCTTCCTCACCAGAACTTTCATATTCAATATCTGTACGACGAGCACTACTGTCTTTCATCTCACGTGGATCGACTTCTTCGACCTCATTTCCGTGAGACAAGGACATTGGTGCTTCGGATTCGTCTTCTCCAATATGAGTTGTCAACTCTACATCTTCAACAAAGTCTTCTTGAAAGAATTCTGCGTTGATCTCTTCAGCTGTCTGATCAGTCATGTCCAATTCATAATCAGAGAATAGTCTGACTTAACTCTGCAAACTACCCACCAATCATTTCGTTCTTTGTTTGTACATGAAGGATAGCTTGTATAATACACTTGCTGGGCTTGTGTGGCTAAGATGAATGGCTCATAAGTATTCAATTTTGACTTATGCTTAAGCTCGACAATCCCATGTGTTGTGTCATTTCGAATGGAATTCGGATCAAACCAATGACACTTGAACAAGAATATATGATTGTCTTGTCCTAGATATTGCAATTGTAGGATCTCCTCTACAATACCATAGTAGTCATACTCACTTTCATTGTATGTACTTCCTTTTACACATACGCCACTGTTCATGGTAGATTTATTCTGCCCATAGTCTTTCGTATGAAACCTATACCCATTGACAATAAATCCAGGATAATTCTGTGCAATTTTGGATGGGCCGTAGGCTACCTGACGAACTCTTTCATCAGTAATTAAACCTTCTTGCACCTGCGTGTAGAAAAGGCTAGTTATAAAGTGAAATGAATTTTGTTGAATACTCTTTGATGTGTACACTTACGCGTTGTCTTAGCCATAAGGCCAATGACTTCTCTCGTTCTTTTTCAACCTCAAAATCAGTGAGTTGTGGATTTTTTTGTATAATTCTGAATCAAATTGTCTGCAATATGAATAGCAGATCACATTGAATAGGTAGAATAAAGGCAAAAAACTTACATATAAATTTAAATTGTGAGATTAGTACTTACTCAACATAACATTCTAGCTCAGAACAATTTAAAAGAATATATATCTCTGCGGCACATAACTCTCTGTCATCCAGCATTCGAGTTGAAGAACGTCCGAAGGCACGTCCAGGATGAGTAAATATTGAGAGTCGATTTGAACCGACAGATTCCCCCCCATCATCATTACGTGGAGGTTGTGTCCGACGAGTTTGAATGTCTGCTTCAAAGTACATTGCACAAAAGTTAGAGATTTCCTCCATAATGTATGCCTCAGCAATAGAACCCTCCACTTTTGCTTTATTTCGGACTTTCATTTTAAGGTCATGCATACACCTACATCCACAATGTAAGAGACAATTAGAAAAGCTATCACTTACGTAAGGTGCAATCGTACGAAGGAAATAGTTCATATTTGCATATACCTCTCAAATGGATACATCCATCTATATTGTACTGGCCCTCCGACCTTTGCTTCATATGGTAGATGTACGAGTAAATGCTCCATTGAATCGAAGAAACCAGGTGGAAATATCTTCTCCAACTTGCATACAGTGGTGACCACATTCTGTTCGATAGTTTGCACATCCTGAAGCTGAGTTCTGATGCAGATAGAATCGTGAAAAATCGACTCAACTCAGATAACGCTCCCCATAGCTGCTTCGGCAAGATGTCACGAAATGCAATAGGTAGCAACCTTGCATGAATACATGGCAGTCGTGACTCTTCATTCCATATATCTTTCCCTCACTGACGTTGACAGAACGAGCAATATTTGACACATAACCGTCAGGAAATCTCAGTTGTTTCAGCCACTGACACACTTGCTTTACTTGTCCTCCTCCAAGCACATAAACTGCTTTGGTTTACTTGATTTCCCATTTACTTCAACAATTTCTAACTCTGGACGTTTACAGAGCATGGACAAGTCCAAGCGTGCATTCACATTGTCCTTTGTTTTACCTTTGATATCCATAACTGTGTTGAATACATTATCAAAGACATTTTTCTCGATATGCATCACGTCTAGATTGTGCCGCACAAGAAGAGTCGACCAATAAGGTAGCTCCCAGAAAATGCTTTTCTTCACCCAGTTGTGCTCCTTCCCAAAACCTGAAAGGTGTCGGGTACTGCCCATCTGTTGTGTGATATCTGGCAAATTTTCAACATGTGCTGCCATATCATGACCGGACAACCTCTCGAATATAACTTCATCTCGTTCCTTTTGTTCTTTAGGAATGCATCTTTTTGTCTTCTAAAAGGGTGATCAGCTGGTAAAAACTGACGATGGCAATCAAACCAGCAGGACTTCCCACCATGTTAAGTACAAACGATTTGGTATTATCCATACAATACGGACATGCTAGCCTCCCATGTGTGCTCCAACCAGATAGCATTCCATATGCAGGAAAATCACTTATAGTCCACATCAATGCCGCCCTCATGGTGAAATTTTGCTTTCTAGATGCATCATAAGTATTGACCCCCTCAGTCCATAATAATTTCAATTCATCAATCAACGGTCTTAGATAGATGTCTATATTTTTTGTAGGACTTTTCGGACCAGGAATCAATAAGGACAGGAACAAATTCTCTCGCTTCATGCACATGCTCGGAGGAAGGTTGTATGGTGTCACGAACACTGGCCAGCTGGAGTAGGAAGCCACTGAACCTCCAAATGGATTAAATCCGTCAGTGCAAACCAAGCCTCACATTACGTGACTCCTTGAGAAGATAGGATAAACATGGTTGAAATGAATCCAAGCTTCGCCATCTGCAGGATGAGTCATAATATCCATGTCCCGACGTACTCTTTCTGCATGCCACCTCATATGTCCAGCTGTCTTTGAAGACATATACATCCGCTGCAGCCTGGGTGTAAGGGGGAAATATCGCAATGACGCATAAGGTATATCCTTTCCCCTAGAATTGACCCCTCTTTTAGGTTTAAATCTATCATGACGGCAAACTGAACAGGATACCATATCTGCATTCTCTTTGTCATACAACATACAATGATTAGGACATGCATCTATTTTCACATATCCAAGTCCTAAATCATTCACCATCTTCTTGGCACGATAAAAATTTGGAGGCAGCTTTTCATCTGGAGGTAACATGCTCTTGATGATGAGGAGGAGATGATCAAAGCAATTCTCAGAAATATGAAATTCAGATTTCAAGTTCAACAACTGTGACACCGCTGACAACCGAGTGTGCTTTTGACAACCATCCCACAATGGCTCATCAGCATCCTTAAGTAACTGATAGAATCTTTCGGCTCCCTTATTCGGCACGTCTTCAGCGTATACAGGATCCACATGTACACTGAATGCCGGACCAGCAGCATCTACAACCATATCCACGTACGTACTTGTGCCTTCCACATTACTAGGCTCGTGCGACCAGAAGTCCTCACCATGACATGTCCAATTCATATAACCTTCAACAAACCCTTTTCTGTATAAATGGCGTTGAACTTCCTTGGGGAATTCCACTTCAAATTTTACAAATCATACAAGGACATCGGATGCCACCTTGCCTGTCTACTTTTGCATTTGGATTCCCCAATGCAAAATGAACAAAATTCTCAACTCCGACCCTAAACTCTGGGACACCACATGATCAACTATTCTGCGATACATCCATGAACGGTCTGAAGCCATTGCTGTCCTACGCCCAAACAATATCAATAGACAAATAACTTTAAAATTCTAAATCACACATCCTTCGACGCAACCGAAATGAATAGGAAGGATTTATTATTTAGATTATCACTTTTTACCCATCTGTGAATATTTGATCGCACTCAGATGACCATTTACTATGTGATTGTATTATTTGCTGAAAATTTCGGCAGCATCTCCCCACACCTCTCTGATATACCAAAAATATTTATTGATTAAGATATTTTCTTAAACACTTACTAATAAGTGGTTAAGAAAATATTCTAAATCAATAAAGGTATATCAGAGGAGTGAGTAGACACACCCGAAATTTCAACAAATAATACAAGCACATAGTAAATGACCACCTAACTGCGATCAAACATTCACAGACTGTCCAAAACGGGACAATTCAGGACTTTGAGTTAAATATACACGTTCTCATCTTTGAAAATAAGACTCGTGCACATCAATCCAAAGTCTTGAACGGGAGGTTCATTGACACGGGCTTAACACGCTCTCGTGAAGTGTGTGCAGTGTTAAAAAGAAAATAAAAACTAAAGCATGCATATAAACAAGTGCAATAATAACCCACATAAATATGAAAAGAAAATAAAAACAGGGAGATAGTTTATTGAGATTTTATCTCCAATGCTGATAAGTTCTAATAAAATTACCTGCATGTAGTCATAACTTTACAATTGGAGAATCCTATAAAGAATAAGTACTAATCTGTGAGTTGGCTATCAAGAAGCCTATTAGATTTTTACATGCATGTTGAATAATACATATGAAAGAGACTCAAAATCTACCCACCTGTCTGAGATTTAGAAATTCCCAATTGCATAAGTGTTATCATATTCATGGCTTTCTATCACCAAATTGAAAAATTGTCTTTCATCTCTAAGCTTATACATTACAGGAGGAGTTAAATGATCTATAGAAGCTGAATTTTGATAATTTTAGTATATATAAATTAAGTACAAAAAAATACCTACTGAGGCAGTTAGAAACTGGATAGAATCTGAGTAGTAACCTCCTTTCCCTGCACATATGGTTAATGAAAGGTATATTAGTTCCTAGAACTTAAGTTAATAAAAAATTAGAGTGAATACAAAATTTAAAGAAAAAGGAAAAAAAGATACACGTAGCTACATTGCGACAGTGCTACAGCGGGAAATGAACAAATAAAGTTGCAAATTGTGCTTAAGACTGTGCTTAAACTATCCGAAAATTTTGGCATTAATAGAGTTGCAAACTGTGCTAAAACTCATGAATTTAGTATGAACAAAATAAAAAAATAGGATATCTAATTGTAGTTAACCATGCATTTCTGTAAAAAATATAAAAGTAGTAGAAGAAGAACATAGATAGATTTTGTAGCTCTGCTGATAAGGAGGCAGAATCCATGGTTCATCCTACTTCTGAATCTGCTTAAGAGACAGAGAACCTGGATCACAATGAAAATTTCAGTCACTCCTGAAATGGAAGGAATTTGACATGTAAGGGACAACATACAGATCACAGAAGCTATCCAAAACCCAGACAGAGCACCACAAGAATTTAGAAGCACAGTGCCCACCACCCCCCCCCCCCCCAACTGTTCCCTCCCCACCGAACCAAACCAAATCGAACCGAAATTTTTTCAAACCAAACCAAACCGAACCGATACAATTCGGTTTGGTTGGTTTGGTTCAGTTAACCTGAAAATAAGTGGGCCTTTCACAAACAAGATTTTATTGTCCTACAATTTTAACCTCCTGTTTTTCCATATGTATGTTTTGTGAGCACCAATAGCATATGCATAATCAAAAGAATATTTCATTCACAAAAATCTATATAAATCTATCTATGTCAACCATACATGAGAGGATGAGCTGAAAAATGAACATTGATAATGTAAGGTAAACTATAAATGTAAAATATAACATTGATAATGGTTCAAACATCTACTAATAATAATATGACAATGAGAAATGAGAATCTACAATAATAAATAACAATTTTAGACTTAATAAATTAATAAGGAGTGTGAAGGAAACAAAATAATAATCTAAACTGCAAGTGTGCGTTGTGCAGTTGTGCTTGTGCTATAGTGAGGGCAGAAAGATGATGATGGTGGCTTGGTCTCTGGTGTGCAATTGCTGTGGGACAGACATCAATTGAAGCATTAAATATTATGATTGATGAAGATTAAAAAATTACTTGAATACTTGAAGTTAAAGCTACTCACCAAATATATAGAACAAAAATAAAATCAGATCTGAAATGAATCGATAATTACTCAAAGACTCAATGTTATGGGAGATGCTGCTGTAGTGCTGCTCCCGATCTCCTTAATCAAATCTGGAATGAAGAAATCACTAATTATATAGTCATACAGACTAAAAATAAAATATGAAGATTAGAATAAAAAAAATAAAGTTGACAAAGACAACAGCAACAAAAAAAAACCGTAGGCCAAAACCCACACATGAGAGAATCGTTCTCAAATGAGAATAGGAAATGGAGATGTTACCTGGCTCGTCTCCCTGGACCCTGGCGTGCCGTCCACGACTCCGCGTCGTCTCCTGGTGCGCTGTTCGGCACGTCCACGCCATCCGCGTCGTCTCCCGGGTGTGTAGTCCGCGTTGTCTCCTAGTCCCTGATGCGCCGTCCGGCCAGTCCACGCCGTCCTCGTCGTCTCCCTGGTCTGCCATCCGCCGTCCACGTCGTCTACCTGGTGTGCTATCCGGCCGTCCGCGCCGTCTCTGGTCTCATGGGCGTGTGCCGTCCACGCCGTCAGCGTCGACGCGTCTCCCTGTGCCTGGTGTGCCGTCGACGTTGTCTGCCTGGCCTGGTGTCGTCGACGTCGTCTCCCTGTCCCGCCTCCCTGGTGTGCCGTCCGTGGCGCCGCCTCCTCAATCCCACCAAACCCTCGCCAGGAGCAGAGAACGGCTGAACGGGAGAATCGGGAGATGCAGATGCCAAGCAAGACTTGCAGATTTGGGGCTGCGGCCAGCTTGTGTGCGACCATGGGTATCTTTAGGGTGGTTTTTGGGTGTTTAATGGCAGCCGTTGGATGAAAGGGTGAGATCTATAAGATGACCATAATACCCTACACAATGTTTACATTTACATATATATATTATGTATATACATATATATCATGTATATATATATATATATATATATATTAAACAGATTTAAATATATATATATAAATTTAAAATATATTATATAAAATTTGATTTTATCGGTTTGGTTCAGTTAGGAGATCGCCATACCGAACCAAACCGAATTTACAAATTCAGTTTGGTTTGAAACCGAACCAAATTTTTTTATTTTCAAACCGATCAACCGGCGGCAGAGTGGTGAGAGGCGACGACGACAGAGGGGCTGGGTCGCAGGGGCGATGGCGGCAACGGGTTCGACAACCACGATGGACAGCGTCGGCGGCGACGGGTCTGACGACCACGATGGACAGCGTCGGCGGCGACGGGTCCGACCACCACGGCGGAGAGCGTCGGTGGCATTGTCCGGTGGTGGCGCGAGTTCGGCGTCGGCGATAGAGAGAGAGAGAGAGAGTCTGGATGGAGGAGAGAGAGGGAGCGCGAGTGGGGGGGAGATATATATAGGGACAGCCACTGCGCGAGGAGTCGCCGCCGCCGGGAGGAGGCTCGACTGCTCGTGCTCGGGGCGATGGGAGAGGCGAAGAGCAGGGGCTCCGACACTCCGCTGTGTAGCAAAGAAAGAGGAGAGGCCGAACTGAGACCGGGAGGAGAAGGGCTACGTGACCAGATTAGGGCTTTTTAGGGTTGTTTCGGTTCAATCGGTTCGGCTCAATTTTAAGGAAGAAAAAATCGAACCGAACTATTTACCATTAAACCGGTTTGATTCGGTTCATTGACTCGAACTTTAGTTAGTTGAACCGAACCGAACCGGTCGGTTCGGTTCTGTTTATCGGGTTGGACCGAGTAATGAATAGTCCTAAGCATAGCATCACCAACAGCAAAGCAGTAGCAGCAGTAAAGCAGTAGTAACAGTAAAGCAGTTGTAGGAGTATCAAAGCATAGCAGCAGCAGCATGTGCGGAGGATAAGATAAGGATCATTGGCGGGGTTTAAAGGTGGGGTTTATCCGCATGCGAGATTGCAACGAACAATGGCGATGAAATCTTCGAAAGGATTTCACCTGGGTTAAACACGTAATACAGTTCTTACGTAACCCAAGTTACGTAGGATGAAGTGATTACCTTACGTAATCATTGTGCCATAATTGATATATATATATATATATATATACATATATAAAATTCCATATATTTCTTTAATATAATATAATTCTATTTTAATCCTTTTCCATCAACATAATTTTAATTATTTAGGTTATTAATTTATGGGCCTCTTGTGTGTTTATTACCGAGCTTTATTTTAGTAAAGGAGGTGTGCGTAATATTCGAACTAATTGGAACGTCATCATGTATTATACACAAATGACCAAGTATTTTTATATACAAAATCAAGGTGTTACAGATTTACAGCCCTAATTTCGATAGATAACAACACATACGATTAAAGTGTGAGTTCGTTGTGTGTGTAGACCTGAGAATTCAGATTAATTATTTAAAATTTTGAGAAAGGTCCATATTGTTCTCCATATTCTGGAAGAAAAAAAGAGCTTTTTATTCGACCTAGAATATGGGTGTGTCGACCTAATTAAGTCACTGGAGACATGAGTTATAAGTTGATTTGAAAATTAACAGAGTGTGTCAACCTGAATAGAAGAGAGTGTTGACACTATGAAGGAAAGTGTCAACTCTCTACAAGGTATTGGTCGATACTATGAAGGGATAGGTCGACGCTATAAGGGATAAATCGGTCAACACTACTGGATAGATAATGGTGATAATACTACTGGATATATAGATAGTGTTGACACATGAGTACGGATAGGTCAACACTAGTACTGCATAGATAGTGTTGACACTACTGGATAGATAGTGTTAACTGACACTACTAGATAGATAGGTCAACACTATTGGATAGATGTGTTGACACTACTAGTACTATTTCCAAAACACAGTCAGAAAAAAAAGAAAAAGAATAAGAATCCTTCAATTCACAAGAACACTTGCCTAGCTAAGACTGAGTATTAGCTAAAACACGTAAGTATACCTAATAATCTTTTAGACATTATTTGTCTTTTCTTTTATTAACACACACACACAAACACACATATAAATATAATATATATATACTAATAAATATATACACTTTTACACATACCTACCACTACTTACACATGTTCACATTTAGATGCATGTTAAATCTTACGTAAACAAGTTTATGGTAATTTTTATTAAAATTTTCCTGAAAAAATATTTATCAAGTATAAATTATCCTAAAAGTAGATAAATCATATTTACCTCATTAACCGTGCATCAAAAATTCTCAATATCCACATTTTTGGTATAAACATATTTTTATGGTAATTTCGAACTAAATTTCATTACCAAAATTCAGTCTCAATTCGGTCTAAAATGCAGTCTGAATTCGGTCCCTATTCAGGGACCGAATAGGGACCGAAATTATTCGGGACCGAATAGGGACGAAATTATTCGGTCTCTATTTTTGGGACTAAAATTTTCAGTCTCTATTCGGTCCCTATTTTGGGACCGAATAGGGACCGAAAATTCGGTCTCTAAATCGGTCTCTATATGCGCTTTTTCTTGTAGTGATGTTACATGATAGGTGTTAAGAGTGCATATGTTCATGTCATGTATGTATTAATTGGATTATGCTTAACTATGATAGAAAGATTATTATCATATTATGCAGTTTACTAGAAACCATGTGCAAGTGTCATGAGTGTATGATAAATCTTACCTTAAAACAACAAGTTAGTTATATGATAAAGTGATATGAATGCATGTGAAATTGACTAAATACTATACTAAAAGTATTCGTCATCTTGTACATAACCTTGTGTTCAAATTTGATTAAATTGTGCAATGATATGATAAGGATTTGAACTATGTATCATAGAATATATCATGTGTAGAGAACTTGTGTAGATGTCTGTTATTTTATAAATTAATATGAGCATGTGTTAATTTGGAATGTGTTTGGGAGACCTATGTGTTGTTAATCATTAAAGTTTGTGCTATATGAATTATTGTAATTAGTATGATAGCACGTGTCTCATTATGGTTGGTAGTATAATGTGTATATGATATGTATAAGTTTGATGTTTAGATTACTTGCTGAGTCTTGTAAGACTCATACTTGCTTCGGCGTACAGGTGTGACAGGTTATCCAGTAGCTGAGGAGAGAATAGTGAAGATTGATACCGAATACAAAGAGTAGCACTTGAGGAGATTTTATTTTTGGTAGTTGCTTTAAATTATAGTTGAATAATGTTATTCATATGGACAATGTACGGACAATGTCGTTCTTTTCAAGTTGTAATAATTTGGACTCTAGTGCTTTCTTTTACTATATAGATTGTGGAATGTGTGGTGATGATGGAATGAAGTATAAATAATATCTCTTTTAATTCCGTTGTACTCTTTTATTATTCATGGATATATCAACCTTATCGTTTAGTGTTGGGTTACTATCCCACTGTAATGGTGCTCTTTGTACCGATGGGGATTGGTATAATCGTACCGATATGAGGAGGGTCGTTAGATGAGCCTTCTTCACCATCTCGACGTAGGTCTGGATGTCGAGAGGTGCCAGTTGGGTAATATATTGAGGTTTGAGGCCGTTGAGAAAGCGCTTAGCCTTCATCCTCTCAGTGTTCACTAGGTGTTCAGTATATCGTGCCAGTCTTGAAAATTGGGCTTCATACTCGGCCACAGTCGAGCTCCGTTGTTTAAGAGCAGCGAATTCCACAGCCTTCCTTTCTTGGACACGCTCCGAGAAGTATTTGGAATTAAAAGCTTCTTTGAACTCGGTCCAGGTGAACTGACCATTAGCTCTGGTCGCTTCGACAGACTCCCACCAAGCGCGGGCGTCCTTTTCCAGTTGGAATGTGGCTAGCAGCAGCTTATCCCCCGCTGCACATTGCATGACACATAAGATTCTTTCCGTATCTTTGAGCCAGTGCTCAGATTCATCCGAATCTGTGGATCCACTGAACCTAGGTGGGTTCAGACTCCTGAAGTTGCGATGCAAGTCGCCTGCACCACGATTGCCACCTCCTTGGGTAGCTTGCACAATCGCGCGCATCAGTTCTGGATGGTTTGTTGAATGCCCCTCATTGAGCACGTTCAGCCGTCATCTTGATGGCTTAGTTCCTACAAAATAACTTATTGTCATGATGTGATGTGAAATTTAATTCGTGCGTGTGTGAGTTCATTTTAGCTAGTTACCCTGGCTCTAACCACGACTCCATAGGTAGGATAATTGACTCTAGTAGAGGCGGTTACCTAGATCATCCTATACTTAAGAATAACCTGCTCTGATACCACAAAACTGTTACGCCCTGACCCGGAATATCGGAACGCGAGGCAGTTGCAAGTAAAACGGGTACAGAGCGAGTACTAGACATCAAACCATTGGACAATGAATAATACTAAAGCAAATTCATTTCATTAATAACTTTCCAAATGTCTAGTTACAACCACTAATATCAGAACTATTCTATAGGGCCCAATTACATTGAATAAAAACAAAAGACTAAACTATGACTCGAACATAAGGCTAGGACGCTATGGTACTCATGACATCACTCCTGGTCGTTCCCGCCCTCTTGAGTGTATAGTTCATCCTCGGTCTCGCCTCAGAACACAACGACAAATAACGCAAGGTGAACGATAACGCCCAGTAGGACTTAAATCTCAATGGTCAAGTAGACTTTAAATAATTAATGCTTTAAAAGGCAGAGTAACTAATGATAGAGCGAGCGAGTCAAGTAAAAGATAGCAGGATAGCACGTGAAGGAAATAGCACAACTTTCCAAATAGAGCAAGAGTGTCGAGTATAGCACAAAATAGCGAGATAGTCATAACACAAATAGCACAAAGTATAGCAATAGCACAACAAGTATAGTATAGCACTTTTGTCCATAGAACAACGAGAGAATAACACTTTTTGATTGTCATTTAGATAGTCGAGATAGATAGTACTCGAGTGTAATGCCAAACACTCTGATCATTTAACTCCCATGGGCACTAGCACTTTTGGGTGACATGTCAGGACCGGATCGGGCCCTTTATATATTGCCAGGCATTTGGTTATATTGTTTATCTTTAGACAATCAGTGAATGGCCAATATAGAGTACCAAGAAATAGATGAGAGTACTAGATGAATAGACGAGATAGTAGAGTGAACGTGAATAGATGAGCGAATAGAGTATAGATGAGAGCTAGTGGACATTACACGCAACACATCGAGTAAACATGCGATATTAACAGTTGCACAACACGCACACGTGGTGTTGGCAGTCAGGTGGAACTCACTACCCTTCCACTAGCCATGTTAAGCACAAGTCTAGAGGTCCGGTGTGATTCAAGATAATAACGAACTTCCAATAGTCATTTGGATCATGTTGATCCCTAAAGGGTATCATAGGTGTTAGGGTACAACCGGCTCGTCGACCATGTGGGAATCCCTGGACAGAGGAGACTTACGGAGGCCTTGAACAAAGACTCACTAGTCCGGCAGAAGGAGTATCCGACGGAGAGTTCGTCCAATTCAAGAGATTGTGTATATGGAAACAAGTGCTCGACGTTCTAGAGGAGTTCTAGAACAGTGGAGCGTCGGTATCGATGTTCCAAAACATCATGAGAAAATGTACACAAGTATATTCAAGAATGAGGCAATTTAATGACATAAATTACCAGATAAAATATGTAGCATGTTCATGCCAATTAAGCCATATTTGGATGGTTCAAAGAGGTGTGCTGTGAATAAGAAAATCATGGACAAGATAGATCATGTGTTTGACTTAAATTAATTAAAATGTATTCTATATTTACAACTTTGTTTTTCAGTGTTTAAACAGTTAACAAGATATGGAAATAGCTGAAGAACAACAAGACTTGCAAAAACATGGATGTTCCTGTAAAAAGTCAGATCGCGACACACCCTAATGAGGGTCGCGATAGGGTCCACTGAGATCGCGACAGGGTCTTGTACAGGTCGCGAAGGGCTTGTCGGTTCGGGCAGGCAGGTCGCGACGGGGTCATGTGAGGGTCGCGACGGGCTCAAACAGACCGGGCAGCTGATCGCGACGACAGTCCCTGTCACAATCAGATCACAACAAAATGCTCTGTCGCGATTCCCCTGTGAACGTGACCTATCGGGCCGTCGCGTTCACATGGTCTGAGCCCGAGTTTGATAGGGAAAGAACAGTTCATTGGGTTGCGGGCCAAACTTACCCTATTTGACACATGGTGATTCAGAAATACATATCTAATTGTACAGGCGATGGAAAATCGTGAAACCAATTGCGAATTGTTCCAGACATGCATGGTGGGTACTTACAGTAAATAGGAATTTGAAAACAAACAGGGCTTCGACATGCTTTGGTCATGGTAATCATGAAGAACTTAGAACAGTACACAGATGAGATCAACGAATAATTCGCATGATAGGGTGGATGAAAATTAGGGCTTTCTGGTGCAAAAGAAGCCTAACGACCATCATAATCTCCAATAAAAATTTCGTGGCATGAGATCAAGTGTACAAGGAGAACAAGATTTACCAAGGGGGTTCGGGGTCAGGATGAGTGCGGAACTTCGAAAAGTAAGAAGTAATTATTGACTTGATGATAAATCATGAAACTTGAGGGTATTGTTCATGGTACATGGAACGATCTACAGTCAAAATCTCATTAGTTTTGCTTGTGAGAATGCCTACCTTAATGGTTTTTCTCTTCTAGGGTTTGAACTTGAAGAACCCGGGAAGAACTTGGGATCCTTCTTCTCCACGAATTCTCCTTCCCTTTGGCTCCTTCCCATGTCTAGCAAACCCTGGCACAAGCTAGGGCCGACCATGAGGGTTTTAGAGAAGTATTTAAGCATCTCCCCATTCTATTTCCTATTATGACTCTAATTCTTATTTATTCCGAATTTCTTATTTCCCTCTCTCCTTTTTAGGCATGAGATCTCCTAATTGGGTTAGGATGTGAGCTAATTTCGTAGCCAACCATTAGGGTAGGTTTAGGAATCCCAATCCAACTCAAACTTCCATTTTAATGCATTAAATAGCTCTTTTCTATTTAAGTAATAATTTAGTTACGAATTTAGTGTATTTTCTTATTATTCTCCTTTTTAAAATCCCTATTTTGGCCACAAATTTCTAATGGGTCTATTTATCAAAGCCCATTACTTCTTTTCATTTAATGGGTTTTATTTAATTCTCTTTTATTTGATTTTCTAATTAATTTAATTAGTTTTCTTTTTATTATTAAATTTATTTTTCAAAAAATCCAGGTTGCTACACATCACTTGCACTTACCACCTGCCACATTCACATGTCACTGTGGACACCGCCGATGGATGACGTGTTAAGGTCCACAAAAAGGGATGTACGGGGGTGGGGCTGAAATGGATCGTGATCGCTAGGTATGCAAGGGTACCGAATGGAGATGCACGTGCGAGGGGTGCGGATGGAAGAATGTAATCGCGGAGAATACATGTTGGAGCGTGGGGATTGCGCGGGGAATGATGTGGGCCCTCTCTTCCTCTACGAACACGGCTGGCCGTGGTAGAGGGCGTTTTCCTCGTTTGATTACCTTGACAAAAAAGGACAAGGAAAATAAGGGGATTAGCCAATAAGATGTGTAGTATCGAATCCCGAACGAATAAATAAAATGAATAAAATGGGGAGGACTCACCGGGTGGTGGTTTTTAAACCCCTACAATAGGGGTGTGTGTGTATGCATGCATGTGTGTGTGTAAAAGAAGTAAAATGGGCCACATAGGGCTCGGAGGAGATAAATGAAAAGGGAAGAAAGGGGAAGCGGGGTGCTTCCCCAAATGTTGGTGCAGCGTGATGGACCGTTGCCGGAATTGATGGAGGACATGGAGGAAGGACGCTCGCCGCCTCACGCGTGAAATGGAAGGAGACGACGGCGCCGGACTCTGTGGAAGGACGACGTGGATTGGTGCGAGGTAGAAGATCCTCCTGGGCCTGAGTCGA
Source organism: Colocasia esculenta (assembly GCA_014218235.1). Taxonomy (NCBI): domain Eukaryota; kingdom Viridiplantae; phylum Streptophyta; class Magnoliopsida; order Alismatales; family Araceae; genus Colocasia; species Colocasia esculenta. The sequence goes on along the minus strand of CM024759.1, from coordinate 56,940,964 downwards.
GGCAGAGATTCGGCAGGGCTTCGACGCTTCGTGGAACCCCCCTCTACAAATGACCCTCGGGGGTCAATTTATAGGGGCAAATCTTTGAATCACGTCGGGTACAGCCGCCGCGACAAGAACTTGAATTGCGTCTAAGTGGCAGGCCACGACTTGAATCGCGTCGGGCTAGCGCGCCGCGACGGTGGAATTGCGTTCGGGTGGCAGGCCGCAGTTTGCAAGGTCAAACTGACGAGACAGGCGCAAGATTGCTGCCACTTCTTCTGAATCGCGTCTTGTCAGGGCGCCGCGATAAGAACATGAATCGCGTCTGCCAAGGCTGCTGCGACTTGAAACGCGGCGGCAATGACCGACGCGATTAGCTTAGGGGCAATTTCCGAGGCATGGGCTCATAAATGCATTGTCTACTAATGGGGAATTATGATTTGACCTTTTAAATCGCGTCTTCTGACAAGGACGTGATTACAACATTTTCTCATGATTGCGGGCAACGCGGGACAACTTTCTGGGCCATAGCCTTTTTGACTTTCAAATCGCGTCCATCGGATTGGACGCAACTCGCTTTAGGCACGTTGATAAACGCGTCCGGCATGCACGATGCAACTTTCAGTTGCGCCCTGCATGGCCGTCACGTTAAGGTCGCGCCCCCTCATGCCGTCGCGTTAAGGTCGCGCCTGTTAGTGCTATTACGATGAGGTTCTGAATCGCGTCCACCATCCCGGACGCCTTTCATTATGCGGCTGCCATACCCGTCGCGACATGGAATTGATGCCTATAATTCCCAAGGGGTCATGGAAATGGAGGGGAAGCACCGTGGGAAGAATGGGGTGATCCAGAATGATTGAAAAACTACTCTTGCAAGGCAATAGGAGGGCCATTTGTGGCATTTATGGTGCAACAGGAAATTTACCCGTGGTGGAGCCAAATTCACGTGTCTACAGCTGCCATGCCTTGGCGTCTGGTTTGCAGGGGAGCGAAGTGAAAAGACACGAAGTGGAGTGCAATGGAGTGAAATTGAGTGTAATGGAATGAAGGAAATGAAGCGTAGCCAAGTGGAGTGAAGCGGGAGCGGACTGAAAAGTTGACGCCAAGGTGAAACATAAACATGCATAATCATTGGGGACTGCCACCTGATAAGAGCCTTTCACCAACAACCTAGGAAGTCACCACCGGGAAGAAGACCTAAAGAAACAAATGCTTGGACAATGGAAAGGGAAAGGAAAGGTGCCACGTGGGGCACAAAAAAAAAGAAAAGATCAACTTCCAGTGTCGGGGAAGTACCTAAGGACACTATCCGTTAGGTTTCACCATTAGGGGCGTCTGCCACTGCCGCAGGTGGATCTTTGGGAGAGACGGAGAGATCAACTTCCAACGAAAGGGAAGTACCTAAGGACACAATCCGTTAGGTTGCACCATCGGGGGCGTCTGCCACTGCCTCAAGTGGATCTCTAGGGATAAAGATGAAAAAATAAAAGGGATAAGTCCAAAGAAAAGGGTTCTTAAGGAAATCGGCGCGGAGGCAACAACAAAGGGAGTTAGGTATTCCACCCGGAATGGAATATTTCAAGGTCGCATAGATTTTGAGGCGCGGATGGCCCTCAAATTGCATTGGAAGAGTGAACTTCCACTGAGATTTCAATATGCATGTATGCTAGGCTCAAAGAAAAATAAGTTAAAAGAGGAGTAGAAAATAACCAAGGATAATATTGTTACGCCGGTGAGTCAGGACCGGGGGGTATGCATGGGTCCGTCGTCCTCACATGCCAAACATAACGGCCTATCCATGCGGCTAAGGATCATTTGGGATAATCATTGTTTTTGATAGAGGGGAACTCAAATCCCAGATTCCCCAGAGCCACAAGGTCCTTGGTATGCTCTAAGGGTATGCATATAGTAAATACAGATAAGTGATGGTAGGGGCAGGAGCAGCCTGATTGCGCTGGATGAGGTAACTCGAATCCTGCGCTCAAAACTCATTAGCCAAGAAAAACAAATATCATGGAAAAACAATATTCATTCAAAGCATGTCTTGGAGCATTAATAAAACATTAAATAAACAGCTCATTTGGTTTGTTTATCTTTATCCATGAGGATAAGTGATCTCTGGCTAAGGAGATTGGAGTTAAGGATGGGAGGAAGCCATGAAGGGGAAGAATTACATCATTCTGATGCAGACAGGAGGCAATGCTTGCCTGGTGCAATACCATCATGAACTTTTTTGGATTTTTTGAAATATTAAAATTTTTGTGGATTTTGAGGAATATTTGATTTTTTTGTTGGATTTTTGGAATATTTGATTTTTGTTGAATTTTGAAAGTATTTGGATTTTTTGTTGATTTTGAAAATATTTGGATTTTTTGTGATTTTGGAAATATGTGATTTTTATTGATTTTGGAAGTATTTGATTTTTTTTATTTTAGAAGTATTTGATTTTTGTTTTGGATCTTGAAAATATTGTCATGCCATGGCGACATTGGAGTTATAAAAATTGACTGGCAAGGGGTCTTTTGTTGGCTCCCGTTTCATTAAAGAATGCTCAGAGTAGGGCGTGCGTTTTAACGTGGTGCTCACAAGCTAATTGCACTTGGTTAACAGTGCCACTATCAAAGCCATGCCTGAAAGGGTGACTAGGTCTGGCAGGGAGAAGGGAAGAGAATTTGGAGGTAAGCTTTGTATGGGTATATTGAGGAGTTGGGTGTTGACTTCCTTCCTTGGCACAACCGTCAGAAGGTTCAGCCTCATTAAGCACTGGTGCTTTTGAATTATTTTAGAATCTTGAGTGATGACCATTTTGATTGTAGGGACATGCGTACGACCGGGTCCATTTGGATCTCCACGGGGACTTTGCCACTCTTTGTCATGCCCTATTGACTTGGTTTGTTTTCAATTTTTTGCATGCACACGGCCGGGTCCATTTAGATCTTCGCGGGGACTTTGCCACTCTTGACATACTTTTTACTTATTTTTCTTGGTCATTTTGATTTTCCCATTTTTGAGGATGTTCTCTTATGACGGAGTGTCTGGGGTTGGTTGCCTTGCCTAGACTACCTCTTCTACCCATATTTTGGCCGAGTAAGAGGAGAAACAGACTTTTATGCCTTTCAGGCGTGGCTGTGACGGTGATGGTGTCTACCGGGAGCAATCGGCTTAGGGCGCCGTGGAGTGTGTGCAGGTGCCCATGCTAAGGGCAAACCTTAATAACCCGAGAGGGAATTTCGGACTCCTGGCTCGGAATTCTTATAACAGAAATGCTGCGACGGCATGGCAATGCTGAATATTCATTTTTTTGGATTTTCAATATAAGAATTTGGAGGCTAAAAGGGGACGAATGCCCTGCGTAGGGGCGAGACTCGGGGTCTACAAGAATTTACATTTTTGATTTGAAAATTAAAAAGATATGTGGGGGATAAAACCCCGAAAATAATGTGAGAAGGGTCGAAGGACCGATAAAGCGGTAAGGAGAAAGTGGAGGAAGGATTTTGGAGACTCCGACGGGGCCGGAGGGGTTTGCAGAAGAAGGAGGGAACGGTGCCCTGAGAGAGGAAAAGAATCCAGGGGGGGCAGAGGGGATAAAGAAAAAAGTAGGCCGCGAGAGGCCAGAAAGGAGGGTGCGCAGTATAGGGCGTAGGATGGAGAGGTGCTGCGTGGGGCACAAGAGGGAGTCGTGCCACGTGGGGCACAGGATGGAGATGTGCCGCGTGGGGCATGGGATGGAGGTGTTCCACGTGGGGCACGGAAGGGAGACGTGTCAGGCGTGGCACAACGGGAAGATGTGCTACGAGGGGCACAGAAGGAAGAGTAAAGAGTACAAAAGGGGGCGCGATGCCCAATATAGGAAGACAGATTATAAAAAAGATGAAAGTAAAATGCCTCCTGGGAGAGGGAATGTGGAGAACCCACGGGAAGGTGCTGAGAAGCAAAAAAGACCATTCAAAAGAAGAGGGAGATGAAGGTCCCCTGGCCTTTTGCCTTGCCCGGCATTTGTGCTTCCGCTTGGGATTCAGCGTTCTGACCCTCAAGTATTTCCTCATAAATTTTGCCCAGCAGGCAAATGGTCTTGCTCTTCTCCAAAGGATTGAACGGCTCTCAATGATTGGATTGTTGACTTCCGTCGGAGTTTTAAGCGACAGTGGCAACTCCCTTGGAATATAATTCAATGAAAGGGCGGGGAGTTCCACCAGTAGAGTTGGAAGCAACAATGAGAGGACTGTGCCCAAAGATTGTATAATGTTTAATATGGGAAGGGGCACGACCCCTTGAGTAATTGATTGTGCCAATGATTTGGCATTGGAGCGCGTAAGTACAATCTGAGAAGCTGACCCCTTCACTAGAGTGAGAAGGTTCACAACAATGGTGTGAGATGTCATGAGAGCTTGAAGGGAGAGATTTCCTATGAGCATTTTGAAATAAAACCGGTTGGCAACGGGTATGGGTGGCATAGATTTAGAAGGCCTCTTGACGGCCATGATTGGAGGGGAGGACTCCCGCTCAGCGAATGTGCCCGGTATGGAAACAATGACTGGCATGCAAGGAATAAAATCTTGGATTTTAAAAAAGCATGCCCGGTCCCGAGACTTCCTTCTGCTGATGCTTGAATCTCTTAAACGTTTGCACCCGCTCCGTTGGATGGGGGTAGAGGTGGATGGAGTGGGAAGATGTATGGCTGTGGGGGCATAATGGGTATGAAGGGTAAGATTTGCTCAGGTTCGGCTGCCAAGGGTGTTGGCGTAATGGGAGGTGTAATGGTGGGTGAAGGCTTAATTATGGAAGGTTTGATTATAATGGATGGCAGTGTAAGAGGTGTAGGTAAATGGCGTACGAACATGACCTCGGAAGGTTCATCGTCGTAGCACCAAGTGGTTTCCTGAATGGGTTCGACATTGACAACTTCAGCCCGAGCAAAAGGCTGTGATGGAGGTGGAGGTTGTTGTGGGGGCAGTTGTGGTGGGGGTACGGGAATCGGCATGGGAGTTGGAGTAGGCGCAACGTAGGGTGCAAGAGCTTCTTCATTAAAAATAGGGGCATCGTAGGGCCCCGTTGGAGGTTGTTGAGTCCGAAAAGGACGAATCAGTGGACGCCTGGGTGGCGGCATGTTATGGTAAATGGGAGTTTGAGGAGGTATACATGGAGTGTATGTTGTAGGGTGGTAAGGTGGATGGTGGATGACGTCCACTGATCCGTTCTTTCTCGGATTAATTTGATTAAATAGCTCTGCGATCGGGGAGTTCATTAAATAGGCTTGAATGTAACGTCCCCGCTCGTAGAGCTCTTCCATCGTTTCGATTTGGTTCATGGCCAGGATGTGCCTAAACCTCGAAGTAGAGTTGGAAATGATTATTTTAACTTTCTCTGACTCCGAGAGCTCATGCTGTATTCTCGTGGCCATTGACCTCCAATGGTCATCAAATTGTACAAAGGCCTCATTGGCCGCCATCTTCTCAGATGCTAGATCTGTGATAGACAGATAAGGGTTGACGTGATCTTTATACCTTTGAAGGATTTTTTATGAACGGGGCGGAAGTCTCCTGCCTCACTTGGCTCTAGAGAGTAGAACCATTCGAGTGCAGGGCCGTCAAGAGATTTTCTAAATAAATATGCTAGAGTTATAGGGTCCTGTGCCAACGAGAAGACTCATACAGAAAATCTTTGATGCGAAGGTAGGGGTTACCTGTGCCATTGTACAATCGGTATGTTGGCATCTCCGAAGGATGTATATAAATTTGAGGGAGAGCCGGCATGGCGGCAACGGGGTCACCCGTGGAATTTGAAAGCTTATTTATTTAATTGTCTAAATTATTCAATTTCTGGAGAAGAGCACTTTGGATTGGAGTAGGCTGCTGCTGGGCATGTGAGGGAGTACATGGGGGTGGCCTTGAATTAATGGGCCTTCCCAAGGGGCGGTCTGTTCGGACCGGAGGACGGGAGTGCAAATGGCCAGGGGGCCGAAGCGATGGAGAATGTTAGGGGTATGTGGCGAAGTCGCCGGAATGTACAAAGGTGGGTGTCTGGGAAACAGAGAGAGAGAAGGAGAGGGAGAAGGAGTCACACCTTCAACTAAAGATTGTATCAAATTTAGTTGTTGAGGGCTGAGTTGATCGAGCGCATGCAGGACAGCTTGGATTATCGGATGTCGGTGGGGGGAAGGCTCTCGCCGGGTTTTGATTGGAGTGAGGTATGGAGGGACATCAGATAGGCTAGTGCGCGGTGTGAGCACATAACCATAGGAGGTGGAAGGTTGTCCCTCACGGTGGTGAAATGGACGGTCATGAGATTGGAAAGATTGGACGCTTGACTTATCCTCATAGTCCTCATAATAAAAATCGGCATGATAATATTGGTCCATTTTAACAAAGCAAGCAGACAAACAAGTTGAACAAAGAGTAATAAATCAAAGATGGCTCAAACAAGTTAGAATGCTTAGCGCTTGTTTTTAGGAGTTTCACAATTAATTAATGGATTAAAAAATATTGTGTCACTCTAGGTGAGATCCTAGTTGGGTAGAGTATGGAACTTCGGGTACAACTAGAATCACCTCTCACCACGCAATGGGATGTCAACCGGGTCAACAGAGGGGTACAACTAGCTTGGTCCGCCGTGGGGGAATCCACGGGGTACGGAGACTTACGGCGTTCCGGGAGAAGGTTCGCTAGTCCAAAGGGACGGAATGCCTAATGGAGAGCTTGTCTTCACCGGAAGCGTGCATGGAGCCTAGGATATGAGGGAAGGAGGTCCCCGACCGATGCAATATGCTCAGTATGCAACAGTGGATATGAGGGAAGGAGGTCCCCTCTCACCATGCAATATGCCCAGTATAGCAAAAATGGCATAAGGGGCGCGTTTCTGTCAGCACTGTGAATCACGGCAGAGACAACTGCCGTGACTACAGAATCATGTCAGTCACCTAGACGCGAAATGAGAGCCTCAGAAGGCTGTCAGTGCCGCGCCTGGTCCTTGTGGACGACTGCTGGCAGAGACACGTCGGTCGTTGCCGCCGCGACAAGAATGCGTCGGCTTTAGCCGGCGCGACAAGAAAAGTATAACGCGTCTGGGCAGGCGGACGCATTACCAAAATCCTGAAACGCGTCACTATGTGGGGCGTGATTCCAAACAGGTGCCCGAAAATAAAACGAAAATAGTAAAAAGTAGTAAGTAAGAAAGATGTGCAGAAAATAGGATTAAGATATACAGAGACGCGTCGGTCTTAGCCTCCGCGACAACAGACATGTGTCGGCTATGGCCGCCGCGACAAGACAGCTGAACGTGTCAGCTTTAGCCACTGCGACAGCAAAATGAAATGCGTCCGGTATAGGCGATGCGTTATAAACACGTCCTTGTGTTGGACGCGATTCCAACAGCCACCCGAGGACTGAAGAAGAAGCGCAGGAAATCCGGTGATGTGTAAAAAGATGAGAAAAATAAAAACTATAGCATGAAACACAGTATAAAGCGGGAAAAGAAAGGAGAGTGCCACATGGGGCACGAAGGAGGAGGGTAATCATAAGGGAAAATGCAAAAGAGGTCCCACCGTGATCGCCAATCTGTGGACACCATCGACGGACGACGTGTTAAGGTCCACAAAGAGGGATGTACGAGAGGGGGTGAAATGGATCGTAATCGCCAGATACGCGAGAATACCGAATGGAGATGCACGTGCGAGGGGTGCGGATGGAAGAATGTGATCACGGAGAATACTTGTTGGAGCATGGGGATTGCGCGGGGGATGATGTGGGCCCTCTCTTCCTCTACGAACACGGCCGGCCATGGTAGAGGGTGTTTTCCTCGTTTGATTACCCTGACAAAAAAAGACAAAGAAAATAAGGAGATTAGCCAAATAAGACGTGTAGTATCGAATCTTGACGAATAAATAAAATGAATAAAATGGGGAGGACTCACCGGGTGGTGGTTTTTAAACCCCTAAAATAGGTGTGTGTGTGTGTATGCATGCATGTGTGGTGTAAAAAGAAGTAAAATGGGCACGTGGGTCATGGAGGGATAAATGAAAAGGGAAGAAAGGGATTGCGGGTGCTTCCGCAAATGTTGGTGCGGCGTGACGGGCCGTTGCGGAATGATGGAGGACGTGGAGGAAGACGCTACCGCCTCACGCGTGGAATGGAAGGAGACGACGGCATCGGACTCCAGTGAAGGATGGCGGGATTGGTGGGAGGTAGAAGATCCTTCTGGGCCAGAGTCGAGGCAGAGCTTCGGCGCTTCGTGGAACCCCCCTCTACAGATGACCCTGGGGGGTCAATTTATAGGGGCAAATCTTTGAATCACATTGGGTACAGCCGCCACGACAAGAACTTGAATCGCATTTGGGTGGCAGGCCGCGACTTGAATCGCGTCGGGCTAGCACATCGCGACATGGGTGGAATTGCGTCCAGGTGGCAGGTCGCGGTTCGCAAGGTCAAATTGACGAGAAATGTGCATGATGGCCGCCACTTCTTCTGAATCTTGTCCTCTCAAGGCGCCACAATAAGAACATGAATCACATCTGCCAAGGCTGCCGTGACTTGAAACGCAGCGGCCATGGCCGACGCGATTAGCTTAGGGGCAATTTCCGAGGCATGGGCTCATAAATGCGTTGTCTGCTAATGGGGAATTATGATTAGACCTTTTAAATCGCGTCTGCTGACAAGGACGTGATTACAACATTTTCCATGATTGCGGGCCTACGCAAGACAACTTTCTGGGCCATAGCCTTTTTGACTTTCAAATCGTGTCCATCGGATTGGATGCAACTCGCTTTAGGCACGTTGATAAACGCGTCTGGCATGCACGATGCAACTTTCATGGTTGCGCCCTGCATGGCCGTCGTGCTAAGGTCGTGCCCCTTGAAGCCGTCGCGTTAAGGTCGCGCCTGTTAGTGCTATCGCGATAAGGTTCTGAATCGCATCTACCATCCTGGACGCCTTTCATAATGCGGCTGCCATACCCGTCACGACATGGAATTGATGCCTATAATTCCCAAGGGGTCATGGAAATGGAGGGGAAGCACCGGGGGAAGAATGGGGTGATCCAGAATGATTGGGAGAACTACTCTTGCAAGGCAAAAGGAGGGCCATTTGTGGCATTTATGGTGCAACAGGAAATTCGCCCGCGGTGGAGCCGAATTCGCGTGTCTACGATCACTTTACACATTATTCACATTTTACACTTTTTACCCTTAATTTTCCGTGACACATAGTCCTAACTACCATATAGAGGAACACACTCACACATATCACATAACACTTCACTTAGCACACATCCGCCACCTAGGCAAACTAGTGACGAACCTTGGTAAACTGCGCAGGCCGGGAGAAGCCCTCTCCACCCTATCTAGTGGTACTTATCAACCTCCAGGAATTCATCCTAATGCCCTTAGGATATCACATATACATTGAGCCTACCCATAAGGATTTCACTATAGTACGGCTCTCAGACCTCTATGGTAGCAGTGTCAATATCGGCTCAATTCTACACATCATCACATTTTATCACATTGTTTACACATTTCACATGCACTATTTAACACAATTACATGCATTATTTAACAATTGCACATGCTTCAGTTTACCTAATATGATGGTACTATTTTATAATGATAATCAGATCATAACACAATCATAATCATGCTGCTAATCACTAAATTACACATAATTAAACTTAACATGCTTAATATGGTCCTTTTCCCTTATTAAATCAATAACTGTACCTACTCTCATGAAAACAGAACGAATATTTTATTACAAGTTCTAAATAGATAACATGTCACATGCTTAATATTGTCCATATGAATAACGTCTTTTTCATACTATGGAAATAAAATATAACTACGAAGAAATCTTCCGTAAGTAGTTAATCCTCGCGCTCGGATTCGCTCCTTGCTACGCCCTCCTTAGGTACGGGAACACCTGTCTCACCTGTACGCCGAAGAAAGAATGAGTCTAAAAGACCCAGCAAGCAATCTAAGGACACAACCTTACACATATCACACACATGATAAACTATTAAACAATAAGGAAACACATACTTTAGACTAACACATGCTTTCTATACATGATCATTAACTAGATTCATATTGCAAACCATAATTCATATCAATTATATTCTTAACATAATCAAATATCCATGAATGACCTATAGCATGCTTTCTACACATAACATATCACATGATTCATGGTTTCAACTTTGTTCAAATCATTCATAATTCTAGACATTTAAATCATTGAAATGTGTACAAGGTAACTATCAATCCTAGCATGATATCTAGCAAATTTCACATGCAAATATAACACTTTTTCATACATTTAGCTTGTTGTTTTGTAAAATTATCATATCACATGCTAACACATTCATACTACACTAACACATATCACTTTTCACATTACACATATTCACATAACACTAGTACATGGATGATATTAAATTATATAACATGATACTAAACATGATATTACATTTAACATATTAACACATGAATGATATAAATATATGCATTTTACCTTGGTTTTCACATGCATTTATTCTCTCATTAACATTTATTTTCACTTACACATAATTTCACATAGTTTTCATTTGCACTTTCACTTATCACATGTCACATCACTTGCACTTACCACATGTCACTTTACACATTATTCACATTTTACACTTAATTTTCCGTGACACATAGTCCTAACTACCATCTAGAGGAACACACTCATGCATATCACATAGCACATATCACATAACACTTCAGTTAGCACACATCCGCCACCTAGGCAAACTAGTGACGAACCTTGCTAAACTGCGCAGACCGGGAGAAGCCCTCTCCACCTTATCCAGTGGTACTTGTCCACCTCCAGGATTTCATTCTAATGCTCTTCGTTGAGACTTCCCATAGGGACTTTACTACGGTATGGCTCTCAGACCTCTATGCTAGCAGTGTCGATATCAGCTCAATTATACACATTATCACATTTTATCACATTGTTTACACATTTCACATGCATTATTTAACACAATTACATGCATTATTTAACAATTGCACATGCTTCAGTTTACCTAATTCAACTACTATTTCATAATGATAATCAGATCATAACACAATCCTAATCATGCTGCTAATCACTGAATTACACATAATTAAACTTAACATGCTTAATATGGTCCTTTTCCCTTATTAAATCAATAACTATACCTACTGTCATTAATACAGAACGAAATTTTTATCACTAATTCTAAACAGATAACATGTCACATGCTCAAATTTTCAGATGTTTTTGTTCTGTAAACTAATTATAGCAATTAAAACGAATTTCAGGCATATTTATTAAGAAATACATTAATACATGGTTCACATCAAAACAGTCATACCTAACCATGAATACAATAATCATATGATCATATAAAATTTCTGACACCCTAACATGCAACAAATCTAATTATTCATGATTAAACATAGGTAAATCATGCTTATCTCATTAATACATAAATTTCAATAATTAACACTATGTACAAAAATTCGAAATATCCTCATGACATGACCTATAGACTGTACTTGACCATATAAATTTTTTGCAGCATGCATACACACCCATAATTCCAACAAGCATGCCACAGAGATCAAATCGGTCATTCTGTAAAACTTGAAGAACTTGGCGGCACAGGGGTTGCCACCAATAGGGGTTAACGGCACACGATGTTGCCACTAACACAAGAACATGGCGGCACACAAGTGGCCGCCAACCTCTTGTCTGTAGAAGTGCAGACTGAACACGAAAATACATGAGAAATGGGGTTTGAGGACTCAAATAAAAATCCCAAAAAAATGCCTAAGACCTAAAGGATAAGGGTAGGGATGAGATCCCTAGATTACTTGCCTGAAATAAATCTATAGAGATCAAATCTTGTCGAAGAAGCCGTCCTCGGCCAAGCCAAGAAGGTGCTCAAAACCATTTCAGATCCGGTCCTTCCTACCGATGTGCTTCAATTCTTGGAGTCTGGGATGCTTCCTTGATGCTTGATGTATCTTCCAGTCGGTGCAGCTCGCCAGAAGACCCAGTCGGTGCAGCTCGCCAGAAGACCCTTCCAATTGTCGGATCCAGCTCTTCAAAGATCAACTTTTGTCACAGAAGTCCTAGGGTTTTCACAAGAGCAAAAAGACCTAACCTCATCCAAATATGGGTGTTTTATAGGCTAAAGGTGTCGGGGTACGCATTAGGTTAAGTCTCCTACCATTAGAGCTAGGTTTCCTAATCTAGAACCGCAAGAAATACAGCCATTTCCAGATCTGAAATCGCAACTTACTGAGGAAATAGACGTCAACATTTGCTGCTGCTAGCAGGGAGTCAGCGTCCATCAATTTGGACGTCAACTTCTTCTGGCCATGCAGTCAACGGCACACATGTTGTCGTCAACATGCAATCAATGTCAATGTATGTTGACGTTAAATGGCATTTCGGTTAGAACACAGAAATACATCAAAATAGCTATATTTATACATTATAAACAACTTAATGTGTACAGAAAATTGATAGGTATCATATGCACAGAATAAACATATATATATCTACAAGATGTATAGTAATAATTACATATTGTATGCACAACATTACTTAAATACAATACGCATAGGATTTAAATAAGTACAATATGTACAAAATTAGCTAATTACTTATATCCATAGAAATAAGATATATATACATATATGCATACATATGCACATGAGTAATTAAATAATTATAGTATGCACCAAATTAATACACACACTATGTACATAAACAAGCAAATACCACATGCGCAGTATAATATGAAAAAAAATCGAGGGTCTCACATATTCAGAGGAGGACGAGGTGGTGGTATGCAGAAGGGTTTTCAGCAGGGCCGAGGTTTTAGGCTAGCTTCGAAGGAGTCGCAGTAGAGCACAGCAAGGCAGCCTATAGCTTTTCAAGGCTTCAGGTGTTATAATTGTGGACAGTCGGGGCATTTAGCTAGAAATTATTTGCATCCTTGAGAGTATAGCTATGACAGAGGGGCACAGTAGCAGCAGTAGCCAGCAACAAAGCGAGGTAGAGGTCCACCTTTCCACAGGGGATGAGGTCGAGTTATGGCAGTTACCAGAGCACAAGCGGAGGCATCCAACCTAATTGAAGGTATATTACCACTCTTTGAATTTTCTGCTAGAGTGTTGATTGATCCGGGTGCATCGCATTCGTTTATTTTTGAGAATTTCATGGATAGCATGGTTCATCCCTTAGAAGAGAGGCAGTGTGAGTTGATTGTGAGGTTTCTTTTGGTGGTTTTCATGCCCACTTCTTGTTACCTAGACAAGGTCCCAATAGTAATTCAAGGTAATCAGTTGCCAGCCAGGTTGTATGCATTGTAGTTGAAAGAATATGATGTGATTTTGGGAATGGATTAGTTGGAAGCCTATGGGGTAGTGGTGGATTGTAAGAAGAAGAGAGTCAGAGTTTGCCGGCCTAGTGGAGCAGTGTTTGAATTTGAAGGTATGCCATTCTACACTCTTAAGTTTATTATTTCTGCACTTAGAGCTAGAAGGTTGATAAATTCGTGGTGTGTAGCATATCTTGCCTCAGTCAGTCTAGTTGAGTCAAGTAAGTCTATAGAGAGGGTACTCGTGGTCAGAGAATTTGTAGATATATTTCCAAAAGAGTTGCAAGGATTAGCTCCACAAAGGGAGGTGGATTTCACAGTGGAATTGTAGCTGGGCAGTATGCCCATCTCAAGGTACCTTATAGAATGGCACCAACAAAATTGAAAGAATTGAAGAAGTAGTTGCAAGAATGATTAGAGAAAGGCTTCATCCGACCCAGTCATTCACCATGGGGAGCACCAGTGTTATTTGTTAGAAAGAAGGATGGCAGCTTAAGAATGTGTATGGATTATCAAAAATTGAACAAGGTTACAATCAAGAATAAGTATCCACTTCCCAGAATAGATGATTTATTTGATCAGCTATAGTTATCTAAGGTATTCTCAAAGATTGATTTGAGGTCAGGGTATCATCAGCTGAGGATTAAGGAAGAAGACATTGACAAGACAGCTTTTAGGACTAGATAAAGGCACTATGAGTTTGTTGTCATGCCATTTGGGTTGACTAATGCACCGACATCATTTATGAATTTGATGAACATAATATTTCATCCTTATCTAGATTAGTTTATTGTGGTATTCATTGATGACATATTAGTATATTCGGCATCAGAGGAGCATGCAGCACACTTGAGGATTACATTGCAGACCTTGTGAGATCACCAGTTGTATGCCAAGTTCAGTAAATGTGAATTATGGTTAAAGGAGATTCAGTTTTTGGGCCATGTGATTTCAGGACAAGGGGTGGCAGTGGATCCAGCTAAGGTGGAAGTAGTGATCAAATGGGAAGAGCCGAAGACAGTGTTAGAGATTAGAAGCTTTCTTGGTTTGGCAGGTTATTACAGGCGGTTCATTCAGGATTTTTCGAAGATTGCAACACCTATGAAAAGATTGACCAGGAAAGGAGTACCCTTTGTGTGGTCTTCAGATTGTCGGTGCAGTTTTGCGGAGTTAAAGAAGAGGCTTACTACAACACCCATATTGGAGATTCCATCAGGCAGCAAAGGATTTGTGTTATATACAGATGCATCCAGAAGAGGATTGGGAGCAGTACTGATGCAGCATGGAAAGGTAGTAGCATATGCTTCAAGGTAGTTGAAGAGGCATGATGAGAATTACCCCACACATGATTTAGAGTTGGCAGCAGTAGTGTTTGCATTAAAGATGTGGAGGCATTATTTGTATGGAGAAAGATTTGAAATTTTCACAGATCACAAGAGTTTAAAGTATATCTTCTCCCATAAAGATTTGAACCTGAGGTAGCGCAGATGGATGGAGTATTTGAAAGATTATGATTTCAGTCTAGCATATCATCCGAGTAGAGCCAATGTTGTTGTAGATGCACTAAGTAGGAAGGCAGTTATAAGTCACATGATGATCAAAGAATGGAAATTGTATGAAGATATAGTAGAAAATTCATTGTTAATGTCAAATAATCAAGCGAGCAATATTAGCAAATAGTGCAGTGGAGCCTTCTTTGTATTGGCAGATAGGGGAAGTAGGGGTGTTCACTATTCGGTTCAAACCGATAAACCAAATGGAACCGAGCGATTCAGTTTTCTTTGGTTTGGTTTGAACATGAAAATGTTTTGGTTTGGTTCCAAACCAAACCGAAAAAGAAAATTCGGTTTGGTTCGGTTTCTAAGCTCTAAAAACCAAACTAAACCGATTAAACTGAATTACAATAATAGGTTTAATTTGTATATATCTATCAAGCTTTTTCATTATATTTATGTAAAAATACATATTATGGAGGTTAATATGGTCATCAACATTTAATACTTGATTTCAAATATTATTTGATAGTGATTTATTAGAGAAACAAGTGATTAAAATCTTATTTAAGACTAAGAGAGTCTAAAGGCCCATTTATTTTCAAGTTAAACCGAGACAAACCGAATTTAATTCGGTTTGGTTTGATTTAGTTTCAAGGGACTTCGGTTTGGTTTGGTTTGGATTGAGTCCGAATTTGGTTTAGTTTGGTTTCTTAAAAATCTCCTATAAACCAAATCAACCCAAACCATGAACACCCCTAAGTGAAAGGACATAGAATAGATGAGAATTTGGTGGATATTGTGAGAATGGAAGAGGTTACACTCGATGATGACAACATGTTCAGGCTTAAAGGTCGATTATATGTTCCAGCAGAAGTCGAGGAGAGGCAGAAGGTAATAAAGGAAGCTCACAGGTCCAGGTACACCGTTCATCCAGGAAGTACGAAGATGAATCAAAACTTGAAGAAGCATTTTTGGTGGCCAAATATGAAGAAGGAAATTGCAGAATTTATATCGAGATGTCTAGTATGTCAACAGGTAAAAGCAGAGCATCAGAGGCTAGGAGGATTATTGCAGCCATTGCCTATTCCGCAGTGGAAATGGGATGATATAAACATAGATTTTGTAGTTGGTTTGCCCAGAACAGCAGTAGGTCACAATGGAATATAGGTCTTTGTGGATCGATTGACTAAAGTGTGCAGGTTATTGGCACTAAGCATGTCATGGACTGTGGATAGATTGGTTAGATTATATGTAGACAGAATTGTACCATTACATGGGATTCCAGTTACCATAGTTTCAGATAGAGATCCCAGATTTTGTTGTGTCCCTAGTTTTGATGATGTCACACTTGAAGTAAAGAGTATAGATATTTGACAAACAACATTTGATTTACAGGTACAATTCATTTACAACAAGGAAAATTAAGATAAGGTTGATACTACCTGGAACATAGGTCAACACTAGTGGTCTATTTGTGTTACGCTGAGAAAAATGTGATCAAGTCAGATCAACGATATTCAAAGAGTATGTCAACACTTGAGATAGTTACAAGTCTTTCTGAGGAGATGTAATCTGATAAGGTCGACACTCAGGAATGATAAGGTTGTCACTATACAAGGGCCGAGTTCATTGTAAAAATAATTGGAACTAAGGTCGACACTAACTGTACCTAAGGTCGACACCAACGGTTTATCAGGCTAACTCAGAAGGAAGATCAAGTTGATATCTTGGAAATCTCAGGTTTTCCACGTGTCCTCATTTACTGAAAACGTGTGCTTCACTTAAGAATAGTGTGTGTGTGTCGACACTAGACCTTGGAAGTGTCGACACTACTACACTTAGAATTTTCAAGAGAACAGAAGTCATCACGCGAGCACGTGATCCAAGGCCCAATGACTGGGATCTTTTTTTACACGTCAGCTGTTCTGGAAGGTGCCGATGCTCGGCGGCAAAAAGATTCCTCCACTTTGTGGTGAATCTGTTGAGGGGCCCACTGCACAGAATCCCGTGCAATTAGATAAAAAAAAGGGGAGTGCTCCAGTTCGTGCGTAACAGGAGCTTGCTGAAAACAAAAATTGCAGAGCATCACAAAGTGAGGAGATAAGAGGCTCTGTAATCAACACGAAGATGCAATTCCAGATCGGAGCTGTGATCAGATGGATGCGTTGCTGAATCAAGCTGGAAAGAAGCTTCGAAAAGCTGGTGCTGAGTCTTCATGAACAGAGGATCGTGAAGCTTCTCCAACATTGATCTCTGTGATCCGATTGGAACAAATTTCAAGAGGATTTCATCTGTAGAGGGGTCAAATCTGAAGACTAGAAGTGCCGCAATTTGAATCTGGATCCTAAGTAGGGAGTTTAATGATCCCCAAACACGTTCTGACATCTTTTCATTTTTCATCTTTTTGATTTCTTCTGAGCATTTAAGTTGTGTGCTATCTACTTCTTTGTGAAGGAGATTGTATTGATCATTCACGTGCTGTGATTGGATCAATTGGGTTAAAGTTGTGTATCAGCGGAGTGTTCAAGCTGTGAGTTAGCGGATGTGAAGAAGCTGTGAATCAGCAGGTGTTTGAGAATTCTTCACAGTGGTTCTCATAGTGGTACCTCACTGGTTTTGTGAGGTGTGGATGTAGGTCTCCTCATTGGAGCCGAACCACCTTAAAATTTTCCTCTCTTGTGTGTTGTTTGTTCCCTCTTTGCTTTGTGTGTTGATTGTTCAATTGGTATTGTCATATCGAGGCATTTAACTTCTGAATTGTCAGAAAATTCTGATGATTCTCTATTCACCCCCCCCTCTAGATAATCTCTCTACACACAACAAATTTACTTCAGGTTTCTGGAGAAGTTTGCAGAGAGTAATTGGCACAGAATTGAGGTACAGCTCAACTTATCATCCGCAGACAGACGGGCAAATAGAAAGAACAATTCAGACCATAGAAGATATGTAGAGAGCTTGCTGTTTAGTATGGGGAGGTACTTGGGAGCATCATTTGCGCATGGTAGAATTTGCATACAATAACAGTTATCATGCAAGTATTGGAATGGCACCTTATGAAGCTTTGTATGGCAAACCGCGCAGGACACCATTAAATTGGCATGAGGTAGGAGAGAGGTAGGTCATGGGTCTGGAATTGATTCAACAATGTTCAGAAATGGTCAAGTTTATTAAAGAGAAGCTTCCAACAACACAAAGTCGTCAGAAGAGCTATACAGATACTAGACACAGGCCATTGTAGTTTGAAGTTGGAGATTATGTGTTTCTAAAGGTTTCTCCTACCAAAGGTGTGCTCAGGTTTAGTAGGAAAGGCAAATTGAGCCCAAGATATGTTAGTATATTCTAGATTCTAGAAAGAATTAAAGAAACAGCTTACAAATTAGATCTTCTAGCAGATTTTACTGATGCAAATGATGTATTCCATGTTTCAATGCTCAGAAGGTATATTCAAGATTCTTCCCAAGTGGTCAGTTATCAGCGAGATGATTTAAAGACAGACATGACAATGCCAGAGTATCCAGTACAGATTATAGGACGCAGAACCCAAAAGCTAAGAAATAAAGAAATTGTGTAACGCCCCGGTACAGTTGTACCAACTCACATCGGATCCAATAGTGGTGTTACAATGGAAACATCAAACATTAATCGGTTCAAATTGAGATATACATAAATGACAATTAAATTCCACCAAGTTTGCAACATAATATGAAATTTACTTTCCAAACAACATTGTATTCAAATACCATGTCCAAAGCATAAAAGAAGAACTACAATAGTCCAAAGTAATAACAGTTCATAAGTCCAGAAATAACACAATGTTAAACTTACGATTTATTCTCACATACATTGTCACTCAAACACACTCCCAATATATGAACTAAGCCTCCACGTCCTCACGCTCAGAGTCAAAATGGACTAACTACTCAATGTCCTCAGCCTCTCCTGAAATGTTAATCAAGTGTGAGTCTACTAGACCCAACAAGAAACAAGGAAAGACAGTTCAAGATTTATCATGTAATTAATTTTAAAACTTGATAACATATCCAATTTCTTATCCTTGGTACAATATAGCTCTTACCTATCAACATACTCTAAATCATTTGTCAATCATTCTTTACATAGGATGGTTACTTATCATGTAGAGTAAGATAAATCATATAACATGTGGAATTTATCATATAATAAGAAAAAAAACATTTAAACAATATCATGTGGCATGGCATATAGACAAAATCTTATAACATGTAGTCAATGTCATGTAGTATGTTGTCAATGTCAAGTAGCATGTAGTCAATGTCATGTAGCATGTAGGTATAGTTGCTAAGACATAGCTCCACTATTAATAGAGATCATGTAGTGTGTAACATTCACTTATCACCTAGGCAAAATAGTGATGAAGTCTTGGTTATTGTGCAATACCGGGGAAAGTCCTTCGCACCTTAACCAGTAGAACATGTCTACCTCCAGGATTTCAATCCGTAGCCCACGGATGCATGTAGTCAATTTCATGTAGGTGAACCAATTGCCATAGGGGCATTCTATGGTGTAGTTCCATGTAGGCATCTCTATATTAGCAATGTCTTATTGACCATATCATTTCAGAAATCTAATAACATGTTTTCATGCAATTAATATCTACATGAAATTATGTCATGCTTTTAAATAAAATCATGCATAATTAGCAAGACAACAATGCAAAATTTCACAACACATTTCTTCAGTTATGAAATCATAATTCCACTGTACAACAACAACCTATCATGATACTACTTTTACTGATTTCATCAAATTTCAGCATTCATGACCCTTTTTCCCCATCTAGTGATTTCCATGTACACTTTTATCATTCATAAAATTATAATAGTAAGTACAGTGTTTTAAAAATTCTGAAATTTGGACAAAAATTATATTCCTAGTCATGCATCACACATATAAATTTTCACATTTTTCTAAGTTCAGTATCATTTCGTAGGATTATTTTTCATAAACATAGACTAATTAACATGGCACAAAATGTAAATGAACCATACAATTACTGTGTAAACACTGAGCATAATGGGTCTATGATTCCACCTACTCAGCAGTACAAACTCTCAATCATAACATCATAACATGGATTAAGCTTGTAACTATTTCACTATCTCCTTACTTAACTAAAGAAAACCTTTTAAAATAACTACGTAAAGCCCATACAGTATTGCTATGACATTCTTGTGGCATAACAATAATGATAACAGAGCCTAACCGAAAAACCCAACACATGCATAGATCACAGTTTATAAACAATAATCAGATTTGCAGAAAACAACATTGATGAACTTAACCGCAAAGTATGCTGTTGTTTACACATGTTAACGTCAGCATACATTGTCGTTAACATCAGTTGACGGCAGCACATAGCGCCATTATTATATATATATATAGATGTCCAAGAGCTTGACATTTACATGAAATAAATGGCGGTCGATGTTGACGTTGAGTTCATCCAGTCAGAAAACCCTGAAACCCCACATGAAATAACAGAACTTTAACCCCATCCTACACTTTTATTCATGGGTTTAAAAATCCTTAAAAATGATAAATCTATACAATCTACTATTCTAAACCATTCCCTCATGTTACTTGCCTCTACCCTCCTTTTGGAGTCACGAGGAAAGAGTTGAAGATGCCCGCCTTGGTCACAAGGCAGTCTCTTCCACCATCTTCAATCGCTTGATCCGTCCTCCAGAATAGCACCCACGCTCGGAGATCCTTCTGCACACGATCCTTCAAGTTTCCTCTCTGTCTAGCTTACTTCGATTTGCTCAAAACACTGCACAACAACTCCTCCTTCTACCTTCTTTTCTTACCTCCGAACCAATAGAAAAACCCATTCCTAAAGGCCAAATCAAGGTCTTATAAGGACTTCTATGGTTTGTCAAAGCTCCAATCCTGACCCTTGAAAGAAAAATGTCCCGATCCTTCGATTAAATGCCATGAAAATGGCCGATCTTTTCTCCCCGGAATGGTAACAACAAAAACTGGCAAGTCAGGTTAACGTCAACATATGTTGTAGTCGACCATGAAGTAGACGACCATCGATCACGCTGTCAAATGATTTGCCTGAAAAACCAAATATTCAAGAAAAATATAAACGACACAATCTCGTGTCATTAACAGACAGTAGATGGCAATCGATTATGTCGTCAACTGTAGTCAAAGTCAGTAAAGCTTGACGTTAAGTTCATCAAATTTATAGTTCAATGTTAGATGCAGAAAACATACACGCAATTGGATAATTCAATCCAGCAAAAGATCTAGGGCACTACACCCTCTCCCCCTTCAAATAATCTTCATCATCGAAGATTGAGTTAAAACACTTACCGAACAATGACGGATATTGCTTCTTCATCCTCTCTTCTAGTTCCCATGTTGCTTTTTCACTTGAGAAATTCATCCACAAGACTTTCACGAAAGGAATAGACTTATATCTCAATTCTTGAACCTTCCGATCCAGAATCTCTATAGGCTGCTCTGCATAGGACAAATCCGGCTGAAACTACATCCGTTCATAGCTAATCACATGTGCTGGATCTCGAACATATCTCCTCAACATGGATACTTGAAAAACTGGGTGTACTTCCGCCAAGGATGGTGGCAAGGCTAGCTGGTATGCCATATTCCCCATCTTCCTCAATATCTCAAAAGGACCAATGAATCTAGGATTCAACTTACCTCTCTTCCCAAATCTCACTACACCCTTGGTTGGTGACACCTTGAGAAATACATGACCTCCTATCTTAAAAGCCAAGTCCTTTCTTCTCGAATCTGCATAACTCTTCTAACGATCTTGCGCTGCCTTCAATCTCTGCACAATCAACTGAATCTTCGTCGATGTTTCTTCTACCACTTCTGGTCCAACAAGGTGTCGATCTCTTGCTTCCTCCCAACACAATGGGGATCTACAAAGTCTCCCATATAAAGTCTCAAATGGCGCCATACCTATACTCTAATGGAAACTACTATTATATGCAAATTCCACAACAGCTAGGTGGCGTTCCCAATCTCCTCTCTAATCAAGAACACAAGCCCTAAGCATATCCTCCAATGTCTGAATAGTCCTCTCAGACTGTCCATCCATTTGTGGATGAAATTCTGAACTCAACTTCAATTGACTGCCAAATGCTTGCTGCAAACCCTGCCAAAATCGAGATGTAAACTTCGGGACACAATCTGAGATGATCGACTTCGGAATGCCATGCAACTTCACTATACCATCAATGTACAACCTAGTCAAGCTCTCTATGGACTGCTTCTTCTTCACTACAAGAAAATGAGCACTCTTCGAAAATCTATCAACAATCACCCACATAGAGTCATTCCCTCTAACTGATCTAGGCAAGCCAGTCACAAAGTCCATCGTTATCTGCTCCCATTTCCACTGAGGAATATTCAGTTTCTGCATTAAACCCGAAGGTCTCTGACACTCTACCTTTACTTGATAACATATCAAACATCCTGCTACAAAATCCGCAACATCCTGCTTCATGCCGGACCACCAAAATGAACGCTTCAGATCTTGAGACATCTTTCCACTGCCTGGGTGAATAGAGAATTGCGATCGATGAGCTTCTTCCAGAATTTACTTTCGTAGACCACATCATTAAGGATACTTACCCGATGATTCAGACGAATCACACCATCTCTATCTCTTACTATGCCAGACTTCCCAACCAATTCCTGCAATAGTGGATCATCCTTTTGCAATGCAAGAACCTTGTCATGCACAGAAGATCTAATGGTCAATTGAGCCAAGAACATGCTACACAATTGTGGCTCCATAATGGCCAATGAACCTATTACATCTTCCAACATCTTCCAGTCCTGGTGCAACATCTGCCTCTTCCAGCTTAAGGCATCTGTCACCACATTAGCTTTTCCTGGGTGGTAGGTAAGCTCAAAATCATATTGCTTCCAGAATTCAATCCACCTCCGTTGCCTCAAATTCAATTCCTTCTTGGAGAACAAATACTTAAGACTCTTATGGTCAGAGAAAAGTTCAAACCTCACTCCATACAGATAGTGCCTCTAGATTTTCAAAGCAAAGACCACCGCCGCCAGTTCCAAATCATGGGTTGGATAGCTGCGCTCATGCTCCTTAGGTTGCCTACAAGCATATGCAACAACCCTTCCACCCTGCATTAGAACACAACCAAGCCCAATCTTCGAAGCATCCATGTAGATAGAGAAAGAATCCACACCATTCGGAAACACAAGCACTGGCCCTATAGTAAACCGAGTCTTCAGCTCCTGAAAACCTCTTTCACAAGCTTCGGTCCACTCGTATTTAACTCCCTTCCTCATCAGCCTTGTTAATATAGCCGCAATAGAAGAAAACCCCTCAATGAATCGTCTATAATAACCTGCCAAATGAAGGAAACTTCTGATATCAGCAGACGATCTTGGTCTCTCCCAATCCAGTACTACTTCCACCTTTGTTGTATCCACAGAAACACCATCTCCAAAAATAACATGCCCCAAGAAATGAGCCTCCTTCATCCAGAAATTGCACTTACTGAATTTGGCATACAGTTTGTGCATTCTTAAGACTTCAAGCACAATCTTCAAATGTTCTCCTCATCAGGTGAGTAGATCAACACATAATCAATGAAAACCACAACAAAAGAATCAAGATACTGCCAAAAAACTCTGTTCATCAAATCCATGAAAATAGCTGGAGCATTCGTCAAACCAAATGGTAAGACCAGAAATTCATAATGGCCATATCTCATCCTAAAAGCCGTTTTAGAAGAATCCACCGACTTGATTCAGAGTTGATGATAGCCAGAACGAAGATCAATCTTAGAAAACACACAAGCTCCACGCAATTGGTCGAACAAGTCATCAATACGTGGCAAAGGATACTTGTTCTTAATAGTCACCTGATTCAGCTTATGGTAGTCAATACATAGCCTCATCGACCTGTCCTTCTTCTTCACAAAGAGTACAGGTGCTCCCCACTTGGCCAAATAAAACCCTTGTCTAGCAATTCCTGAAGCTGCTTCTGTAGTTCCGCCAATTCTGCTGGAGCCATATGGTAAGGAGCAATAGATATAGGTGATGTACTGGGTACCAACTCAATACTGAACTCAATCTCCCTCTCAGGTGGCAAAGCAGACAAATCCTCGTGAAATACATCACTGAAATCACTGATAAACTAAATATCTTCTATGGTCAGTGCCTTTTCAAATCCACAGACATCACAACACTAACAAGAAAACCACTACAACCCTTGCTCAACATTCGGGTTGCCTTCAGAGCTAAGATCATTAACTTACAACCCGTCATATTCTTGGGTAACAAATGGAAAAATTCATCTTCACTAGGAATCCAGAAAATAAAGATCTTCTTCCTACAATCCATAAGGGCATAATGCTCCTTGAGCCAGTCTAAGCCCAAAATGGCATCGTAGTCCTTCATCTTCAACAAATAAAAACTACCAAGCAAAACTCACTCTTCAATACACACATGGAGGGAAGAAAAACACTGCCCAGTCAACATGGTTCCAGCTAGGGTGTGAATAGATAACGGGATCTCGAAGACCTCAGGAACTATATTAGACTCCTTCATTAAGACCTTTGCAAACTTCTCAGAGATAAAACTATGCGTAGCACCAGTATCACATAAAAAACGAGCATGCATACCTATAATCAAAACCGTACCTTCTGTGACGTGCTCTGCCAACTCAGCCTCATCTCTCGCCAAAGCAAAAACTCGAGTCTGACCCCTCGGTCTCCCTGCTGCTCTCGTTGTTGGTCTAGCTGCTACTAGTGCCGCTGCAGTCTGCTGTGCCATCTTCGGACAATCACAAATCTTGTGGTTCTTGTCACCACACCTCAAGCACCTACCAGAAGTCACCCAACAAACATATCCTCCATGACGCTTCCCACACTGAGAACACAAAGGCTTCTCTACAACTATACCATTGCTCGTAGTTTGTGCAGCCACTCTCACTAGTACTACTACATTGGGCGGAAACACTGGAGTCTTCTTTCTCTTGTCCTACCGCTGAAATGCTGATCCAGGCCTTTTCAAAGAAGCCCTCTTCTCCTCCAAATACACCTCCATCTCCACTTCTTGCATACATGCTGCTGACAATGCCTCATCCATCGAACGATGCCCAAAAGCCACAAGTCTATTCCTCAACGACGGCTTCAATCCCATGACAAATTTCTTCACTTTCCTCCACTCATCAACTACTATGTGAGGCGCATACTTCGACAGCTCTGCAAATCTAGCCTCATACTCTAGCACACTCATTGACCCTTGGGTCAACGTCAAGAACTCTTGCTTCATGCGATCTTGCACATGCTCTGGAATATACCTTGCTCTGAACAGGCGAACAAACTCAGTCCATGCAACCTTAGCAGCTCCATCCCCGAACTGTGTGCGTAGTACTGATGACCACCACACGTCGGCATGCTCCTGCAAAAGAAGGTAGATGAATCTAAGGGTGTACTAAAAACAACACATAACACTTCTAGAATGTTCATTACCTGGAGCATATAAGTGTCCAGAGTCACCAGTTCCTCTTCCGCACATCGTATAGCACGAAAGATCTTCTCTGTCTCATGCAACCAACTCTCCGCCATGATTGGATCACTCTCCCCCTTAAGAAAAGGTGGAGTCATCTGCCTGAACCGCTCCATCATCGATGCACCTCCAACGCCTACCTCATGAGCAGGTGCAAGAGCCTACATCCAATTTGAGTCCTCAGTTGGATTATACAAATCAACAACCTGGTAATTACTTCCTAAGTACCAACCTGAGCCTGCACTTGCACTTGCAAGGTAGCTGACGTCTGTGTCTGAGTCTGCATCGCGTGCACAAGTCCTTGCATCAATGCCTCATAGTCCATGGGTGGTGGTGAGGGTGGAAATGGTACGCCTGCCTGATCTGGCGCCTACTGAGCTGGAGTCTGTGAACCTCCAACTGGCTCATCGCCTCGGGCCAAGCCTACTCCTCTATGACCATGGGTAGCCATAATCTACAAAACAAGCATTTATTATGATAACCTATTATTCTACATAAATCTTGGAGTAATTCTTTAAGTAGACTAAAGGATATGAACACATTGTTGATATTTCATTTATGTACATGCTCAACCAGGAATGCTCTGATACCAATCTCTGTAACACCCCTCTTAGACCCGTACCAACTCACATCGGATCCAATAGCGGTGTTACAATGGAAACATCCAACATTAATCGGTTCAGATTGAGATATACACAAATGACAATTAAATTCCAACAAGTTTGCAACGGAATATGAAATTTACATTTCAAGAAACATTGTATTCAAATACAAGTCTAAAGAATAAAAGAAGAACTACAATAGTCGAAAGTAATAACATTTCATAAGTCTAGAAATAACACAATGTTCAAATTACAATTTATTCTCACATACATAGTCACTCTAACACACTCCCAATATAAGAACTAAACCTCCACGTCCTCACGCTCAGAGTCAGAATGGACTAACTCCTCGCTATACTTAGCCTCTCTTGAAATGTTAATCAAGTGTGAGTCTACTAGACCCAGCAAGCAACAAGGAAAGATAATTCATGATTTATCATATAATTAATTTTAAAACATGATAACATATCCAATTTCTTATCGTTGGTACGGTATAGCTCTTACCTATCAACATTCTCTAAATCATTTGTCAATCATTCTTTACATAGGATGGTTACTTATCATGTAGAGTAAGACAATTAATATAACATGTGGAATTCATCATATCATAAGAAAAAAAGCATTTAAACAATATCATGTGGCATGGCATATAGACAAAATCTTATAACATGTAGTTAATGTCATCTAGCATGTAGTCAATGTCATGTAGCATGTAGGTATAGTTGCCGAGACATAGCCCCACTATTAATAGAGATCATATAGAGTGTAACATTCACATACCACCTAGGCAAAATAGTGATGAAGTCTTGGTTATTGCGCAATACCGGGGAAAGTCCTTCCCACCTTAACCAGTAGAACATGTCTACCTCCAAGACCTCAATATGTTGCCTACGGATTGATGTAGTCAATTTCATGTAGGTGAACCATTACCATAGGAGCATTCCATGGTGTAGTTCCATGTAGGCATCTCTATAATAGCAATGTCTTATTGGCCATATCATTTCAGAAATCTAATAACATGTTTTCATACAATTAATATTTGCATGAAATTATGTTATGCTTTTTCATAAAATCATGCAAAATTAGCAAGACAACAATGCAAAATTTCACAACACATTTCCTCAGTTCTGAAATCATAATTCCACTGTACAACAACAACCTATCATGATACTACTTTTACTGATTTCATCAAATTTCAACATTCATGACCCTTTTTCTCCATCTATTGATTTCCATGTACACTTTTATCATTCAGAAAATTATAATAGTAAGTATAGTGTTCTAAAAATTTTGAAATTTTGATAGAAATTCTATTCCTAGTCATGCATCACACATTTAAATTTTCACAATTTTCTGAGTTCAGTATCATTTCTTAGGATTATTTTTCATAAACATAGACTAATTAATATGGCACAAAATGTAAATGAATCATACAATTACTGTGTAAAAATTGAGCATAATGGGTCTGTGATTCCACCTAATCATCAGTATGAACTCTCAATCATAAAATCATAACATGGATTAAGCTTGTAACTATTTCACTATCTCCTTACTTAACTAAAGAAAACCTTTTAAAATAACTATGTAAAGACCACACAATATTGCCATGACATGCCTACTGCATAACAGTAATGATTTACACATAACAGAGCCTAACCGAAAAACCCAACACATGCATAGATCATTGTTTATAAACAATAATCAGATCTGCAGAAAACAACACTAATGAACTTAATGGCAAAGTATGTCGTCGTTTACACAGGTTAACATCAACATACCCTGTCGTTAATATCAGTTGACGGTGGCACATAGCGCTGTTAATATATATATATAGACATCCAATAGCTTGAGATTTACATGAAATAAATGGCGGTCGATGTTGACATTGAGTTCATCTGGTCAGAAAACACAGAAACCCCACATGAATCAACGGAACATTAACCCCATCCTACACTTTATTCATGGGTTTAAAAATCCATAAAAATGATAAATCTATAAAGTCTACTATCCTAAACCATTCCCCCATGTTACTAGCCTCTAACCCTCCTTCTGGAGTCACGAGGAAAGAGTTGAAGACGCCCGTCTTGGTCACAAGGAAGTCTCTTCCACCATCTTCAATCGCCTGATCCGTCCTCCAGAACAGCACCCATGCTCGGAGATCCTTCTGCACACGATCCCTCAAGTTTCTTCTTTGTGTAGCTCGCTTCAATTTGCTCAAAACACCGCACAACAACTCCTCCTTCAACCTTCTTTTCTCACCTCCGAACCAGTGGAAAAACTCTTTCCTAAAGGCCAAATCGAGGTCTTATAAGGACTCCTACGGTTTGTCTAATGTAGCAACCTGATATTTTTAATAAATAAATAAATCAAATATATATATATATATATATATATAAATAAAAATGAACTAATTAAACTCATTAAACAAAAAGAGTGATGGGCTTTGCTAAATAGATTATATAAAAGTTATTTGGCCAAATTTGGGATTTTTAAATGTTGAATAAAAGAAAAATACCCTAAATTTGTATCCTAAATATTTCCTAAAAAGGAAAGAGCTATAAATCATTAAAATAGCTAATATGTGTTGGTATTGGACTCCTAACCCTACCCAAATTGGCTAGGTATGAATTTGCAACACAACCTAACCCCATTAGGAGGTGGACAGCTTGGAAGGTGGAAAGAAATAAGAAAAACTTAGAATTTAATAGGAATTAGAGTCATAATAGGAAATGGAAACAAGGGAAGCTTATATAGCCCCCAACCTCTTCATGGTCGGCCCTAATTCGTTACTAAGCCTTGCTGGACGTGGAGGAGAGGCCAAAGGAAGGGAGAATTTGTGGGGAGAAGGCTTGCTCAAGATCTACAACCTACACTTTGAGTTCTAAGCCCTAGGAGACAAAACGACCCAAAGGTAGGCATTCTCACAAGCCAAACTCAATTAATTTCGTATGTAGGATGTTCCAAACATCAGGAACAAAAGCCGTCTTATTGCTCTACCCAATCTTTAGATCTTTATTTTTGATGTTCTGCAATCACCTTGACCCCAAACTCTCTTATTTAATTTTGATCTCCATGTATGCTTGATCACATGCCACTGAATTTTAACTGGAGATACTGCTCGTTGTTAGGTATCACTTGCCCCTAAAATCCCCAATTTTCATCCAGTATCCTACTCGAATAAAATATTTTTCCCTCACTGTACACTGCTCTGTGTTCTTCATGCATGATCATGTTTAAAACCTATCAAGGCCATGTTTACTTTCAAATTCCTAATTACTGTAAGTACCCTTGCATGTCTACATTCGTTTAAATCAGTTTTCATGAATTTTCATCATCTGTACACCGAGATCTCTATTTATGAACGACCCTATATCAAAACATGGAAAGCCTGGACCGTAATCCAAGGCAATCCTTTTCCTGTTCTGACTCAGGCGCAGAACCTGAGAATGCGACAGCTAGATAGGCCGCATTCATAGGGGCTGATAGCGACAAGCAACCCGTCGCGTTCTAAACGAGACAGGCTCTGGTATCGCATTCTGAACACGACAAGCTCTGGTGTCGCGTTCTGGCCGACTGACCAGAACGACCCATCGCGACCTTAACAGTCTCTGTCACGTTCTGTACATACCGTGTCGCGATCCTTACAGGGGTACGTCACCTTCTGGATTTTTGTGCATAAACCCTATATTTTTCTAATCTGACTTTCTACAGTAACCACATACCCTGTTAACTATCTTAAACAAAGTAAACGATGCTATTAAACTTGGATATGTAATAGTTAATTAAAAGCCATACACATGATCTTTTCATATCCATGATTCTCCTTATCACATGCACATACTTGAAATCATTCGTTATGACTTGACTTGGCATGAAAATACCACATAAAAATCTGGTAATTTATTTCAATAATGTATTTAAATTGCCCTATTTTAAAAGGACTTGTCTTCTTTTCTCGCGATGTTTTGGGAATATCGTTACCGATGCTCCACTGTTCTAGAATTCCTCTGGAACGTCGAGCACTTGTTTTTATACACACTTTCTCTTGACTTGGACAAACTCTCTGTCGGATATTCCTTCTGTCGGACTAGTGAATCCTTGTTCAAGGCCTCCGTAAGACTCCTCTGTCCATGGATTCCCACATGGTCGATGAGCTGGTTATACCCTAACACCTATGATACCCTTAGGGATCAGCATGATTCAAACGGCTTTTAGAATTCTCTTGCTCTTATCTTGAATCATTTCGAACCTCTGGACCTGTGCATAACATGGCCAGTGAAAGGTTAGTGAATTCCACCTGACTGCCAACACCAATTGCGCGTGTTGTCCAAATGTTACTATCGCCCGTTTACTCGACGTTTCGTGTGCATTGACATGTAGTTCTCTTCTATACTCTATTTGCTCGTCTATTTACACTCTCTCTACTATCTTATCTATTAATCTAGTGCTCTCGTCTATTTCTTGGTACTCTCTATTGGCCATTGACTGATTGTCTAAAGATAAACATTATAACTAATGCCTGACAATATAAAGTGCTATTTGCCTGCGAGAGTTAATTGACTAGAGTGTTTGGCATTACACTCAAGTGCTATCTATCTCGACTATCTATATGACAATCAAAGTGGTATGCTATACTCGACTCGTTGTGCTATCGTGAACTATATTGTGCGATATCCATCCAGCCCTTTATGCTATACTTGACGCTTGTGCTATATGAATCATGTTATCGTGCTATCACTTGATTGACAATACTTGACTCTCACTCTCTATCGTTAGTTACTCTGCTCCTTAATACATTAATCATTTAAAGCATGCATGATCATGAGATTTAAGTCCTACTGGGCGTTATCGCTCACCCTGCGTTATTGTTATGTGTTCTCAGGTGAGACCAAGGATGATACTTACACTCAAGAGACGGGAATGACTAGGAGTGAAGTCAAGAGTACCCTGGCATCTTAGTATTATGTTAGAGTCTTAGTTTAGTCTTTTACATTTATTCAATGTAATTGGGCCCTATAGATTGGCTCTGATATTAGTGATTGTAATAGACATTGAGGAATATTATGAGAAGCATTCACTTTAGTATTTATTCTTTATCCAATGGTTTGATGTCTATTACATGCTCTGTGCTCGTTTACTTGTAACTGCCTCACATTCTGATATTCCGCATTGGGGCGTGACATCTAAGCTCTAATGTAACGACCCTCCTCATACCGGTACGATTATACCAATCCCCATCGGTAGAAAGAGCGTCATTACAGTGGGATAAAACCCAACACTAGCCGATAGGTTGAAAAGTACGTAGATAGCAATTTATTTCAGCGGAATAAATTCAACAATTTAACTTAGTCCATCACCATCCCATATTCCATAGTCTATATAGTGCAAAAATAGAATGACAATGTCCACATTATTACATGATGAAAGAGCTACATTGTCCAAATAACATTTTTATTCAAACTACGAAAGAAAAATACAACTACTACTTTCTCCTCAAAAGCCTCTCCTCCAAGATAGCGTCTCTCCCCCTAGCACGGGATACCTGTCAACCTGTACGCCGACGCAAGGGTGAGTCCAAAGACTCAGCAAGTAAAACAAAGACTTAATCTTAAACATATCACATTCACATTAAGCTATTAACACTCATGAATACATACTATCATTTAACTCCCAAACATATGGAACATACTCTTAGCTATCAACACATTTTTAATCACCAAGACATGCTTCATTCTATCATACGTTTATTCTAAATCATGGATACTATTACTATACACTTGTACATATTCTCTACACTTAACACATAACATGATTCCTTCATTTCCACATTAATTCATTCATAACATATTTCTACAACTAGAACATAGAATTAGACATAAAGGAATGAACAAACTTATGATGACTATTCACTTTTCACATGCACTTTTTATATTTAATTTCACATTTTGCTTGCTGTTTTAAATGTACATACATCTCATACACATGGTTTCATATTTTATAACATGAATTGAGAAGTTAAAACATGGTCAAATTGGTGGCAACATAATTACTAAAGCATGAAACTTTGTACTAAGCAAACATCACATCTAGCATGGAACCTAATATAATATTACATGTATTTATCACCTTCATAACTACACTTTACTTGCTGTTTTGACATGAATTACATTCAATACATGGATTTACATTTGTTCATATGTTATCTTATCCCATTTACAATTCTACATTTTCATCTTTCATGTTGCATAAATGACATGGTTACTCATTTTTATTCACATACACTACTGCATGAAGAACAATAAACTACATGGCATGATGATAAGCATGATATTGCAAATGATGTAATAATGCATGAAAACATGAACATTATGCATTACTACATCGGTTTTCACATGCAAGCACACTCTCAATAACATTAACTGTCTCTTACATATCTTTTCACATATTCTTCACATCATTTACCCTTTGGTTTTCATTTATCACATATCATATCATTTGCACTCATCATGTGCCACATTCGCATATAATCTTACACTTTATACATATTCCAATTACTTAAAATGCCATGACACATAGTCCTAACTACCTATTAGAGGACACAAACCAATATCTCGTACTCATAACTCATCACATCTCATAACACATAACTCATATCACATAACTCATAACAACTCATATCACATAACTCATACACAACTCATATCACATAACTCATAACACAACTCATATCACATAACTCATAACACAACTCATATCACATAACTCATAACACAACTCATATCACATACCCACCACCTAGGCAATGAAGTGGTGAATCTTGGTAACTGTGCAGACCGGGAGAAGCCCTCTCCACCCTATCCAGTGGTACTTGTCACCTCCGGTTTTTCCTAATGCCTTTAGGACAAACTTTTACAATGTAGCCTTCCATAGGGACTTTTCTATGTACAACTCTCGATACCTCTAGGGTAGCAGTGTCATTCCTTGGCCCAATTATTACACATTCACTCATTCACATTTTCACACACTAGTCACGTATTGTTCATATACTATTTAATCCCTTTCATACCTTATTTACCATTTGCCTATATCTCATTTGACTTGATCATGATATTATGTTTTTCAGAAATAAACAACTCCTATTACAATTCTACACATGCAGCAAATTATTGAATTACATAAGATTAGTTTTTATCATATCAAATATGAATAATCCGCATAGTTTAACTAATAATTACTATTACTGTCATCAGATTAGTTCCAAATTTTATCCCAGGTTACTAACAGTAAACATATCACATCTTCAATTTTATGGATTTTTCGAACAGTAAATATAATTTCTAAAATTTAAAACTGATTTCAGTCATATTTATCGAAACATCATTAAACATGGTACATATGATCATGATTATGTACTAACAGTTTAGAAGTCAAATATTAGTACTCATACTGTCATGTAAAATTTATGAAATCCTAACCTATAGTAATTCCATTTATGCCCTATTTAAACATGCTTATATGGTACACATAGTATAGTTATTGAATTTTCATAATTAACACGGTTCACAGAAAAATTAGGCAACATTATGACATGACCTAATGACTGTATACGATCACCAATAAAAATATCAGTATTTAACTATGTCCAGAAGTCAGTTAAACAGCGTAACAAAATCAAAAAGCACATTTTCAGGTCCTGAAGAAGTACACGTCAAGGATGTTGCCGTCAACTTCTTCTGAAGAACTTGACTGCAACCTATGTTGCCTTCAACCTGCTCCCAGCAGCACATACATACGACTTTTCATACAATGGTGAATTCGGGGTTCCAGGACGCGAGGAAAAATCTGTAAAAATACCTAGGACTTAGGGGACATGTATAGGATCAAGATCTAGGTTTACTTGCCTATAAAAAAATCTACAAAGATCAGAATCGTCGGTGAAGCCCTTTTCGGCCCTGTCAAAAAGGTGCTCGAAAACGCCTTAGATCTTCTTCTCCTGTCGATGTAGATGGCTCCTCGGAGTTAGGATCCCTTCTCTTATGCATAGGCTATCCTCCAGATGTTGTAGCTCTTCGGGGAACACCTCCAGTTGACGGATCCGGCCTTCTAAAGTTCAGCTTTTCACCATCTCGGAGCTAGGGTTTTCACCAAATGTTGAAAGCCTTTCCTCATCCCCAGATGGCATTTTATAGGTTCAAGGGTGGGGTACGCATTAGGGTATTACCCAAGTTTAGGAAGGGTTTCCTAATCTGAAACTAGCCAAAACACGGACATTACCAATCTAGAACCGTTACCAGCAGGATATTAACATCAACATCGGTGTAGTCACCTGGCAGTTGACGTCAAGGTTTGGCTGCCAGAATGAGGTTGGCGTCCAGGGGGTGGCCGCCCACTGGGTTTGGCGTCCAGGTCTGGCCGCCAACAGTGCCTTGGCGTCCAGCCCTTGGCCGCCAGCAGCACTGTTGTGACGGATCGCCTCGGCCAAGCCCGTTAAACCGATAACGTACTTGATCCGAGTCCGCCTCCCGCGAACGGGCCGAAGCCTCGCAAGGGATACCAAACCACAGTCCGTGTAAACATAAAGGAACACACCACATTTCATATATATTTCACAAGTTTACATAGCCAAATTTTCACAAAAACTGAAAAGAAGTACAAGAGCTTGGGCATACCCCGAGGTACAACTGAAGAAAGTAAACAACTACAGAACTACACTGCTGAAGCTACTCTGCTGGAGGTGCTGACCCTGCACCGCTACGACGCGGCCCGGAACTGGACGTCGGACGAGAGACGTCCTCCTCGCTCTCACCTGTGGGGGTAGGGGTGAGCCTCTCTAGTCACTGGCTCAGTAGGGAACTCCCCCAAAACCGAGCGAAACAAACACCACGAGTACGAATAGTAAACAGCACCAACAATTAATATAACAACTAAGCAGGTAAGTAAAGCTGTAAAAGTACTCACCGTCTGTCGACTACGAGAAACAACAATAATAATTAAACGGCAAACCAGTACAGGTGTACAAGCTAAAGTAGAGACAGCCAACACGAGCCACGTAAACTGGTTCGCGACACCAGAAACTGACTCGGACAACTAACACAGGTTACCTCTCAGTCTCGCAGCCACGGACGAAAGGTCCAGCTGCCGCTCCACGTAAAAAGGTCAAGCAACTGTGGAGACCAACTAAACACCACAACCTGCAGACCACACGGTCACAGGCCCATGCCTGGCACCTCCAGAGACCCTGGCCTGGGCTCGCTAGAGTGAGGCACTGGAAAAGGACTAGCTGGGGACCAGTGTCGACTACTGGTGTCCGTACCCCCAACTACGAGCGCGCTACAAGTGACTAAAAAAAACACAAGTGTCACTGTCCCACTGTCGTCTTTCCCTCAGCCGGACGTACAACTCTAACACAAGAGTGAGGGTGTCCAGGTCAGACGACACAGACCTCGACGGTACAGCACAAGTACCGGGACAAAGCCCCGAGCTAACAGCCTGGCTCACAAAGAACCTGGGGCACCCAACTGAGAGGTAACCACGGTAGGCGTCGTACTACTCGCCACGTACACAGAACCACGTGCACGTCACACACAAACCACGTGAAACCTCACGTAAACCACAAGTAACCACTGGTCCACTACACGTGAACCTAACTGACTCGCGTACACAACGCGCAGTCACCGAAGTAAACAACTAATAGCATACCTTGTATGCTAAACACGTAAACCAAGTGCACTCAGTGCACCTCATGCGTCAACACACATGCATTATCGATAATTATTGTACTTAGTCATTTCTGCTCAAATAGAAGTAGGCGGCCACATCGATTGCCGCTTACTGGGAGTCAACGGCAAGGTTCCTGGCCGTTAACCTCCTGGCTGAGGATCTTGGCGGCAAGCGATGTTGACGCCAAGTTCTCCGGCCATAAACCCTGCAGAAACCCTAATCCGGCCCTGCGGGTTTTCTAACTATTCTAACTACTGAAAAACATGCAAATGCAATTCTTTAGCATGCTAGAACCCAATACACCCGTTATAACATGATTCGTACAGTAAACTACTCAAACCACCCATTATCCCGCTTGGTGCAACTCTATCCAAACATGGATTATCATGCTGGTTCAAGTGGTTATGATGTGTTTTAATGTTTCTACGGAGCTACCAGGGTTCGTCCCCTACCTCAGAACGCGTTAGAATCTCCACGATCTCCTGGTTCACGCCGAGCCCTCCGCGAGCTCCCACGCGAATTGCACCACTCCGCGACGTTTCCTCGCGTAATTCAGCGATGCCGCGCGTTCTACGATCGTCCAACTACTCCTCGGCACCTGCTGGAAGCTTCAGAAACTCTGGGGCGCGAAGCTGGGGCAAGAGGGAAGAGAGTGAGCTGAGAAACAGCCCTCGGGTGAGCCTATAACCTGCAGAACTGTCAGGTTGGCGTCAACCCCCATGCCGCTAATAGCCACACCAGACTAAACGTCCACCACGACTGCCGCCAAGTTCAAGAAGTCAACGTCCATGAACCTGGACGCCAAAAGTCAACGGCCACCCCCTGGCCGCCAACTCAGACAGAACAGCAGCAGGTCGTTTCTTTTCAGGACCAACCCTGCTCTTCACCTGCTCAAGCCACGCATCCACACCATACATTCCACACAACCGACTCACACTGGCCTCACAACGGCCGCCACAACCACAACACACACGATCCGCATGGATCCGAAAAGCACGCGACGTTACATTACTATCATCTAAAAAGAAAATTTCGACCTCGAAATTCATAACACAATTCAAAGTTAAACAACTCATACATACACACCTTTACAAGTACTATCATCTAAAAAGAAAATACACAAGCTTAATCAAACAGATAGGGATACCCTTTAGCCATTTCTGCGGCTAACTCCCAGGTATCCTCACCACCCAACCTATTTTCCCATCTCACTTTAACTAGCTCAATTTCTTTATTCCTCAGCTTCTTTATCTTTCGATCTGTGATCTGCACCGGATATTCTGGCATAGTCATGTCCGGCCTCAGGTCACCTCCTTGATATTTAATTATTTGAGCTGGATCTTCAATACATTTTCTCAACATGGAGACATGGAAAATCATGCACATCTGCAAAATCAGCTGGCAAATCCAGCTATAAGCCACTTCCCCAATTCTTTCAATTACCTGGAAAGGTCCCACATATCTTGGACTCAACTTTCCAGACTTGCCAAACCTCATTATACCTTTACTTGGGGAAACTCTCAGAAAAACAAAATCTCCCACCTCAAACTGAAGTGGTCTCCTCCGCACATCTGCATAACTTTTCTGCCTACTTTGAGCTGCCTGCAATTTTTCTTGATAAGCTTCACTACTTCAGTGGTTTGCTGAATCAATTCAGGACCCACTAATTGCCTTTCTCCCACTTCATGCCATTCAATGGGGTTCTACATGGCCTTCCATATAAAGCTTCATACGGTGCCATCCCAAGACTGGTATGATAACTATTATTGTAGGCAAACTCAACCATTCCCAAATGATGTCCCAACTACCTCCCCAAACTAAACAACAAGCCCGCAACATATCTTCAATTGTCTGAATAGTCCTCTCTGTCTGACCATCTGTCTGGGGATGATAAGCGGAGCTATATCAACTCAGAACCAATTACTTTCTGCAGACTTCTCCAAAAACCAGAAGTAAATCTTGGATCTCTATCAGATACAATAGTCTTTGGAATACCATGCAGTGGAACAATTCTTTCAACATAAATATTTGCCAACCTGTCCACTGTCCAAGACATACTTACTGCCACTAATCTGCACACCTTAGTCAATCTGTCAACAAACACCCATATTCCATTATGCCCTGAACTCGACCTTGGTAAACCTGCCACAAAGTCCATCGCAATATCATCCCATTCCACTGTGGAATAGGCAACGGTTGCAATAGACCTCCAGGCTTCTGATGCTCTGCTTTAATCTGTTGACAGATAGCACATCTTGCCACAAATTCTGCTATTTCTTTCTTCATATGAGGCCACCAAAAATGCTTCCTTAAATCATGGTACATTTTAGTACTACCCGGATGAATAGTGTACCTAGATTTATGAGCCTCTTCCAGAACTCGCTGCTTCACCTCTCTCTCTGCAGGAACAATAATCTGCCCCGAAGTCTGACTACACAATTATCATCAATAGAAACTCCTTCCATTTTACAATTTCAGGTAAACCTGCATCTGCTCTCTGAGCTTCAATGATCTGCCATATAAAGATGCTCTACTGCACTGGCAGCTAAATTGCCCGACGCTGAATGCTGACACATACAAGAATTCTCCGCTACTTCCTCATACAACTTCCATTCTTTAATCATCATCAAATTCATATATGCTTTTCTACTCAAGGCATCAGCTACAACATTGGCCTTACCCGGATGGTAAGCCAAACTGAAATCATAATCTTTCAAATATCAACCCATCTGCGCTGGCGAAGATTCAAATCTTTCTGCGAGAAGATATACTTCAAGCTTTTATGATCTGTAAAAATTTCAAATCTCTCGCCATACAGATAATGCCTCCACATTTTTAAAGCAAATACAACTGCTGCCAATTCTAAATCATGAGTGGGGTAATTTTCCTCTGCTGGCTTCAATTGCCTGGATGCATAAGCTATTACTTTACCATGCTGCATAAGCACTGCACCAAGACCTCTCCTTGAAGCATCAGTATACAGCACAAAACCACCACTCCCTGCCGGCAATGTCAATATAGGTGCTGATGTAAGTCTTTTCTTCAATTCCATAAAACTTCTCTGACATTCACCGGACCACACAAAAGGCACCCTTTCTGGTCAATCTAGTCATAGGTGCTGCAATCTTAGAAAAATCTTGAATAAAGCGCCTATAATAACCTGCCAACCCCAGAAAACTTCTAATCTCGGTTATTGTCTTAGGCACTTCCCACCTAGACACAGCTTCCACTTTACTCGGGTCCACTGCTACTCCTTTGGCTGAGATAACATGACCCAAAAACTGAATTTCCTTTAACCAGAATTCACACTTACTAATTTAGCAAACAGCTGGTTATCCCTTAACAACTGCAAGGTAAACCTCAAATGAGCTGCATGCTCCTCTTCAGATGCTGAATAAATTAGAATATCATCAATAAAGACCACAATAAATTGATCTAAATATGGATGAAAAATTCTATTCATCAGATCCATAAAACCTGCAGGAGCATTAGTCAACCCAAAAGGCATTACCACAAACTCATAGTGACCATATCTGGTTCTGAACGCTGTCTTATCTATATCCTCCTCTTTATTCTCAACTGATGGTACCCGGACCTCAAATCAATCTTAGAAAACACCTTTGCTGATTGCAACTGATCAAATAAATCATCTATCCTCGGCAACGGGTACTTATTCTTGTGGTCACATCATTCAATTTTCTATAATCAATGCACATCCGAAAACTTCCATCTTTCTTTTTCACAAATAAAACCGGCGCTCCCCACGGGGAATGACTCGGTCTAATAAAACCCTTTTGCAACACTCTTCTAACTGCTTTTTCAATTCTTTAAGTTCTGCTGGTGCCATCCGATATGGGGCTTTAGAAATCGGCATGGTACCTGGCAGCAACTCAATAGAAAAGTCCACCTCTCTGTGTGGAGCTAAACCAGGCAAATCTTCCGGAAAAACATCAGCAAATTCCCTAACCACGGGAACTGCTTCCATTGGCTGACTGGCCTCTACCAAACTTACTGAGGCTAAATAAGCCACACACCCATCATTTATCAACTTTCTAGCTTTAATTGCAGAAATTAGAAACTTGGAGGTATAAAAGGCATACCTTGATATTCAAACACTGCACCATTAGGATGACAAAATCTGATCCTTTTCTTTCTGCAATCTAACATTGCTCCATACATCTCAAGCCAATCCATACCCAGAATGATATCATAATCTGACAACTGCAGGGCATACAACCGACCCGGCATCTGGTTCCCTTCAATCATAACAGGAGCTTCATCTATATAGCTCGAAGTGAGTAAGAACTCACCTGAAGGAACCTCCACCACTAACTCACAAGACTTCTCTTCTAAAGGATGAGCTATGCAATCCAGAAATTCTTCGGAAAAAAAAATGAGAGGCACCCGAATCAAATAAGACTCTTGCTGAATATTCATAAAGAGGTAAAGTACCTTCTATCATATTTGATGCCTCCCTGAGCTCGGGTGATAGCCATAACCCGCCTCTTCCTCGCTGCTGCGGTACTCCTCTGCCACGACCTGCCTGTGGCTGCTGGAACTGCTGAGGCTGCTGCTGCTGCACACCTCTGCCATACCCATTCCCTTGCATAGGACAATTGCGAATCAAATGTCCCGGCTGATTACAATTATAACATCTATACCCTGGAGGAACAATAGGCTGCCTGGCAGTACTCTGCTGCGACTCCTCCACCTCAGGCCTACCACGGCCCTGCTGCAACTGCTGACGACCTCCCCATCCTCTTCCTTTGCCTTTAAATGCTTGCTTTAATTTCTGGCCCCATTTCCCGAAACCAGATGAAGAAGGTCCTGCTGGTGCCTTGCCCTTGCTTGCACCTACTGTCTGCTGCGGTAGCCGAAAACTACCTGAACCTGATTCACCTGCCTGACGAGTACGGATAGACCTCTCCAAAGTAGCTGCCCTCTGCGCTGCCTCTTCCACTGTCTTGCACATGAGAGGTACTATCGCATCCTGCAATTCCACTCTCAAACCTCTGATAAAATACTCAACCATCATATTATTATCTGAAACCACATATGGCGCATAACGGCTAAGTGCCATAAATCTCATCTGGTACTCTAAGACTGAAGAGTTACCTTGCTGAAGAGTTCGGAATTGCTCTCTTTTTACTTGCTGCACTTGGATCGGAAAGAATGTATCGTTAAATACATCAAGAAACTCCGGCCAAGTGATAGCTTCTTCCGTCCTGCCTGCAAAAGTGGTTTGCATCTTCAATCGCCACCATTCCAAGGCAAAACCTCTCAACTGAAGCAGCTAATACCACTCTATCCGCTGCCGGACACCTCATAGTCGCAAAAACTCTCTCAATTTCATGAACCCAATGCTCAGCTGTATCTGGATTCGGCCCTCCTGAATAAGTAGGTGGCTGCAATCTCAGAAACTTTTCAACCTGCAACACTGGTTCTTCCGCTAACAACACTGGTGGTGGCACATGAGCTACAAAAGGTACCTCCACTCTCGGCGGAACTGGAGCAACAGGTACAGCCTCTCCATCCCCAGGTGGCACTGCAACCGGTGGTACTGGCGCCTGCTGATCCATTCTTGCCCGAATATCCGTGAGGCTCTCCCAAATCTTTCTATCATACGCTGGGTGCTTTCCTCCGGATCCTCCTCCACCACCCCAATCTCTCCTATCAGCCATTTCAGAATTTTCTACATACACAAAACACCAGACAAAAATCAAAACCATGAATGATCAAAAACCAGGGTCCCTACCAGCAGTGTATAATGACAAAATAAGGCTATGTATCCTTTAATTCCCTTATATTAACACGGACCTTGCTCTGATACCAACTGTGACGGATCGCCTCGGCCAAGCCCGTTAAACCGATAACGTACTTGATCCGAGTCCGCCTCCCGCGAACGGGCCGAAGCCTCGCAAGGGATACCAAACCACAGTCCGTGTAAACATAAAGGAACACACCACATTTCATATATATTTCACAAGTTTACATAGCCAAATTTTCACAAAAACTGAAAAGAAGTACAAGAGCCTGGGGCATACCCCGAGGTACAACTGAAGAAAGTAAACAACTACAAACTACACTGCTGAACTACTCTGCTGGAGGTGCTGACCCTGCACCGCTACGACGCGGCCCGAACTGGACGTCGGACGAGAGACGTCCTCCTCGCTCTCACCTGTGGGGGTAGGGGTGAGCCTCTCTAGTCACTGGCTCAGTAGGGAACTCCCCCAAAACCGAGCGAAACAAACACCACGAGTACGAATAGTAAACAACACCAACAATTAATATAACAGCTAAGCAGGTAAGTAAAGCT
Organism: Colocasia esculenta; assembly: GCA_014218235.1. Lineage (NCBI taxonomy): Eukaryota > Viridiplantae > Streptophyta > Magnoliopsida > Alismatales > Araceae > Colocasia > Colocasia esculenta. The sequence goes on along the minus strand of CM024759.1, from coordinate 56,898,908 downwards.
GTAAAGTACTCACCGTCTGCCGACTACGAGAAACAACAGTAATAATTAAACGGCAAACCAGTACAGGTGTACAAGCTAAAGTAGAGACAGCCAACACGAGCCACGTAAACTGGTTCGCGACACCAGAAACTGACTCGGACAACTAACACAGGTCTACCTCTCAGTCTCGCAGCCACGGACGAAAGGTCCAGCTGCCGCTCCACGTAAAAGGTCAAGCAACTGTGGAGACCAACTAAACACCACACCTTAGACCACACGGTCACAGGCCCATGCCTGGCACCTCCAGAGACCCTGGCCTGGGCTCGCTAGAGTGAGGCACTGGAAAAGGACTAGCTGGGGACCAGTGTCGACTACTGGTGTCCGTACCCCCAACTACGAGCGCGCTACAAGTGACTAAAAACAAACACAAGTGTCACTGTCCCACTGTCGTCTTTCCCTCAGCCGGACGTACAACTCTAACACAAGAGTGAGGGTGTCCAGGTCAGACGACACAGACCTCGACGGTACAGCACAAGTACCGGGACAAAGCCCCGAGCTAACAGCCTGGCTCACAAAGAACCTGGGGCACCCAACTGGAGAGGTAACCACGGTAGGCGTCGTACTACTCGCCACGTACACAGAACCACGTGCACGTCACACACAAACCACGTGAAACCTCACGTAAACCACAAGTAACCACTGGTCCACTACACGTGAACCCAACTGACTCGCGTACACAACGCGCAGTCACCGAAGTAAACAACTAATAGCATACCTTATGCTAAACACGTAACCCAAGTGCACTCAGTGCACCTCATGCGTCAACACACATGCATTATCGATAATTATTGTACTTAGTCATTTCTGCTCAAATAGAAGTAGGCGCCACATCGATTGCCGCTTACTGGGAGTCAACGGCAAGGTCCTGGCCGTTAACCTCCTGGCTGAGGATCTTGGCGGCAAGCGATGTTGACGCCAAGTTCTCCGGCCATAAACCCTGCAGAAACCCTAATCCGGCCCTGCGGGTTTTCTAACTATTCTAACTACTGAAAAACATGCAAATGCAATTCCTTTAGCATGCTAGAACCCAATACAACCCGTTATAACATGATTCGTACAGTAAACTACTCAAACCACCCATTATCCCGCTTGGTGCAACTCTATCCAAACATGGATTATCATGCTGGTTCAAGTGGTTATGGTGTTTTAATGTTTCTACGGAGCTACCAGGGTTCGTCCCCTACCTCAGAACGCGTTAGAATCTCCCCGATCTCCTGGTTCACGCCGAGCCCTCCGCGAGCTCCCACGCGAATTGCACCACTCCGCGACGTTTCCTCGCGTAATTCAGCGATGCCGCGCGTTCTACGATCGTCCAACTACTCCTCGGCACCTGTTGGAAGCTTCAGAAACTCTGGGGCGCGAAGCTGGGGCAAGAGGGGAAGAGTGAGCTGAGCGAGAACAGCCCTCGGGTGAGCCTATAACCTGCAGAACTGTCAGGTTGGCGTCAACCCCCATGCCGCTACAAGCCACCGCCAGACTAAACGTCCACCATTACTGCCGCCAAGTTCAAGAAGTCAACGTCCATGAACCTGGACGCCAAAAGTCAACGGCCACACCCTGGCCGCCAACTCAGACAGAACCAGCAGGTCCCGTTTCTTTTCAGGACCAACCCTGCTCTTCACCTGCTCAAGCCACGCATCCACACCATACATTCCACACAACTAACTCACACTGGCCTCACAACGGCCGCCACAACCACAACACACACGATCCGCATGGATCCGAAAAGCACGCGACGTTACAACTGGCACCGAAACACTGACAGACCTAAAATTTAATGTATAAATGCCTAAAATAATTTAGTATATGCACAAATAATTTTCATAATCATTACCACATAAATACTGGCATTATATAATATTAATTATTACAACTTACACTAATCATAATGAAGAACAATATCATCAATACATACATTATGCACATATACTACACATTGCATAATACATACTTTACACATGAACCTATGATTAAATGTGTTCATACTAGTTAAATATTGTATGCATTATATCCAAGTACTTCACACACCCTAAATAGTTTAAGACGCTTAAAGTAGATAAATATTATTTAAACAAGGATAACACATGTATGTATACATACCACATCCATAACAGTAACTACGTGCATTAAAATAATTAAATACAAAGGCACCTCAATAATTAGATAATTCACACACGTTTAATATATATTGCATGTTTGGAAAAAATCATGTTTTTACAAAGTGTATGATAATAATTTCTTACTATGTGTACAATATGCACCATATGCATGAGATTTACATACATTGATAACTAGATATGCATGCACAATTATGTATTTTTATACTTGTATGAATAGCACACATATACTTACATGGTCCGTAGCAATTTACCTATTACATGCACAATTTTATCTATGTATTATTCATATACTATAGATGAATTGATGTACATAGGATTAAATGATAGATAGCACAAGCATAAGGTACATACATATATATATATATTTACACACAACTTCCATGGAATAGGCAGGATAGTATGCACTTTAGGATTTAGATAGAGTATGCATAATATTATTAATACAATTTGGAATAAGATGAAATAGATAAACATAACATGCACATCAGTAATTAGATTAGCATGCATATATTACTTAAGTATTACAAGCCTAGTATTTTAGTATACACAATACACATCAATTTAGCTAATTGCCTATTCTCACGAAAAATATCATATATATACATGCATGAGTTCATAAGGAATATAGAAATTATATACACACAATTGAATACACACACTATACACACAACAAATAATTACATGCACAATATAAATTGAATAAAAATTTTGGGGTATCACATCTAATCCCGACTCTTGAACCAAAAACTTCCCGATCCTTCAATTAAATGCCATGAAAATGGCCGATCTTTTCTCCCTAGAACGATAACAACAAAAACTGGCAAGTTAGGTTAACATCAACTTATGTTGTCGCCGACCATGAAGTAGATGACCATCGATCATGCTGTCAAACGATTTTCCCGAAAAACCAAATATTCAAGAAAAATATAAACAGCACAATCTCCTATCATTAACAGACAGTAGACAGCAATCGATCATGCCGTCAACTGTAGTCAACATCAGTAAAGCTTGACGTCAAGTTCATCAAATACACAGTTCAATGTTAGATGCAGAAAACACACACACAATTGTATAATTCAATCCATTAAAAGATCTAGGGCACTACAAATTAAGTTAGTGAAAAACAGATGGGAAACCAGACAGGGCGAAGAAGATACATGGGAATTAGCAGAAGAAATGATGAAAGCATATCCAGACTTGTTTGAGTAAGCTTTTAATCTTTTAGGTGATAGTACCATGCATAATTAATTGAGAATTGTTGTGCTGAGCTTTCTTCTTAAATTTGGAGGATGAAATTTCTTTTAGGTGATAGTAATGTAGCGTATTTACCGTTCGGATTGAAGTTTAGTGGTTATGGTGGCCAATGTGTTGCCTATAGTTTATGTTTTAGGTTTTTATGTAGTTTTGGGGCTTCGTGGGCCGACAGATTAGGCCTAGAGCACCCACAGGTTCTCTGTCCGTGAATGCGACAGAGTTGGACGTTGAGTTCTGAACGTGACGGTCCAGGGCGTCGCATTCATGGAACCGCAGCTTCGGGTCTTCGTCTGCATGTCTGCCGCGTGGTGCGCGCTGGGCGGCCTGCTGGCATCAGCAATGAGAAGGCGACAGCCTTAACCGTCGCGTTCAGGTCACGACGGCTAGGTAAGTTACATTTTCAACGCTTAGGGGCTATTAACATAAGTCAGCCAAACAGAGCTCAGCAAGCTCTATTCGGCCAGGGGAAGAGGGTTTTGCTGTGGTTCTTGGGCGATTCGAGGTGTTGGAGCTGTCTTTTGTGTGCTGTTGCCGCGAGGACGTGGTACGAAGTGGGGGAAACGCTGGGTTATAATCGTTCTTCACGTTCTTCGTGAAGGTAGGGAGATTTCACCTTGTTTCTCATTGTGGATTGCACGTGGTGCATGTTTAGCTTGTTATAGGTGTTGTAGATGCTAGATACCATGCTAGTGTAATGGTTAGAGCATGAAAACCTGCTTTTCTTGGTGGTTGACATGGTTTGCATGGGGATTCGGAGATGGAATCCTGGGTTTGGGTCACTGTCTGTGAAGGCGACGGACCTGGGTGTCGTGTTTAGAATGTGATTGCCCGACCCATCATGTTCTATTTCAAAACGCGACATATCGGGGTGTTGCATTCTGAAGGCGATAGTGGACCCCGTCGCGATCTGGCTTCCGATGGAAATAGGTCTATGCATGGTTATGTGATTATCGAATTATCTCTATTCATTGTTTATGGCAATGCTAAGCGGTGCATCGACACTTGTTGAGCTCGAGGAACGTGGTATTCATGTGGTTTGTGTGGTGTTCACGTGGTTTATGTGTGTGTGGCGAGTAGTACGATGCCTACCGTGGTTACCTCTCCACTTGGGAGCCGTAGGTTTTGTGTGAGCCAGGCATGTTAGTGCTCGGGGCTTGTCTCGGTACTTGTGTACCATCGAGGTCTATGTCGTCTTCTTGGACACCCTCACTCTTGAGTAGAGTTGTACGTCCGGCTGAGGGAAAGATGGCAGTGGGACAATTACTTGTGTAACTTTGTATTTTTCGCTTGTAGCGAGCTCGTGGTTGGGGGTTACGGACACCAATAGACGTACTGGGCCACAACTATTTCTGTTTTCCAGTTCCTCAATTTATGGAGCTCGGGCCGGAGTCCCTAAAGGTGCCAGGCATGAGCCTGCGGCTGTGTGGTCCGCAAGAGTGGTGTTGGTTGGTCTCCACAGTTTCTTGGCTTGTTCTAGTGGAGTGGCAGCTAGACCTTCCGTCTGTGGCTACAAGACTTAGAGGTAGTATTGTGTGGTTTGTTGGGGTTAGTAGCTGGTGTCGCGAACCAGTCTTCGTGACCCAAGTGTGGCACTTTCTATTTTAGCATGTACACTTGGACGAGGTTTGCCATTTATTTATTAAGGTTGATTTCCGTTAATAGCATGCGATAAATGTATTTACATCTTAAATGTCATGCGTAGCTAGTTCTATAAATTGCCTAGTATAGCTTTCTACTTCTGCACTTTGTGAGTTTGGTTTTGTATGGCTTTTGGAGAGTTTCCCTACTGAGCCAGTGACTTGCGAGGCTCACCCCTACCCCTTTCAGGTGAGGGAGAGAAGGAGGCTTCCCGCCCTTCATCTAGTTCGGAGCCACACCATAGCAAAGTTGGGTCTGAACCACCAGCAGTGTAATCTTTCTTTTCTGTTCACCTCGGGGTATGCACTAGGTTGTTGTACCTTGTATTTGACTTCAGTTGAGAAATGAATATGTATATTTCATGTAAATATTTGTGAGATGTGACAATCTTATATATATTTGAGTTGTTTCTTTTATATTTCTTCGAACATGTGAATGATATCCCTTGCGAGGCTACGACTCGTTCGTGGGAGGCGGAGTCAGGTCAAGCTCGTTATTAGGTTAACGAGTTTGAACGGCGAGGACCGCTACAATTTTTCTAGTAGGAATAATTATTGCCATCAAAGTTGTGGGTGGGTTGATAGAATGACCCTCATGCATATATCCTTTGTTGGCCATCGCAAAAAAGATCTCTCTTTAAATTAAGAGCCCTGCACTGTTACCAATTGATATGTAGCATGCGATGGAGAACCAAGAGGGAAGGGGTGAATTGGTTATCGCCTAAATAAAAATATTTTACCCAGAATAGATTAAACTCAAATAAGCAAACCTATTAAGCAAGATGTATAGCAGAATATAAGTAGTAATAAAGGAAATCAACTATCCTCACGTGCGTAGAACGGAGATAGAAGAGATGGATCCAAACCACATATGCACGCAAGATATAACGTGGTTCATCAAGTACACTCTTGTGTGTGCCTACGTCTACTACCCCACACCCCGTGAGGATTTTCCACTAACTTATTTTTAGGTACAAGTTACAAACCCCTCACCACACACACGGTTGTTTCTGGGGACAACACAAACCCCACCTCGTTTCCACAGACGAGACAACCCAGTGTGTATGCGCGCACACACTACACACCACATGTTGGGAATCGGATAGGTGACTTTAGTAAATGAACTAATAAATTGTGTGTATGGCAGCAGAATAAAATAAGTAAAACACACAATTCGATCAAATCCAAGTGTGGTGTGTGAGTATAATGAATAAGAACAGCAAACCACACATCAAACCACAGTGCACTGAAGATTTTAAGGTGGTTCGGAGAACAAAACTTGTGTCTCCTACGTCCACCTCCTCACAACGGAGGAACCACTAGCACAAGTGCAGTACAAACTAGAGCACGACGACTCTAACCACTTTGAGTTCAACAACTCAAAGAAACCCAGGAGATAAGCACAACGACCTACTCCAAAGACCACTTGTGAATTCAACAAATTCACAAGCTCTTGAGCACCACGGCTCAAGCACCAGAGCACAACGGCTCCAACCCAGAGCACTGGGGCTCCAAAACAGAGTACAAAGTACTAAAACCTCTGGATCACAATAGATCCAAGTTCTGCTAGACCAAGCACACTTAGAGAATAGATCTCTAGCACGATCTATCTCAATACAATAGAAATGGTAGAGACAAATAGAATTGGGAGATCTGTGTAGAACACATACACAGATTCCCAAAGAGATTGACACTCTAACCAGATACAAACTTGGCTGGATCTCCTTCTGGACCAGCACTCCTGCAATCTCGAGCTCCTCCTCTCTTCCTTCTTCTCCCCTTGGCGGTGCAGCTCTGCCTCTGGATGCAGATGCTTCTTTCCCGCTCTTCTTCCCTTCTTCCAGAAAGCTCTTGGCTCTTTCTTGCGTGGGATGCCTTTTTGAGTCCAAAAGGGATGGGTATTTATAGCCCCAATGTCCATAAGGAGCCTTAGGGTATGTGGGCACAAAAACCTAGGCAGATCCCCTTCAACCCCAAGCTGCCACGTGTCGAGATCAATTCACGATTTTGAGTTTCAGCCGGAGTGTGTCGACCTATCCAAGGGTGTGTCAACACACTATCTCAACTGGCAGAATTGGTTCTCTGGGAAGAGTCACTAGTGTCGACACTACTTCAGGCTGTGTCGACACACTGGCGAGAACTAGCAAACAGGCCTTCTGGGAACTGGATCTAGTGTCGACACCACTTGAGCCTGTGTCGACACACTATACAGACCTGTCAACTGGGTTCTCTGGGATCTGGGACTAGTGTCAACACCACCTGAGGCTGTGTTGACACACTTGATCTTTTCTTCATCATTTTGCTTTAGGATTTGAAACCCTGTGTCGACACCAGTAGTGGGTGTGTCGACACTACCATGACAAAATCTGTATACACCTACAAATTTAACACATAAATCATTAGTACAAGATATATTATTAAAATGAGATATTAAACATCAAAACATGTTGTTTAAACATTATTGTGTTATGTATAGAATGTATAACATGTTCAACATATCATCATCAAAATCACAACATGTCATCATCAAAATCAAAGTATTAGTGATGTTCATTGGTTATCATTAAAATACAACTTTAGAGAAAATTCCAAAACACACTCAACCCAACAATCTCCCCATTTTGATGATGACAAAACATATGCACAATCTCCCATAACCTGACTTCCTTAACTGCAACAACTCCCCTTGACCATAAACACCCTTGAACTTTCTCCCCATTAAGAAATTCTCCCTCTAGAACCTTTTACTATCTCCTCCTTAAGGAACTTTCTCCCCCTTTTTGATAGCATCAAAAAGATAGATAAGAGAGAGAAACAAAGATTGTAAGATATCAAGAAATGAATAGTCAGAGAAAAATGAAATAAATGCAAAAAATTTCATATAAGAGAGAAATTATTGTTCTTTGAATTGTGCAATAAAGTTTAATCACAAAGACACACTCAACACAAAGTATAGCAAAGATAATGATCTGAATGTGGTTAAAATATGATGCAAATGTGAAATGAAGTGACCTATGAGTGAGTAGAAATATTTAACAAGGATGTTAGGAGTTTTAAGTTTAACACAATGTAAAATAATGGGTCTAAACTCAGTAAACATGAACTTTATTAAGGTCTTAAGCTTTTCCATCATGTCAGTTTGGTTTCTTTTTTTTAACTGGGAAAAAATACAAGAATAAATTAGTTAAATCTCACTTTTCAGTGTAAGACATCACATTGATTAGATGCAAGATCTTCTGATTACTTAGTGGTTTAACTTTCATTATCTTATACAGAGTTGAAAACTTTTATTCCACTTTTTGACGCGAAACAAATCATTTTTAGGTGAAATGGCCTAGTTACTCAGTGGTTCAAGAATTTGCATTGCTCTGTTTGTATTTTTCCAGATTGATCATTTTATTTTGATATTTTGCAGGAATATGTTTGCTTTGACCAGAAAAGTCATGACTATGAATTTAGGAAAATTATTCTAAACATGTGGTAAAAATGAAGCTGAAACATACACAAGTGAAATATTAAAGCCACTCATGTGCCTATAATAGTGTTTTGCAAATCATTTTAAAAACATTCAGTATTAAGATTGCTTAACCTTGAAATGATAACGAATCTTTGAAATTAAACTAAATGCACAATGAGTTTAGTTTCAATGTCTTAAGTCTCTCATAAGAAAATAGCACAATGACTCGAACATTCTGATGATTGAGGCTCCAAGTAGACAACAATTGTCAAGAAAAAATGAGTGAGAATATACAATGACTCCCCATCAACAATTGCATAAAAGGAATCTTGGTACTTGGCGGAGATATATACTCATGCATAGTGAAAGTGTCCAGACAAGCTTAACTTGCCTTTCTTCAAATCACTATTTGATATACCAAGAATTTCAATGCAACTGAGAAGTAAGAATATTTGCAAGAGAGAATGGCTTTTATTTGCACAAAGAGATGAGATGAAGATTTCAGACATGAGAAAACTTGCATAAACCAAGTTCCCTTCTAAGAGAAGTGAATCTAGGTTCTGCAAGAGGCTTAGTGAAAATGTTTGTAATTTGTTTTTTTTGTGTCAATGAAGTGGAGTTCAAATGAATTCTTTGAGACTTCATCTCGAAGGAAATGATGCGAATGTCAATGTGTTTTGTGCTGGAATGCTGAATAGGATTTTTGGATAGATTTATAGCACTTGTGTTGTCACAAAGAATGGGAATGCAACCTAATGTGTGATTATAATCTAGAAGTTGATGTTTGACCCAAAGGACTTGGGTACCACAGCTACCAGCAGCAACATACTCAGCTTCTGCAGTTGAAAGAGCTACAAATGTTACTTTTTGGAAGCCCAAAAAATATGACACCCTCCTAGATATAAACACAACCCACTAGTGCTTTTTCTATCAAGTTTGCACCCGGCATAATCAGCATCACTATATGCAATCAAGTCCAATTTACACCAGCAGGATACCAAAGACCCAAATCACATGAAGAAAGAAGATATTTGAAAATTCTTTTAACACAGACATGTGACTGTCTTTAGGATTTGCTTGAAATCTAGCGCACATGCAGACACTGAATTGAATATCTGGCCTAGAGGTAGTTAGATAAAGAAGAGATCCAATCATACCTCTGTAAAGTTTAGCATTAACAGGCTTACCAGAAGCATCACTCTCAAGTCTTACACTTGTGGCCATTGGTGTGTTGGATGGCTTGATGCTTTGGAAGTCAAACCTCTTGAGCAACTCCTTGACATATTTTGTTTGACTCAGAAAAATTCCTTCAGCAGTTTGATGTACTTGCAGACCTAAAAAGAATGTAAGTTCACCCATTAGACTCATTTCAAATTCAGATTGCATAAGATGGGCAAACACATTGCACAAATTATTATCTGTGGAACCAAAAATGATATCATCAACATAAACCTGAACAGCAATAAAATAATTTTTACAGTTTTTGTAAACAAAGTTTGATCAAATTTTCTTTTATGTAACCTTTATTTACAAGAAAGGAGCTCAACCGGTCATACCAAGCTCTTGGAGCTTGCTTAAGACCATATAGAGCCTTATAGAGTTTAAAAACATGATTGAGAAAATTTTCATTTTCAAAACCAGGGGGTTGTTTGACAAAGACATTTTCTTTTATGTAACTATTTAAAAAAGCACTCTTGACATCCATTTGAAAGACTTTGAATTTCAAAGAAGCAGCAAATGCAAGAAAAATTCTAACAGCTTCAAGTCTTGCGACAAGGGCATAAGACTCTTCAAATCAATACCAGTTCTTGGTTATACCCCTGAGCAACAAGTCTAGCTTTATTTCTAACAATTTGACCAGATTTTTCAATTTATTTCAAAATCCATCTGTTCCAATGACAGAAGTTAAATCTGAAGGTTTTGGTACTAAATCCCAAACTTGATTTCTTTCAAATTGATGAAGCTCTTCATGCATAGCATTTATCCAGTTTTCACAAGATAAAGCTTCATCAACATTTTTGGGTTCAATTTGGGAAAGTAGTGCCAAAGAATCTTCAACTATGACAGAATGAAAAGATGATCTGGTTCTTATTCCATCTTGCAAATTACCAACAATGCTTTCAAGTGGATGATCTCTTAAAAATCTGGGTTCAGAAATTACCTCAGGGTTTGCATGATTTTCAGGAACATGATTACTGAATTACTTGAAGTTGGCATTTCAAGAACCTCATGAACATTTGGTACTTCTTGATCTTCAAGATTTGTAGATGGATGTTCAAGAAATCATCTTCATCATCACATTTTTGAGTTCTGCACAAATCAGAAATGTCAATCTTTTGCAAATTTTCATCAAAAAGGACATGTGGAGATTCTTCCACAGTCTTATTTTTCAAGATGTAAACTCTGTAAGCTCTTGAAGTTTCAGAATAACCTAAGAAGATTGATTCAAAATTTTTTGCATCAAATTTATCAAGATTTTCTTTGTTGTTATTGTGAACAAAACATTTGCAACCAAAAATTTTGAAGTATGACACACTTGGCTTTTTATTCTTGAACAACTCATAAGGGATTTTTTAGATCTTTGGTCTTACTAATGCTCTATTCAAAATGAAATTAGTTGTATTTACAGCTTCTGCCCAAAAAGATTTAGACAGTTTACTTTCAATGAGCATAGTTCTGGCCATTTCCACAAGAGTTCTATTTTTTCTTTCTACAACTCCATTTTGTTCTGGAGTTCTAGGGGAAGAAAACTTATGGAGAATTTTCAGTTCAGTACAGAGATCATAAAATGATTTTTTTCAAATTCACCCCCATGATCTGTCAGATGGAATTCAGTTTAAAAGATAAACCCACTAAGCAGAATTGTAAAATCTCCTGAATTTGAACATGCATCACTTTTATGGGATAGGAATAAACCCAAGTATATCTTGTAAAGTCATCAATGATCACAAAACCATATCTATTACCACTGAGACTTTGAGTTCTGGTTGGACCAAAAAGATCCATATGAAGCAACTCAAGTGGTTTAGATGTAAGTACTTCATTGAACACTTTAAAAGATTTTCGTTTGTTTTCCTTGAGCACATATCCCACAAACAGGATTGTCAATGACTGGGAAAGATTCAGGAAGACCTTTTACAAGATTCATTCTTATGAGTTTACTAATTGTTGTGAAACTTGCATGACCCAACCTTTTGTGCCACAACCAAGCAGTGTCATTTTTATTTGCAATCAACAAACATTTAAAGAAGAATTATCACACAAATCAATCATGTAGATTATTTTCTCTTTTTCCAATCAATTTAATTTTCTCAGAAGAGGAGTCAATGATTTTGCATGAATCATGTTCAAAAAGAATCTTGTGACCATTGTCACACAATTGACTAATGCTAAGCAAGTTGTAATTCAGACCCTCAACTAAACAAACATCATCACTTAAGGTAATGCAAGACTTACCATTTTTCCTTTGCCAATTATTTTTCCTTTATTCTTACCTCCAAAGATGACTGATCCACCTTCCTTTTCAATCAAGCATGAAAATTTATTTTGTCTCCTGTCATGTGCCGTGAGCATCCACTGTCAAGAATCCAGATGTTGTTGGAATTGGATGCGCGACTTCCTGCACATACCAAATTAGACAAGAAAAGTTTTTGTACCCACATGAGATTGGTACCAACATCCTGAGTGAGAAGAGATAACAAATCCTTTCAAACCCAAATTTGTGTATTTTTCTTCACAGTGTTTTTTGAAACAGAAGATTCAATTTTTTTTTTTCAATTTTCTGAACATTATACCTTTTAGTTGATTTGTTCCACTGTGAAAAACTTGGCATGTATTGATGTTGATATGCAGGAAAAGATGAATGATAAAAATAAGGATTGAACCATTGGTTACCACTGTACCTTTGGTTCCAAGGCTTATTCCATCTTGAATTGTAAGAGGAGAAAACATTCAATTTCCATGAGAAAAATGATTATTGATTGGTTTGAAGTTTTTGTGATTTTTATAAGAAGGGTAGGTCGACTGTGCATAGTGTGTGTCGACCTAGGTAGGGTATGTGTCGACCTCTCAGGTTCTTTTTGTTTTGTATTTTTCCTTTGTTTTCAGATGAGCTTGCCTTGACAAATTTTATTAAAGGAGTTTTTGATGATTTTGTTTGCTTTGAAGATGATTCAGTTTTCTTTGAATTTTGTGGTTCAAAACCTAAACCAAATTTGTTTGAATTCATCTTAACTCCAAGTAGAGCATTCAAATTATCTTTCCCTTGAGTGCAGTTCTTGATGATGTCTTCTTTTTCTTTGATGCAAAGATTGAGTTTTTCAATTTGATTCAAGTTTTCATGGTTTTCCTTTTCTTTTTCTTCAAATTTCTTAACAGAATTAAGAAGTTCTTTGTTCAATTTTTGAATTTTCAATTTGAGATTATCAACAAAGATCAACAGTTCATCATTTTCTTTGATTTGATCTGAAACTTGAGCTTCCAATTCAGAAATCTTTTCAGATGATGAAGTATCATGAAGAATGCTTTCAATTTTTCTTTTCAAATATTATTTTCTTTTCTAACATCAGAAAATTTTCAACTAAATTTCCATATGCTTCTTGCCAATCATCAATGGTAATTAGTTCAAAGGATATATTACCTGTTCTTCACTGCTTCCTGCCATGAAGCAGATTTCATTCCCTTCTGAACTTGAGGATTCTTCATTGCAGTCTGAGCTTTCATCATCTGACCATGTAGCCACCATGGCCTTGTTCTTCTTTTTGTGAAACTCCTTCTTGTGGGTTTTGTGTTTTTCCTTCTTACCTTCTGGACAATCAACTTCATATGTCCAGATTTATTGCACCTGTAACACACAGGAATTTCATCAGTTTTCTTATGATCAACATGAGAGAAATGTTTCTTTTTACTGGACATGGCATTTTGCTTATTATCAAAATTCTTCTTGTTTGATTTCAAAAATGCCTTAAATTGTCTAGTGATGAAAGCAAGATTATCATGATCAGATTCAGATTTCTCAGACTCAGATTTTCTTTAGATTTTCCTTTATTACTTGATGAAGCTTTGAGAGCAATGGTTTTTTTTTTTAGCATGTGTTCTTCTGATCTCTTAAGATTAACTCATATGTCATTAATGATCCAATGAGTTATCCAATGTGATTTTGGATAAATCCTTTGAATCTTCAATGACAGTTGCTTTAGTGTGCCATACAGGAGATAATGAGCGCAAGATTTTTCTTACCAAGTCTTCATTTGAGTATTCTTACCCAAGGCTCGAAGTCCATTTATGATAACATGAACCTAGCAAACATCTCAGATATAGTTTCATTAGATTTCATGATAAACAACTCATAATCAGAAACTAACATGTTAGCCTTAGTCTCCCTGACCTGAGATGTGCCCTCATAAAGCAATTCTAATTTATCCCACATCCTTGGCAGACTTACACATGGAGATTCTAGAATATCCCTTGGATGGATGGCACATTGCAGCATTCATGGCGCTATAGTTCAGGGTGACCCTTCTGATCTGCTCCCTGGTCCATTGATCTTCCTCTCCAGTGACTTCATTGGTCCTTTTTCAACAATTCTCCATACTTCATAGTTCTGTGCTCTAAGAAAAACCATCATCCTATTCTTCCAGTAAGGATAGTCAGTACCATAAAAAATGGAGGCCTATTGATTGAATGACCTTCAGCAACAAAACTCATGATAGAAACAATCAAACCAAATCACATAGCAATTGAGCAAGTAATTGAGTGATCAAAATTAAATAAGAAAATTCACCAAAACACCTCAGAGTATAGATTGACTCTGACCTGCTCTGATACCAAATGTTGGGGATCGGATAGGTGACTTTGGTAAATGAACTAAGAAATTGTGTGTATGGCAGCGGAATTAAAATAAGTAAAACACACAATTCGATCAGATCCAAGTGTGGTGTGTGAGTATAGTGAATAAGAACAACAAACCACACATCAAACCACAGTGCACTGAAGATTTTAAGGTGGTTCGGAGAACACAACTTGTGTCTCCTACGTCCACCTCCTCACAACGGAGGAACCACTAGCACAAGTGCAGTACAAACTAGAGCACGACGACTCTAACCTCTTTGAGTTCAACAACTCAAAGAAACCCAGGAGATAGGCACAACGACCTACTCCAAAGACCACTTGTGAATTCAGCAAATTCACAAGCCCTTGAGCACCACGGCTCAAGCACCAGAGCACAATGACTTCAACCTAAAGCACTGGGGCTCCAAAACAGAGTACAAAGTACTCAAACCTCTGGATCACAATAGATCCAAGTTCTGCTAGACCAAGCACACTTAGAGAATAGATCCTCTAGCACGATCTATCTCAATACAATAGAAATGGTAGAGACAAATAGAATTGGGAGATCTGTGTAGAACAAATACACAGATTCCCAAAGAGATTGACACTCTAACCAGATACAAACTTGGCTGGATCTCCTTCTGGACCAGCACTCCTGCAATCTCGAGCTCCTCCTCTTCTTCTCCTTCTTCTCCCCTTGGTGGCACTGCTCTGCTCCCCTGGATGCAGATGCTTCTTTCCCGCTCTTCTTCCCTTCTTCCAGAAAGCTCTTGGCTCTTGTCTTGCGTGGGATGCCTTTTTGAGTCCAAAAGGGATGGGTATTTATAGCCCCAAATGTCCATAAGGAGCCTTAGGGTACGTGGGCACAAAAACCTAGGCAGATCCCCTTGAACCCCAAGCTGCCACGTGTCCAGAACAATTCACAATTTTGAGTTTCAATCGGAGTGTGTCGACCTGTCCAAGGAGTGTGTCGACACACTGTCCCAAACTGGTAGAATTGGTTCTCTGGGAAGAGTCACTAGTGTCGACACTACTTCAGGCTGTGTCGACACACTGACGAGAACTAGCAAACAAACCTTTTGGGAACTAGATCTAGTGTCGACACAACTTGAGCCTGTGTCGACACACTATACAGATCTGTCAACTGGGTTCTCTGGGATCTGGGACTAGTGTCGACACCACCTGAGGCTGTGTCGACACACTTGATCTTTTCTTCATCATTTTGCCATAGGGTTTGAAACCCTGTGTCGACACCAGTAGTGGGTGTGTCGACACTACTATGACAAAATCTGTATACACCTGCAAATTTAACACATAAATCATTAGTACAAGATATTATTATTAAAATATGAGATATTAACCATAAAAAACATGTGGTTTAGCATTATTGTGTATGTATAGAATGTATAACATGTTCAACATATCATCATCAAAATCACAATATGTCATCATCAAAATCAAAGTATGAGTGATGTTCATTGTTATCATTAAAATACAACTTCAGGAAATTCCAAAACACACTCAACCCAACACAACAATGTGCTCATTGATGAGCACAAAACACACACAATGATGTTTGTGTAAATAAACTAGAGTACAGTTCTCAACCCAAGAACAAGATAAAAAGAATGAAAATTTGCAATTCAGATCTCTTCTGTTTTGGCGTGGTTGAAAAACATCGGATAAAAACACTGAAGCTTGCACAGGCCTTCCTGGACAAAGTACTAAGGATGCATGATCTTCAGAACATCCAACATCTTGAACTCACACAACAATCCTTGAAGAAATCTCTTGGAAGGTGCTCTTGTTTGCTAGTTCGTCCTTTGCCCTAGCCTGGATGCAAATCTCGTTCACCAACTGTGTATTTATACTACACGCAATAATAGAGTTCTACCTTGAAACCTACGACCAAAAGACTCCTACTTGGTCGTAGATTAGAAGAAAAGCTCGTGCAGAATCCATGATAAGAAAGAGTCCTATCCAAGGTGGAAACCGTGTTTCCGGAGTCAGTCGACTGATTTCGCAACATGGGTCATTCAATTTTGGACTCACAACGACTAGGACTTCGACTGGAAAATCGATTGATCGTTCGATCGACCGACTTTGGAGAGTCAGACGTTTGACTTCTGGTTTAGCTTCGACTGATGCTTTGGCTTATAGAGTTAGAACGTGAAGATCCGAAGTCAGATTGCTTCAACTGGTGGCTCAGTAGACTGATTTCCTCAAGTCGGTCGTCCGAGTTTTCTACTATCTCACTACTAAACCTTCATACTAGGTCGGTCGACCAATAGTAGCAAATCGGTCGTCCGACTTTGGACTGGTAATCGATTGTCCATCGATTGCCTTTGATCCACAACCGATCTGGCATCGATTTCATTTGATCCATAACTGATCTGGCATTGATTGCATTTGATCCTTAACCGATTTGGCATCGATTCTTTCATTTTTGGTCGACTGATTTCTACAAGTCGGTCGTCAGATTAGTAGTTTTGCAGTTTCATCTTCCAGTCTTGTCTTTGTGTTTTGTCCAAGTATTGAGCTTTGTATTGGCCACTTCAATTGTGACTTTTGGATAAATATACTACACACATAACACACAAATTAGACCCTCAAATTAAATAAACACAAATCAAATGCTTGATCATAAACATGAATTAAGTTCAGTATTTTGTGATTTTCTGGATATGCGTTAAACTTAGTGTTATTATGATCATCAAAATCTACAGTGTACAACAACACACAGTTATGTTTAGGGTTCTATAAAGAACAATAAAGCATAGAAAGGAGAGACAACAATCTAAACAGTAATATGTAGAGTTCTCATGTTCCAGAAATTCGGCCTTTGTGGTCGTCTTCGGCTGAGGATAACTCCGGTGACGAACTCATCGATATAGAACACTTATGAACGAGGTCTTACAAGTAGCAGCACTAGGTCCACACCCTTCAGATGAAGAAACACCTCTCAGGGATATCTAGAGGACTTCTGGATGATGAAGACTCATTCTTCTAGCTTCTACAGGTTCAAAGGATCTATTGGCTCTTCCAAGGGCTTCACGATCATCCTCTGAACTTTAGGGTACAAAGCATCTTTCTTGAAGGCGTGTTCTCTTCTTCCAAAATATGGAAACATGTTGTATTTATAATCCCAAAGAGTCTTTGTATGTTTGGAAAGAGTTGGATCTTCATAGGGCTCTGTTTAGGAATGTTTGTATGGAGAAACACCAGAATCGGTCTACCGAATTCATCGGATCAGTCGTCCAATTTCAACTTTGCTTCGACTGACAAATCGACTGAATGCTTGGTCGACCAATTCTGGAAATTCGCTCGTCTGACTTCAGTCTCAGCTTCGATCGGCGCTTCAGCTGGTGAAGATATGACGTCAACATCTGAAGTCACCTTGCTTCGACTGGCGGATCGGTCGATCATTTTCTTCAAGTCAGTCATCTGACTTTTTGACTATCCCACTGCAGGACCTTCTGGCTAGCTCGGTCGACTGAACATACCAAATCGGTCGTCCAATTTCTACTTGGTCATTAATCGATTGTCCATCGATTGCCCTTGTACCGCAATCGATTGGGCATCGATTGAGCTATCCATCAATCGATTGTCCTTTCATTAACGGTCAACCGATTTCCACATTTCAGTCGTTTGCTTGTGTCATTTTTGCAATTCTTCTTCTAGTCTTGTCTTTCTCTTTTGTCCAAGTTGTGGGCTTTGTATTGACCACTTCAAATGTGACTTTTGGACAAATATACTTCACACTTAACACACAAATTAGACCCTTAATTTAAATAAACATAAATCAAATGCTTGGGCCATCAACATGAATTACACTCAGTGTTTTTGTGATTTTCTCAATCATGAGTTAAACTTAGTATTTTTTTGATCATTAAAATCTACAGAGTACAACACTATCCAACATCGATTGTCATTAAACATTGATTGTTGTCCAACATTGATTGCTCATTAAACATCGATTATCTCTATATTATTAGTTGCCCTTAATTCGGTTGTTGTTATTTTTCTATCGATTGATGGTATAATTACAACGGTGGCTGAACAAATGGTTCGGTAGCCATTCTGATGGTGTGTACTCAAACCGATTGTTGAACAATGGTCTTGAATTCATCTATTTAGAGTTACAAATTGACTTGTTACTAAACAAGGGTCTAGTAATCATCTTGTTGGGGTTAATGTTTTATTGGTTACTGGACAAAGGCTATGTAAGACCCCAATTGCTTTTCAACCAATTACTTCTCATAATTTATTGTCCTATGTTAGTGGGTTCTCCATTTATCTGATTCTTAAGAGTTTTGCTCATCTAACTTCCATGATTTGACCCAAGACCACAAATTCTCATTCCCTTTCATGCAATTCCCACCTATTATAAGATTTCCTTTATTGGGGCTATTTTACTTTAGTATCCTAATTGTGCCCTTACTCAAACACCTCCACTAATTTATTACGATTTATTTAGGATTTAAAAATCCAGGTTGTTACATGCAATGTGATGCAGCAAGTAAGGTGTTACTAGCCACATTCCATCTGGAGAGAGATGTGTGCGTCGGGTGGGAGTATGTCTAAGCAACCCGCACTGACATGCAATTCACTTGGGACGAGTTCAAAGAAGAATTAAGTAGGAAGTACTTTTCTAAACAAGTCCAAGAGAATAAGGTCGTCGAGTTTACCACATTAAAACAAAGGAACTTAACTGTCGTTCAATATGAAGGTAAGTTCTCACGCCTAGCACGCTATGCTAATCACCTAGTCAAAATTGAAAAGATGAAGGCTAGGCAATTCCTTAATGACCTCAAGCCATAGTACATCACTCAACTGACACCACTTGACATCTAAACATATGCTGAGATGGTGAAGAAGGCTCAACTCCAGGAAGATGCCACTAACCTCACTGATTATATCAAGGGGAGAATGGTGAAAAAGGAGCAAGCATCAGGATCTACCAGTACCAAGTTGTTCAAAGACAAGAAGCGGTCATTCAGTATTACTAAAGGGCCTAGTCAAGATAAGAAGCCATGTAACAACACTCCCACAACTCCATCCAAAGGGAACTACAAGTATTGTGACAAGCCTGGTCACACTGTGGACAAGTGCTGGAGGAAGGTGCAGTAGTAGAATTACACTACATGTTTGTTCCCATTCAACATTTGTTTTGTTTGATACTGGCGCTACAGTTTCGTTCATGTCGCAAAACATTGCTGACACTATCCTTTAAGTCTGCATCTATGGGTTCTACATTCTCTATTAGTACACCTCTAGGAGAGAAAGATAAACTTAACAAATATTACCCTCAATTGATGTTGTAATTGGAGAAACAAACTTACCAACAGACCTAGTGTGCATACCAATGGAAGGCTATGACATCATATTGGGATCCGACTGACTATCCAGCCATGGAGCTATTGTCAAATATAAGAAGGGAAGGGTTACCTTAAGTGAGTACCCAAAACTTACCTTCACTGGCATTACACAGGAGACGTCTATTCCTAATCTCTCCACTATAAGCCTACAACGTGATAAGGAATGGTTGTTTGGCTTTCCTTGCTACTGTGGTAATATAAAGGAAGGGAACCAAGGTGGAAAAGATACATATAGCCTACCCTGATATCTTCCCTAATGAGCTTCCAAGATTCCCTCTTGAACGAGAAGTCAATTTCTTAACTGACTTGATTCTTATAACTTCCCTTGTATCTCGACAACCCTACAAGTTGTCACCTGCTGAACTAAAGGAGTGGAAAGAACAACTAACTATTGAAAAAGGGTTTCAACAAACTAAGTACATCACCAGAGGGAGCACCCGTTCTATTCATGAAGAAGAAGGATGGGTCTATGAGGTTGTGTATTCACTATAGACAACAGAATCAATTAACAATAAGAACAAGTATCCACTGCCTTGAGTCGATGAGATGTTCGACAAAATATTTGAAGATCAATACTTTCTTAAGATTGATCTTAGGTTTGGATGTCACCAGATGAGAATCAAGGAGGAGGATATATACAAAAGTCTTTATGCCTTTTAGTGTAACCAATGATCCTATAGCTTTCATGCAATTGGTGAATATCGTGTACTAGTCGTATCTTCATAAGTTTGTGGTCGTCATCATTGATGACATACTCATTAACCCTAAGACTAAGGAAGAGTATAAAGAGCACTTAAAGATACCTCTTTTTATCTTTCACAACAATAAGCTTTATGCTAAACTAAGCAAGTTCGAGAGCTCTGACTTGAAGAAGTCTTTTTTTTTGGGCCATGCAATCACTAAAGATGGCATAGCTATCGATCCCTCCAACATCCAAGTTGTACTCAAGTGGGAGAGGCCAACCAAAATCATTGAAATTAGAAGCTTATTAGGACTGTTAGGATACTACTGACGGTTCATAAAAGACTTCTTCAAGATTGTTAGACCCTTCACCCACCTAACAAGAAAGAATAATCCATATGTATGGTGTGAAGTGTAACGACCCCAAGAACTTGACCCTCGCTCCCTGCCAAGGACCCTATTTTTGGCACTCTCACCTACCAATCTGAGGGCCTGAAAGGGTTAGAATACTAGTCTAACAGGATATGTAAAGGAAAGAAACATCAACTACTGAATTAGAAGTGTATGCAGAAGCAAAAAGGAAAACGAGAGCACTGAGTATGGATCTAGGTACAAGTCCAAACCATGCACAAGTACAAGTAATAGGGAAAAGACAGAACCCTTATGGGGCATACCCCAGAGTGAAGTACACAAGGAAGGGGGAATGATGACTAGAAATAGGAATGAGGACTAAAGCCCCACCTCCTCCACTCGGAGTGCACCCTACCATAGCTGTGAAGTCTCACATTGAAAAAAAGTGAGTGAGCTTGTCAACAGATGCCTAGGAGGGACTATCAATCTCCCACTGGATCTAAAAAGAAGAATATATAATAAAAATGAAGTAAAAGACAACAATTAATAATATTATATTATACTACAAGAAAGTGCAGAAAGGAAGAGTTCACTAGCAAACAACTGGTCGGGAAACACCTCACGGTTGGAATCCCGTGCAACCTGCACTTCGTGACCACCACACAGCTGTAACACAAGTATGGAAAAACTTGCCTCAACATTTAACACTAGCTATGGAAACGACTACCACTAGTCAACCAATAAAGAGCGCCACACACATCTTACCCTTGGCTGTACATCTTGGCCTATCGCCTCACATCAGAGTGAGACCTAGGAATCCAAAGTAGGACAACAACAACAGTGGTAGTTTGGCTAGACTATGGTCCCACACATGGCTCTTCTAGGTGGTTTTAGGGTCACGTCTAGTGAGGCAGTGAGAAAAAGATGGGAAGAACACCAATGACCTTGACGTCATAGACCAACCACAATAGCTCTACAAATGACTCAACGCCACTATCCTAAACACCATTTTCTCTCTACTCTATAGTTACTACTGTTGGGTTGAGTGTGAATTTAATACATTTCCCCTTATAATTTTGATGATGACAAGTTGTGATTTTAATGCATAATGATTGGAACAAGTTAAATACATCACACATGTAATAACAATGCTCAAAAGGCATGTTTCCAAACACATTATATCACATATATTCATGATAATACATTGGACTAATGATTTATGTGTTTATTTCTCAGGGACATGTACTTCTTGCAATGGTAGTGTCGACACACCCATTGCTGGTGTCGACACTGGGTATCAAACCCTAAGGCAAAGTCATGAAGACTAGGTCAAGTGTGTCGACATAGTCCCAAGCGGTGTCGACACTAGACCCAGCTCCCAGAGAACCCAGTTAATAGACTAGTGCAGTGTGTCGACACAGCCAGTGAGTGTGTCGACACTAGAGCATGTTTCCAGAACTTCCTTTTGTGGAATTGGGACATTGTGTCGACACACCCAATGACCGTGTCGACACACTCTGGCAACTTTTTCATCTTAAGTCCCACCTTGACACGTGGCATTCTAGGGATCACTTGGATCGGCCTTGGATCATGTGCCCATGCACCCCAAGGGTACTTTTGGCCATGTTGGGCTATAAATACCCCTCTTATTGGCCATCCAAAAAGAAGAATACCTAAGAGCCCTCCAGAAAAGTCTTTTTGGCGGCAAGAAGAGGTCTCTCCCCATTCTTGCTCTCCCTGTGCTGCTTTAAGCCAATTCGCATCCTTGCAAGAACAAGAAGTGAAGATTGATTCATGAAGATGATTGAGATCACTTCTAAGGGAGCAGATCAAGTAGAAGCAGCCAATTGAGAAGAGTTTAAGGAAGATCCAGAGGCACCAGTTGCAGAGCATCGCCCAGGGACTTCAATCAACCAAGGACCTTCTCAAGTCAGCCTTCTATAAGGGAGTTCTTCTGAAGAAGAAGAATTACATACTATTCCTCAATTCTCCATTTGTTCTTCTGAGTCATTCTTGAGCTTGTGCATAGAATTGTTGCACCAGTCTCTTTGAATGAACTCGTTATAGATCAGATCATTGCTAGAGGATCAGGATCTTATTGATTTTGATCTAGCCAATCGTTTGTGAGCCTTTGTGCTCAGTTGTGTTGAGTGGTACACTCAGTGTGTGGTTGAGCCTGTGTGCTCAGGTTTCTAGAGTGGTTGTGCTCTATAGGTTGTGTGTGAGTTGTTGAACTCAGTGTGTTGGAGTTGTCAAGCTCCAGTGTGTGGTGTACTCAAGTTGAGTAGTGGAGCCTCACTATGTGAGGGGTGGATGTAGGAATCACTGGTGTGATTTTCGAACCACCTAAAAATCTTCTGTGCAATGGTTTGATCTGTGATTTGATTTCACTTTGCGCTAGATGTATGCATAGGATTTTTGCTTACACTACTGATTGACTTGATCACACACTCTAATTACTCAAATCACACAATCACACATCAGATCTGTGAATTGCATTTCTAATTTGTCTCTGATTTAAAGCATCTTTTAAAATGGCTAAGCTTTCGCATAATTTGGCCTAGATCTATTCAACCCCCCCCCTTCTAGATCTGGTCCATCTTATTTTCGATCCTACAATTGGTATCAGAGCGGGTTCATATCTGATCTGAGTGTTTCTGTTTGTTCATTGTGTTTCACTTCTTTGTTAAGTGTTTCTTTCACTATACTTCAGTTTGATCAATGGATTCTCGAGGTTTTATTGCTGAAGGTCATTCCATCAATAGGCCACCCTTCTTCAATGGGACTAAATATTCCTATTGGAAGAGATTTGGAGGGTAGTTGAGGTAGGTCCTTATGAGAACCAGGGAGAAGAGGAAACCTGGACAAGGGAACAAATTAGGAGGGCCACCCTAAACTACAGTGCCATGAACATGGTTCAATGTGTAGTCCACCCAAAAGAGTACTCAAGAATCTCCATGTGCAAATCTGCTAAGGAGATGTGGGATAAGCTTGAGTTACTTTATGAGGGAACTTCCCAAGTTAAAGAAACCAAAGCAAATATTGTTGTTTCTGAATATGAATTATTCATGATGAAATCTGATGAATCAATTTCTGAAATGTTTGGTAGGTTCATGATTATTGTAAATGGACTGAAGGCTCTAGGTAAGGACTACACTGATACTGATTTGGTAAGAAAAATCTTGCGCTCTCTCTTATCTATTTGGCACACTAAGGCCACAGTTATTGAAGATTCTAAAGATTTATCCAAAATCTCTTTGGATGAACTCGTAGGATCCTTAATGACTTATGAAATAAACTTAAAAAGAAATGAAGAGCACATAATCAAGACCAAACCAGTGGCAGTTAAAGCTTCATCAACTAACAAGGATAAAAATCAAGAGAAAACAAGTTCTGATGAGTCTGAGTCCAATGAGGATGAGCTTGCCCTCATGACTAGACAATTCAAAAATTTCTAAAATCTAGAAAAGGAAAATTCACTGGGAAAAAGAAATTCTCATCTGGGAAAAGAAATACTTCCTTTTCAAATGTCAATTCAAATAGAAATAAAAAACTGATGAAGTTGTTATTTGTTACAGGTGCAACAAATCAGGACACATGAAAGGAGAATGTCCTGAGAACAAGAAGGAAAAATACAAGAAGATCAACAAATTCAAGAAGCCTAAAGCAATGGTTGCCACTTGGTAAGATGAAGATTCAAGTGAGAATGAAGAAGAGAAGTCCTTAAGCTCTGAAAGTGAGAAAATTACTTTATGGCAAACAGTTCTGATGGAAAGGTAGGTACATCCTTTGAAGATTATACAATTGATGATTGGCAAGATACTTATGCTGAACTAGTTGAGAACTATTCTGAAACAAGAAAAGAAAACAAGCATCTAAAGAAGAAAATAGAAAACATCTTGCATAACCAATCCACAAACAAAAGAATTTCTGAATTGGAAAATGAAGTGGCTGAGCTCAATGAAGAAAAAGAAAGTCTTCTAAATCAAATTGATGAGCTCGAGCTTGCATCTCAAAAAGCCAACAATGACTTTAAAAAACTGTCTGAAAAACTGGAGTTGCAACAAAAAGAAAAACAACAAAGTGTTGATGAAATCAAACTTTAGAAATCTAGTTGAAAGAAAAAGAACAAGTCATTGAAACCTTCACCAAAGGAAAAGACAATTTGGATGCCTTGCAAGAATGAAATCTGTATCACATGGAGTAGGATTTATCAAACAAAAATCCAAGAAAGACAAATCTGGTGAAATGAGGGAAAAAGCACCCTTAATAAATTTTGTCAAAAGTCCTAGCCCTGAAAACAACAAAAACAAGCAAGTGTCAAGCAACACAACAAAAACTTTGAAAAATCAGAACAAAAAGAAACCAAACAGGTCAACACACTCACGTGACAGGTCGACACCTGTCAACAAAAAGATGAAATCTGTGACTGTTGAGTCGACACTAGTCAAAGACAGGTCAACCTGCTCAACCTCAAAAACCATTAACCAGTCAACCAAAAAATCAAATAAAAACTTGAAAAATAAGAAAAACACAAAAGAAAACATTCACGATAAACCTTGGACTTCCAAGACAACACATCAAGCTGATTGAATTAATTCTTGGAACCAATGGTATCACAATCCTTTTTGGTACCACTCTCAATTTTTTTATCCAAACTTTTTTATGTACCAACAAAATCCCTGGTTTGGACCTCCACAAATGAACAATCATGTCCAAATGCATAACTCACATCCTACTGAGTAAAAGAACACTGGTGTTTTTATTCCAAAAGGAAAGGATAAATTTAAAAAGGCAAAAAACATCACTGAAACAAAACAAAAGCAAAAAACAAATCAGATTTGGATTAGAAAAGATTTGCTGTCAATATTCAAACAATCTGATGGTCCCAACAATGTTTGGGTACCAAAATCTTCTCTTCACTGATTGATTTTACAGGAAGGTCGTGCACCCAACTCAAATGTGTGGTTTCTTGATAGTGGGTGTTTACGACACATGACAGGGATAAAGCAAAATTTTCATTCCTGATCGAAAAGGAGGGAGGTTCTGTGACATTTGGAGGTAAAAATAAAGGAAAAATCATTGGATCTGGAAAGGTTGGTCAATCTTCCTCAAACTCAATTGAAAATGTTTTATTAGTTGATGGTCTGAATTATAATTTGTTGAGCATTAGCCAACTATGTGACAAAGGTCACAAAGTTGTGTTTGAATCAGATTTTTGCAGAATAATTGACTCTTCAACTGATGAAATAAAATTCTTTGGAAAAAGAGAAAACAATGTTTACATGATCAACCTTGATAAAAACTTTTATGAAAACATCTATCTTGTTGCAAATAAAAATGAAATTGCATGGACTTGGCACAAAAGACTTGGTCATGCAAGTTTCAGAACAATAAATAAACTGTTGTAAATTAGATTTGATTGCCTATTGTGATGCTGATTATGCTGGGTGTAAACTTGATAGAAAAAGCACAAGTGACTTGTGTTTGTACTTAGGTGGATGCCTAATCTCTTGGGCTTCCAAAAAGCAACACTCAGTTGCTCTATCAACTGCAAAGGCTGAGTATGTTGCAGCTGGTCGATGTGGCACTCAAATTCTTTGGGTGAAACATCAGCTTCTTGATTATAAGCTAGAGTTAGGTTGTGTTCCCATTCTTTGTGATAACACAAGTGCCATAAATCTGTCTAAAAACCCAATTCAGCATTCTAGAACAAAACACATTGAAATTATGCATCATTTCTTTAGAGATGAGGTAGCAAAGAAATCTTTTGAACTCCTCTTTATTGAAACTGAAAAACAAATTGCTGACATCTTCACTAAACCTCTTCCTGACAGCAGATTTTCATCCTTGAGGAGAGAGTTTGGTGTATGCAAATGTCCATCTTCTTGATATTTCTCATTGGGTTGGGTGTTTAGGCATGTTCTGAGGGGGAGTCACTGTTCCATTATTCTTCTTTGCTTCCTTGATTCATGTTGTTCACATCTCTCACAAATCATCTTCCATTTCTTTTGTCAATAAATTCTTCAACTCACATTGTGTTGAAATTCTTGGTATATCAAATGGTGATTTGAAGAAGGATAAATTCTGCTTGTTGGACACTTTCACTATGCGAGAGTATATGTCTCCGCCAAGTATCAAGAATTAAATATGCAATTGTCGAGGGGGAGTTTTTGTTCTTCAAAAAGAAACATTTCAGTTTTCCCATTCTTGCATATCTTTATCCTGATGAAAATTTTAGGAATCATCATATCAGGGGGAGCTAATGAATTCACTACTCATTCTTTTACAAAATTCAAGATTCCTCTTGAGTTATATCAACTCCACTCATGATGTGCTCATTAAGTTTGTCTAGAACCTCAAAATGACTTTTTTATTAATCTACTATATTTTTACAGTCAACTCTCAACTATACTCTTAACTCTACCGAAATTTAAATTTCTTTCAAGATTGGAGGATAATGTGTGCTTTGAATTTAAACACCTCTTTTGCAACTGATGTGAGATATAAATGATCTCATTTTATAAAATTCTCCTTACATTTATTACTTAACAGAGCAATGGCACAAATGCTGAGAAACTACAAACCTTCACAATGAATGAAGTGCCATGTATGTCATGAGGTATTTATTGCTATCTCTATTCAAATGGGTTCAACAAATCAAAAATAAAAACAAAAGATGCTCTATACATTTTGATGATGACTAAGTAACTGGAAATATTGGCGTCTGATAAACGTATATTTTCATGTCAAATGTTGTCATTTGCCCCTTGAAACTGGATAATGAGCAAATCTTTAGTAACCAGGGACTATGGTGTGTAAAAAGCATTAGTTCTTGAGTGAACAAGTATACTACATTTGTAGTTTGTTTAAGAAAAAAAAATGTGTGTCCAAGGAGAATTGCTTAAAATAAACATTTTTGTCTTCCATCAGTTTGCTTAAAGTTGCTTAACTTCATCACAATTGATTTCAATCTAAAAGACATTTTTATTTCTTTGGATTTGGAGAATATGGTAGTTTGTCATTGGCTGTTGGATGTCCTATATCACTCAAACTATCATTTTAATGGCTCAAGTCACTTAATGAATATACATGTACGTTGTTGTGTAAAACTGAAGTATTGTTGGATTTTTGTAAAAATATGACAAATGAATTCTTTGGCCTCTAAAAATCCTTGTATAGTTGATTCCCTCCATATTTCATCATTTTAAACATTTCCCATAATTTACAAATTTTCCTCATGCTCTTATCTTCATAACTTCTTCAGGTCAGGTCGACACACCTCACTCTTGTGTCGACACAGTCAAAGCCCAGGTCGACCAACCATATCATGTGTCGACACATAGACAGTTCCAGGCGGTTCTTTTGTTGGGCGCCGGTTTGGGGCTGGTGTTCCCGCGGTTATCTACCCCAAAAGCCATTTTCTTCCCCAAGTCGACCCATAGCTGCCATTTGCCTTTGCAAACGACAGAGATTTTCTTCTTCCTTCCCTCTTCCCACCATCTCTGTCTCCATCTTCCTCTCATCTTCTCCATCATCCCCTGTTTTCTCATCTTCTTCTGCAAGATGCCCCCAAGCAAGTGCCTCGTTGTGGTGCTCGTTCTAGGGCGAATGCCAGGCCCATTGCAGTTGAAGAACCACCAACTGAGAGACGAAGCGAGCGTAGGCATGATCCTGTAGAGCAGCCAGGTGCTTCCCCTCCATCTCCTACACCTTCCAAAAAAGGTAGGACACCCTCTTCCAGTCGAGGTCCTTCCCAAAGGACATCTGCAAACCCAATGAGGAGAGATATGTCCACCTCTCCTGAAGCCTTTGAGGAATCATCCTCTCGCTCATCTGGTTCATCTCAGCCCTCTGAGGCTACCCCTTCCAAATTGGCTAGTGAAGGGAAGTCCATCCTCAAGCCTAGGGCTGTTGACCTAGTGGATGCTGACCTACCCACTGTCTTCCCAGAAGTGTTTTAGTTCTTCAATTTTTTAACATGGTTGCCCTTTATATCTGAGTTCAGAACTTTCTATCCAAGACTAGTTCAAGAGTTCTATCTGAACTTAGAGTGCACACCTGAAGGCTACCAGTCAGAAGTCAAGGGTGTTTTGATTGAGTTGTCTACTGAAGTGGCTGCAACCTTGTTTAAAGTTCTTGATGAAGGTGCTGACTATCATGATTTTGAGTTTGACCTGCATGAAGCATATTCACTGCTTACTGGACTCCCAGCTGATGAGTCAGACCCTAAGCAGACTTATGTCACCAAGTTTAACACTAACACATTCCCACCTGTCTTGATACTGATCCACCACATTCTCACCACTATAATCACTCCTCAAGGTGGTGGATGGAGGTTCATCATATACTGCATGAAGAAAGAGATAAAGATCAATTTGCATGTCATCATGTATCAGATTATGTCAGAAACCACAAGGAAGGATCTACATAGATCTCTACCTTATGCTGCTCATCTTACATTAGTGTTTGAACACTTTGGAGTGTCTTTTGAAAATGAGCAAGCCCAATCAATCCCAAAGTCCAACATTTATTGTTTGAAGCATTTACAAACGTTCATGGGATTTAGAATTGAAGGGGATCAAGTGAGAAGAGGTCCTGTTGTTGTTGAGGCCCCTATTGCCCCTGAGGTTGTAGAACCTCCTCCTGAAGTTGCTCAATCTCCTCAACATGATCAAGAGGAACAGCCTCCCAATGGGATTGGAGCACCCATCCCTCAGGATGTCCCTCAAACACATCCATTTCATTCCCCTTCACCACTTATCCCTGAAGTGGAAATTCCAACTTTCATTCCCCAATCCCAAGCCTCTACTTCCACTAGTGGACCTTCTATTCCACCAGAGCTATACTCCTTCTTGAATGACAAATTTGACACCATCACCTCCTCCATCTATCAGATGTCAGAGAACTTTGAGCTCAGAATTCAAAGGTTGGAGAATTCAGTGAATGGTCAATTCATCAAGCAGAAGGAAGCAGCTGATCATGCCACCCAAAGGTTCAACAGGCTAATTGGTACTTTGGGTGATGCATCCTTCAACTAAAGGAGCATCAAGACAAGCTTGCAAAGGTTGTTGAAGGAATTTTAGCCAATTTCTAGAAGAATTTGTTCAATAGTCAATAGGCAGTGACTCAAATTTCGAAGACCAGACTCTCATTGCACACATGGTTGATGATATGGAAGGCATGGGAATTTTCAGCTCATATAGATCATGAGATGTCTGCCCTCAAGAGTGAGCTTAGAAGTATCAACATGCATGGTGGATTTGCCAGCTCCTCTTCAGGTTCTCAACCCATTTCACCTGATCTGTCTGCATTCCAGTCAAACATGTATGACAACAGTCAAAGGTTGGAAGAATTGCTGCACACAAGACTTTCTACAATGCAAACTCAGTTGAGATCCACCTTGCTGCAATGGAGTCAAGATTGAAGACCATAGAGTCCCTCCTTCTTCCTATTCCTCCTCCACCTCCATCCTCTTGATGGATCTTATCTTTTGATGATGTCAAAGGGGGAGAAAGGAATATCTTTGTAATGAATATCTTTGTTGACTGAGAAGGAATACTTTTTATGAATGTCAATTAATGATTGTCTATGAATGAACGAATGCTTTGTGTCTCTTGAGTGTGAAAATTGTCAAATGTTGCTAAATTGTGCTCAATGGCCTTTGATGAATGTGAGTGAAAATGTTGAAACATGTGTTCATTGTCATTCAGTGTGTATGTGATTGAATGTGTGTGAATAAATGGCTTAAAATCACATTTCCTTAAAATTCAAACTTTCATGTTGACTTAATGTTGCCATCATCAAAAAGGGGGAGATTGTTGGGTTGAGTGTGATTTAATACATTTCCCCTTATAATTTTGATGATGACAAGTTTTGATTTTAATGCATAATGATTGGAACATATTAAATACATCACACATGTAACAACAATGCTCAAAAGTCATGTTTCAAACACATTATATCACATATATTCATGATAATACATTGGACTAATGATTCTTGTGTTTATTTCTCAGGGACATGTACTTCTTGCAATGGTAGTGTCAACACACCCACTGCTGGTGTCGACACTGGGTATCAAACCATAAGGCAAAGTCATGAAGACTAGGTCAAGTGTGTCAACACAGTCCCAAGTGGTGTCGACACTAGACCCAGCTCCCAGGAAACCCAGTTAATAGACTGGTGCAGTGTGTCAACATCCAGTAAGTGTGTCGACACTAGAGCCTGTTTCCAGAACTTCCTTTTGTGGAATTAGGACAGTGTGTCGACACACCCAATGACCGTGTCGACACACTCCAGCAACTTTTCATCTTAAGTCCTACTTGGACACGTGGCATTCTAGGGATCACTTGGATTGGCTTGGATCATGTGCCCCTGCACCCCAAGGGTACTTTTGGCCATGTTGGGCTATAAATACCCCTCTTATTGGCCTTCCAAAAAGAAGAATACCTAAGAGCCTTCCAGAAAAGTCTTTTTGGCGGCAAGAAGAGGTCTCTCCCCGTTCTTGTTCTCCCTATGCTGCTGTAAGCCAATTCCCATCCTTGCAAGCACAAGAAGTGAAGATTGATTCATGAAGATGATTGTGATCACTTCCATGGAGCAAATCAAGTAGAAGCAACCAATTGAGAAGAGTTTAAGAAAGATCCAGAGGCACCAGTTACAGAGCATCGCCCAGGGACTTCAATCAATCAAGGACCTTCTCAAGTCAGCCTTCTACAAGGGAGTTCTTCTGAAGAACAAGAATTACATACTATTCCTCAATTCTCCATTTGTTCTTCTGAGTCATTCTTGAGATTGTGCATAGAATTGTTGCACCAGTCTCTTTGAATGAACTCTTTATAGATCAGATCATTGCTAGAGGATCTGGATCTTGTTGTTTTTGATCTAGCCAGTCGTTTGTGAGCCTTTGTGCTCAGTTGTGTTGAGTGGTACACTCAGTGTGTGGTTGAGCCTGTGTGCTCAGGTTTCTAGAGTGGTAGTGCTCTAGAGGTTGTGTGTGAGTTGTTGAACTTAGTGTGTTGGAGTTGTCAAGCTCCAGTGTGTGGTGTACTCAAGTTGAGTAGTGGAGCCTCACTATGTGAGGGGTAGATGTAGGAATCACTGGTGTGATTTTCGAACCACCTAAAAATCTTATGTGTAGTGGTTTGATCTGTGATTTGATTTCACTTTGCGCTAGATGTATGCATAGGATTTTTGCTTACACTACTGATTGACTTGATCACACACTCTAATTACTCAAATCACACAATCACACATCAGATCTATGAATTGCATTTCTAATTTGTCTCTGATTTAAAGCATCTTTTAAAATTGGCTAAGCTTCTGCAGAATTTGGCCTAGATCTATTCAACCCCCCCCCTCCCTTCTAGATCTGGTCCATCTTATTTTCGATCCTACAACTACCACAATATGACGTGGAATATTGGAACGTGAGGCATTTAATATAGCGCAAGTATAGAGCATATACTAGACATCAATTCATTAGACAATTCAATAATACTAAATCAAATGTATTTCATTGATAATTCCACTAATGTCTATTACAACCACTAATTCAGAGCCAATATTATGGGCCCAATTGACTTCATTACAACTAATAAAGACAATCATCTAACTATACTAAGACTCTAAGATAACTAGATGCTTCCATGGTCACGTCAGGTTCGCTCTTGCTCATACCCATCCCCATGAGTGTTGTTCTCTTCCTCTAACTCACCTGAGAATGTTCACAAATAGTGCAGGATGAGTGATAACACCCAACATGAGTTAATATCTCATAGAGAGACATATTTTAAGTGATTAATGTATTAAAGAGCAGAGTAACTAATGAAAGAGAGAGTCAAATAATGTCGAGAGTAATAGCGCAAATAGCATGGTTCAAATATCATATGTTTCAAGTATAGCATAATGAGTAGGATGGCCATAACACGAATAGCACGAAATAGCACGCAATAGCACATAGCATAACGAGTGGAGTATAGTATAGCACTTTCATTGTCATTATATAGTTGAGATAGATAGTACTCAAGTGTAATGCCAAACACTCTGGTCAATTAACTCTCACGGCAGTAGTACTTTTGGGAGCATCTCCCATGACCAAATCGGGCCCTTTTATATTGCCAGGAATTAGTTAAGTTTATTATCTTTAGACAATTAGTCAAATGGGCATAGAATTGAAGAATAGACGAGAGTATAGAGAGAACGTGAATAGATGAGTGAATAAGGAATATACGAGAACTATAGGTCAATGCACATAAAACGACATTTAAGATAGGTGATAGTAACAGTTGCAAAAGTACCATTGGGTACTAGCAGTTCGATAAATATCATGGTCTACCAGTTGGTCACTACAGTAACACGATCAAGAGGCCGACGCGATGTCAAAGACAATACTATGGCTTGTTGGAGCATGCCTTATATGTCCAGGATGACCCCTTAGGGTGTATAAGTGTTAATGGTACAACTTGCTCATCAACCACGTGATATTCTATGCTCAGAGGAGACTTGCAGAGGCCTTGAATAAGGACTCACTAGTTCGACCGAAGGAATATCCGACAAAGAGTTCGTTCAAGTCAAGAGAAAGTGTGGAAACTGTTGTGCAATTGTTTTTGTAAACCTTTTACATAAATGTTTGTGAATATCATAAAACCACCTCTTATTCAAGTAATAAAAAAATTCATCTGATTATAATAAAAAAGTCAAATTACTAAGGACATGTGTGTATTATACTATAAAATTAGTGATAGACAAAATGTGTTGACACACAAATGCTTACTGCTCGACACATGCTTAATCTACTACCAAAAAATCTTTCTACATCCACAATTAATACTATCATATAAGACTCTGACTCATGTGAAATTGAAGTGAGACATCGACTAGTGAACAAGTGTCGACAATCAAAGTGAGACTCCAACTTGTAAACAAATCACAATAGTCAAAGTCTAACTCTGACTCATGGAAGTCAAAGTGAGACTCTGACTTGTGAACAAATCACAATAGTCAAAATCCAAATCCGACTCATGGAAGTCGAAGTGAGACTCCGACTCATGAACAAATCACAACAGTCAAAGTCCAACTCAAACTCTGGGAAAGTCGAAGTGAGACAATGACTTGCGATAAATTCACAATAGTCGAACTTCTACTCCGACGCTTAAACAGTCGAAGTTTGATATCAACTTTTGGACATATATTAACAGTTGAAATACTACTTTGACACCAGTATAGTCGATGCCCCTACACTTAATAGAAAATTATCTAGTTGCATTTCTGTTGATGCGATTTCATTTTGATTAACTTTATGATATCTTTCTTAATGTTCTTTAATAATCAAATCATAGTATGCTTCAAATATTGAACTCTTGATTAATGTTACATCATTAATATCTTAATTCTTTACTGACGTATCTTTACTCCAACCCTCATAAATATTTTAATTCCGAAGTGCATTCTTCTTTGTACTCATAATTTCTGAACTCCATAAAGTACTTTTAAACATCTTGTTTGTCTTGCTCTCTATATTTAAATTTTTATTCATAAATGAGAACATATCTAGAGTATTGTATTTTAAGAATGTTCCTTGATAGTTGTCTGCTTTGCAAGTCTTTTGTTAGTGTCCTTTAAACTGACAAATTTACAGGCTTTAAGGTTAGACGTTTGCAGACACTGCGCGCCAAGCAAAGGGTCCAGTTCTCCTTTAATGCTCACCTACCCTCATATACTTCAAGGATAGTACTTTTTGTCAAAATAGATAATATATTTTAGAAGATCTACTTTTTATTTTCACTGTCTAATATTTTTTTCAATACAAGACTAACTGTGAAAAGGAGAAAATACTTTGCATAGGTATGGTGCTTGGAGACATTTATTGCAGCTATCAATAGGAACATCAAGCTATCCAAAATAGCTAAGAAGCCATTGAACAGAAGGAGGACCCGAAGATAGAGTTCGGAAGCTCCTTTTGTGTCACAACAAGTATAATTCAAATGGCTACATTCCAACAGATAGCTAAAGACTTTGAAGGCTATATAAGAAGTCAAAGTCTTTATGAAGAAATATAACCACAAAAAAATGGAGAAACAGACATAGAGATCAACATAGAAAGTGACAAGAGTGATACATCGAAAGCATTGTACTCCAAACATTCAATCTCGCAAGTCTTCAACTTGTCTGTCATTGGGTGACTTAGAATTTGTCAGATTATTTTTAGAATCCACTTTAGAATCAGAAAGAGAGAAGTGCCACAATTCTTCTTCCTTCAAAATCTCTTTCTGTTCATCTATGCTTGTACATCTTCAGAGCAGCACTCAGTGTGTAACCCTCTTTATTGTAACCTACAGGCAGTTTGTTCCATGTATGTTTCCCTTTTGTAGAAGGGAGGGCCTACTATAGTAGGAGGTTTTGTTGCACCTTTATTTAAGGGAAGGCTTGCTTGGAAGCAAGTGGTTGTAATACATCTCTTTGAAGGGAAGACCTAGTTTTCTTAGTGGTTAGTGGAAATCCCAAGGGGTGCTTGGGAACTGGATGTGGGACTCCTAATTGAGAGGAGGTCCGAACCAGAATAAATTTCTTGTGCATTGTTTGTGATTATTTCCGCCAAGTTACACTTGTTGCACACACAACACACAAGGTACTAACATATCTTTTAAGTGTTCTTTTAGATCCAAACATAATTTTTATTTGGAGAAAGTCCTATTCACCCTGCCTCTAGACATCTATAGCTCCATCTATATCCATCAAGTGGTATCAGAGCATGGTCTTCTAAAAAGAATCAAACGATTTGACAAGAGATTGCAACAGAAATGCACAATCTTGAAGGTCAATCTATGGCAAGACCACCACTCTTTGATGATGAAGATCATCAATATTGAAAAATGTGAATGGAATTCTTCATTCAAGACTTTGATCTGTGACAAGTAATAGAACAAGGTGATTATGCTACTCTTGCTGAAAGCTCATCTGATTAGTCATTGGCTAATAGAAGGCATATGACCTTAAACTTAAAGCTAAAAGTTATCGTTGTTATGCATTGTCGAAGAAAGAATACAATAGAGTGTGTGCATGTAAAACTACTAAAGAAATGTGGGAAAATTTAAAAATAACTTATGAAGGCATATAATGTTAAACAAATCAAAATATACATTTTTGTTTCTCAATATGAATATTTAAAATGATCCCTAATGAAAATATTACTCAAATGTACAACAAATGAGAAAATAGTTAGATTTTCCTAAAGTTCTTCGAAAAAGAAATTATCTAATGCCTTGAAAGTTGTAGTTTCTTCTTCTTCCTCATCTGAAGATTCTAGAGAAAACTCTAAAGATAGTAATGATGAAGCAATGCTATCAAGAAAGCTTCAGAGAATTCTTACCAGAAAAAAGAAGTATGGAT
>CM024759.1:56589723-56862669 GCA_014218235.1 Colocasia esculenta | reverse complement strand
ACCAGCCAGTCCTAAGAAGCTTCTGATCTTGGCGACGTTGGTTGGTCTCTCCCAATTGAGTACAGTTTCCCCTTTGGAGGGATCAATGGAGATGCCATCCTTTGAGATAACATGGCCCAAGAAAGACACTTCTTCGAGCTAGAAGTCACACTTGCTTAGTTTTGCGTACAGCTTGTTGTCTCACAAGACTTGTAGCGCTATCTTTAGATGGTCTTCATGCTCTTCTTTGGTTCTTGAATATATGAGGATGTCATCGATAAAGACGACCATGAACTTGTCAAGGTATGGAAGATATATGATGTTCATGAGTTGCATGAAGACTGCAGGAGCATTGGTTAGACCAAAAGGCATAACGACAAATTCGTAGTGTCCATACCTGCTCCTGAAAGCCGTTTTGAAAATATCATCATCCTTGATCCTCATTTGATGATAGCCAGATCGCAGGTCGATCTTGGAGAAATATTGAGCTCTTGATATTTGGTCGAACAATTCATCAACCCTGGGCAGTGGGTACTTGTTCTTGATGGTGAGTTGATTGAGTTGTCGATAGTCAATACAGAGCCTCATCGATCCATCCTTCTTTTTGACGAACAGCATGGGTGCTCCCCATGGGGAAGTGCTTGGTCTGATGAACCCTTTTTTCCAGCAGCTCCATCAATTGCGCCTTCAATTCCTTTAACTCGACAGGGGACATCCAGCATGGTTGACGTGATACCGGGGCAGCTCCAGAGATCAGCTCGATGGCGAAGTTGACATCACGTTCCGGGGGAATCCCTGGCAGATCTTCAGGAAACACATCGGGGAAATCCTGGACTATGTGGATGTCTTCTATCTTAGAACCCTTCTTTTCCACAACCACGGCTGCTAGGAAAGCAATACAACATTTTCTTATCATGTTGTGGGCTTTTATGGCGGAGATTAGAGACATCCGTCTCTTATGTCTGATTCCAGAGAATGCCAATTTAGGAAAGTCACTAAAGGTAACCTTCCCATTCTTACAGTCAACACTGGCCCCATATGTGGACAACCAGTCGGCTCCCAAAATTACATCATAGCCTTCCATGGACATACACATCAGGTCGGCTTTTAGGTTATGGTCTCCGATCATTATGTCGGCAGATGGGAAATACTTGTTCAGTTTCTCCTTTTCCCCTAGTGGTGTTGTGACAGAGAACTCACAACCCATGGATATAGGTTTTGCAATTAGGGTATCAACAAAGTTTTGAGATATAAAAGAATGAGTAGCTTTAGTATCGAAAAGAACAAATGCTGATAAGGAGAAAACTTGTAGAGTACCTTCTACCACGCCTCCTTCCATAGCAAGTTCCTCTTCATGTAGGGCTTGTAGTCTTCCCTGTCTCTTAGGCGCATTAGGGCGCTTCTCATTGTCCTTCAATAGCGGGCACTCAGGAATGCGGTGCTCGCAGCTCCCACAGCGTAGGTACACGCCGGCTTTCCTCCAGCACTCGTCAGCGGTGTGACCAGGCTTGTCACAATGCTTGTAGTTGCTCTTGGCTGGAGTGTTGGGTACAAGGACCTTGGGTTTCCTTCCTTGGCTGGCTCCTTCCGTGATGTTGAAGGGACGCTTCTTGCTGTTGTTCGGCTTAGCAGATGATTGACCAGAGGTCAATTCCTTTTTCATGAACTTCCCTTTGATACGGTCGGTGAAGTCCGTAGCATCATCCAGTAACTGAGCCTTCTTCACCATCTCGGCGTAGGTCTGGATGTCGAGAGGTGCCAGTTGGGTAATGTATTGAGGCTTAAGGCCATTGAGGAAATGCTTAGCCTTCATTCTCTCGGTGTTCACCAAGTGCTCAGCATACCTTGCCAGTCTAGAGAACTGTGCTTCATATTCGGCCACAGTCAAGCTCCGTTGTTTTAGAGCAGCGAATTCCACAGCCTTCCTTTCTTGGACATGCTCAGAGAAGTATTTGGAGTTGAAATCTTCTTTGAACTCGTTCCAAGTGAATTGCCCATTCTCCCTAGTAGCTTCCACTAACTCCCACCAGGCGCGGGCGTCCTTCTCCAGTTGGAATGTGGCCAGTAGTAGCTTATATCCTGTTGCACATTGCATTACATGGAAAATTCTTTCCGTTTCCTTCAGCTAGTGCTCGGCTTCATCTGGATCCGTGGATCCAATGAACCTAGGTGGGTTCAGACTTCTAAAGTTACGATGCAGATCACCTGCACCGACACGATTACCCCCGCCTTGGGTAGCTTGCATGATGGCACGAGTTAACTCTTGGATGGTTTGTTGCATGCCCCTCATTTGAGCATGTTCAGCAGTCATCTTTGTCGCTTAGTTCCTACAAAAATAACTTACTGTTATGATACTGATGTGAAATTTAATTCGTACGTGTGTAAGTTTATTTTAGCTAGTTACCCTTGACTCTAACCTCAACTCACATAGGTGGATAATTGACTCTAGTCGAGGCAGGTTAACATAGATCATCCTATACTTAAGAATAACCTAGGCTCTGATACCACAAAACTGTCACGCCCCGACGCGAAATATCGAAACGCGAGGCAGTTGCAAGTAAAGGGTATAGAGCGAATACTAGACATCAAACCATTTCGCAATGAATAATACTAAAGTAAATTCATTTCATTAATACTTTCCAATGCCTAGTTACAACCACTAATATCAGAGCCAATCTATAGGGCCCAATTACATTGAAAGAAGGCAAAAGACTAAACTTCAAACCTAACTACTACAACGCTAAACATAGCAATAGGATGCTAGGGTACTCATGACATCACTCCAGGTCGTTCCCATCCTCTGGAGTGTATGGTTCATCCTCGGTCTCACCTGAGAACACAACGACAAATAACGCAGGGTGAGCGAACATCGCCCAGTAGGACTTAAATCTCAATAGTCAAGCAAGCTTTAAATAGTTAATGCATTAAAGGCAGAGTAACTAATGATAGAGTGAGAGATTCAAGTAAAAGATAGCAAGATAGCACGTGAACAAAATAGTACAACATTCCAAATATAGACTTTCCAAAAATAGCACAGGTGCCGGGAATAGCACAATAATAGCAGGATGGCCATAGCACAATAGCACAAGTATAGCAATAGCACAACGAGCATAGTATAGCACTTTGTTGTCAATGGGCAACGAGAGAATATAGCACTTTTTGATTGTCATTTAGATAGTCGAGATAGATAGCACTTGAGTGTAATGCCAAACACTGATCATTTAACTCTCATGGGCACTAGCACTTTCGGGCGCACATCCCAGAACCAGATCGGGCCCTTTATATTTTGCCAAGCATTGGTTATATTGTTTATCTTTTAGACAATCAGTGAATGGCCAATATAGAGTACCAAGAATAGATAAGCGCACTAGATGAATAGACGAGATAGTAGAGTGAATGTGAATAGATGAGCGAATAGAGTGTAGATGAGAGCTAGTGGACATTCCACATAACATGTCTAGTAAACAGGTGATAATAACAGTTGCACAACATGCACCCTCAGTATTGGCAACCAGGTGGAATTCACGACCCTACCACTGGCCTTGTTATGCACAAGCCCAGAGGTCCGGCGTGATTCAAGATGAGAGTGAACTTCTAATAGCCGATTGGATTGTATTGATCCCTAAAGGGTTTCATAGGCGTTAGGGTACAACCGGCTCGTCGACCATGTGGGAATCCATAGATAGAGGAGACTTACGGAGGCCTTGAACAAAGACTCACTAGTCCGCAAAAGGAGTATCTATCGGAGAGTTCGTCCAAGTCAAGAAAGATGGTAATTATGGAAACAAGTGGTCGACGTTCTAGAGGAATTCTAGAACAGTGGAGTGTCAAGATCGGTGTTTCAAAACAATGCAAAAATCGAGAACAAGATAATTTATAAATAAGGCAATTTAATTACATAAATTACCAGATAGATTATGCCAATTAAGCCATATTTGGATGGTTCAAAGTATGTGCATGTGTCATGAAATCTTGGATGGAAATTAGCCATGTGTATGTATTTTAAATCACATATAAAAGTTAAATTTATATTAAGTGCATTTACTGCAGTATAACTGAGAATTAATAGTATAAGCACAGTAGCAATTTAAGTATTTGCAAAACAGGGGGGTTTCTGCAAAAACCTGTGAACGTGACGCACCCATGAAAGGGTTGCGACGGGTTCAGGGTAGAATGCGATAGAGCCTTGCATGGATCGCGACGGGGTGTTCAGAAGCGGCGCTGAGAATGCGATAGAGTCATGTGAGGAACGCGACAGGACAGGCACAGGGATCACGACGTCAATCCTGTCGCGTTCAGAACTCAACGAGAGGACTGTCGCAATCCAACCCCAGAACGCGGCCTATCGGGCTGTCGCATTCTGGTGGTCGGTGCCTGAGTCCGACAGGATTCAGACAGGACCTTGGATTACGGGCCAAACTTAAACAATTAATACAGGAGGCTTTAGAAATTGAGAACAAATCGTACAGTGCATGAAAAATTGTGTAACCAAATCTAAACGACTCTAGACAGGCCAGGGTACATGCAGTTTATAGGAATTTGAAAACTATAAAGGTTTCAATATGCTCTAGTCAAGTTAAATAGGAAGAACATGGAACAAGAATCAGTTGGAGTAAAAGAATTAATTCGCCCATTGGAGTAGATGAAAATTAGGCTTCCAGGGGTGAAGGAAAGGTAACACGCATCAGAACATCCAGTAAAAATTTCGTGGCCTAGAATTAGGTACACATGAAGAACAAGATTAAAGATGAAGGGTCGGGGTCATGGAGATCACAGAACTTGGAAAATTGAGAACTAAAGATTTGCTTGATGGAAAAATATGAAACCAAAGGGCTTTTGTTCCTGATAGACGAGACATCCTACAGAAAAAGTTTCATGGTTTATGCTCGTGAGAATGCCTACCTTTGATTGTTTTCTTCTTCTAGGGTTAAAAACTTGAAGAACTTGGGGAAGAACTTGAGAGATCCCTCTTCTCCACGAATTCTCCCCCTCTTGGCCTCTCCTCCTGGTCTAGGAACCTCTTGGCACGAGCTAGGGCCGGCCATGAGGGTTTAAGAGAAGTATTTAAGCTTCTCCCTATTCCCTTTCCTAGTTTAAGTCTAACTCCTATTAAATACCGAATTTCCTATTTTCCTCTCCCCTTTTTAAGCAAGAGATCTCCTATTTGGGTTGTGAGAGAGGGGATTTCATGGTCAATCAATTAGGGTAGGTTTAGGAATCCAATTCTAAGTCAAACTAGCTATTTAATGTATTAAATATCTCTTTTCTATTTTAGTAATATTTTAGTTACGAATTTTGGGTATTTCTCTATTATTCCCATTTTTAAAGTCTCTATTTTAGCCCACTAATTTCTAATGGGTCCATTTAATAAAGCCCATTACTTAGTTTCATTTGATGGGTTTTATTTAATTCTCTTTTCTTTGATTTTCTAATTACTTTTATTTTTATTATTATTAAATTTTTATTTATTTATTATTATTATTATTATTATTATTATTTTGAAAAATCCAGGTTGCTACATAGTGTGGGAAGCGTGATGGAGGAGAGGTCTGTTGGGTTACTTCTGGGAGATGCTTGAGGTGTGGTGACAAGAACCACAAGATCCGAGATTGTCCGAAGATGGCGCAGCAGACTATAGCGGTAGCAGCACCAACAGTAGCTAGACCAGCACTGAGAGCAGCAGGGAGACTGAGGGCTCTGGCTCGAGTGTTCGCTTTGGCGAAAGACGATGCAGAGTTGGCAGATCATGTCATAGAAGGTATGGTTTTGATTATGGGAATGCATGCACGTGTTCTATTTGATACTGGTGCTATGCATAGCTTTATTTCCGAGGGTTTTGCGAAGGTTTTGATGAAGGAGAATGGTTTGGTTCCAGAAGTGTTGCAGATTCCCTTGTCTGTTCATACTCCAGCCGGGACTATGTTGACTGGGCAGTGTTTTTCTTCTCTTCATGTGAATATCGAAGAGTGAGCTTTACCTGGTAGCTTCTATCTGTTGAAGATGAAGGATTATGATGCTATCTTGGTCTTAGATTGGCTCAAGGAGCATTATGTCCTTATGGATAGCAGGAGGAAGATTATTATTTTCTAGATTCCAGGTGAGGAGGAGTTTGTTCATCCCTTACCCAAGAGCATGTCGGGTAACTTTGTGATTTCGGCTCTGAAGGCTACCCGGATGTTGAGCAAGGGTTGTGATGGCCTTCTTGCTAGTGTGGTTATTATAGACACGCGAATTCGACTCCACCGCGGGCAAATTTCATATTGCGCCATAATACCACAAATGGCCTTCTTTTTGCCTTGCAAGAGTAGTTTCCCAATATTTTTGGATCTCACCCATTCTTTCTCGGTGCTTCCCTTTCGTTTCAAATGTGGTTCGGTCGCTAAATTTGGTTTAAGGCCCATGGACAACGTCATTGATTCGCGTCCGCTACAGTAGACGCCTTTTAGGAAGACTTTATCTGCGGCTGGTATAGGCGACGCGAATAACACTTGCTTTTCCGGCACATGGTCTATTTCTGATCTGCGTTCGTCTAATCCGCCGCGATTAAAAGTCAATCTTTTGGGCTGAGCCCTGTCAGTTGCATTTAAGAGGTGCCACGTCAATAATCATGATGTTTGTTGGAATCGCGTCCGCGTAAAACGCCGCGTTTTATAAGCA
Organism: Colocasia esculenta; assembly: GCA_014218235.1. Taxonomy (NCBI): domain Eukaryota; kingdom Viridiplantae; phylum Streptophyta; class Magnoliopsida; order Alismatales; family Araceae; genus Colocasia; species Colocasia esculenta. The sequence continues at coordinate 56,856,033 of CM024759.1, read as the reverse complement.
GTCAAATCAAAATCAAATTTCGTCAGAGATTTGATTTCTCTAAGAAAATGCGGCGAGCCACCTGGACGTGATTTACAACGTAGTTGTAAGCTATAACCATCATTCAAATGTCAAATCGAGTGGAAATCGAGGAATCTTCTGAATCGCGGTGTGTCAGGCGGACGCGTTTCATGCTTAATAGGCGTCCGCTGTTGCTGACGCGATTCAATGAAGTTTTGCCTATAAATAGACCCCAGAGGGTAACCATTTCAACAATCCCCCTCCACCCTGGCGGAGCCCTGTCGGATTCTTCCCGCTACCCCTTCAGACTATGGCGTTGCCCTGCCAGATCGACGACCCGACCTTCGAATCAAGGAGGGGCATCTACCATTCCACATGTACTGGAGCGAGGCGGGAGGAGCCGGTCTTCGTCCTCTTCCTCCGCCCGATCGGCAATGCCGCCGCCACATCATCCATTTGGGGAAGCACCCCTTTCCTTTCTCCCCTTTTTCTTTACATCTACTCCTCCCGGGCCCCACGTGGCCCATTCTACACTTCTTTTACACACACACACACATGCATGCATACACACACACACCTATCATTTAGGGGTTTAAAACCACCACCTGGTGAGTCCTCCCCATTTTATTCATTTCATTTATTCGTTCGGGATTCGGTACTACACGCCTTATTTGGCTAATCCTTATTTTTCTTTGTCTATTTTGTCAGGGTAATCAAACAAGGAAACGCCCTCTACCACGGCCGGCCATGCTCGTAGAGGAAGAGAGGACCCACATCATCCCACGCGTAATCTCCCCGCTCCAAAAAGGTATTCTTTGTGATCACTTCCTTCCCCCGCACCCCTCGCAAGTGCATTTCCATTCGGCACTCTCATGTGCCTGGCGATCACGTTTATTTTATTTTCCATCTTTTCCACCCATTTTTCATTCACCACCCCTCTTTGTGGGCTTACTGTTCTTCGTCCCCTTGAAAAGGAGCAAAAACCATAACCTACAGTTATATCTGAGGATTCGAAGAAGGTTTTAACTATGGAGTATATAGATATAGTCTGATATTTCAGTGATGTTTTTCCCGAAGATTTGTCTGGCTTGCCCCCTGCAAGGGAGATCGAGTTTGGCATCGAGTTGGTACCTGGCACAGCACCTATCTCTATTGCTCCTTATCATATGGCACCAGCAGAATTGGCAGAATTGCGGAAGCAATTATAGGAATTGCTTGACAAGGGTTTTATCCGGCTGAGTTTTTCACCTTGGGGAACACTTGTACTCTTTGTGAAGAAGAAGGACGGGTCGATGAGACTGTGTATTGATTACCGCAAGCTCAAAGATCGATCATCGTTCTGGCTATCATCAACTCCGAATCAAGCAAGAGGATTCTTCTAAAATGGCTTTTAGGACGAGATATGGTCATTATGAGTTCCTAGTCTTGCCATTTGGTTTGATAAATGCCCCAGCAGTTTTCATGGATTTGATGAACAAGGTCTTTCGGCAGTATCTTGATTCTTTTGTAGTGGTTTTCATTGATGATGTGTTGATCTACTCACCTGATGAGGAGTCCCGTAGAGAGCATTTGAGGATTGTGCTGGAAGTCTTGAGGGAGCACAAGTTGTATGCTAAATTCAGTAAGTGCAACTTCTGGATGAAGGAAGTCCATTTCTTAGGGCATGTCATTTCTGGAGATGGTGTATCTGTGGATCCCGCTAAGGTGAAAGCCATCCTTGACTAGGAGACACCGAGATCATCTGTTGACATTAGGAGTTTCCTTGGCTTGGATGGCTATTATAGAAGATTTATTGAGGGTTTCTCTTCTATTGCGGCTACTCTGACAAGGCTAACTAGAAAGGGAGTGAAGTTCGAATGGACTGAAGCTTGTGAAAGGAGTTTCTAGGAGCTGAAGACTTGTTTGACCTCAGCGCCAGTACTTGTGTTGCCCAATGGTGTGGATTCTTTCTCTATCTACATGGATGCTTCGAAGATTGGGCTTGGCTGTGTTCTTATGCAAGGAGGAAGAGTTGTGGCATATGCTTCTAGGCAACTCAAGGAGCATGAGCGCAGTTATCCCATTCATGATTTGGAACTGGCGGCAGTGGTCTTTGCTTTGAAGATATGGAGGCACTATTTATATGGTGTAAGATTTGAGATTTTCTCAGACCACAAGAGTCTCAAATATCTGTTCTACCAAAAGGAGTTGAATTTGAGGCAGCGGAGATGGATTGAGTTCCTAAAGGATTATGACTTTGAGCTTTCTTACCACCCAGGGAAAGCCAATGTAGTGGCGGATGCTTTGAGCAGGAAGAGGCAAATGATGCGGCAAGATTGGAAGATGTTGGAAGATGCTCCAGGATCATTGGCTATTCTAGAGCCGCAGTTGTGTAGCATGTTCATAGCTCAGTTGACTCTTAGATCTTTTGTTCATGATAGGGTTATTGCTTTACAAAAAGATGACCCACTATTGCAGGAGTTGGTTGGAATGGCTAGCATTATTAGAGATGAAGATGGTGTGATTCATTTGAATCATCGGGCATGTGTCCCTAATGATGCGAATCTGCGGAAGGAGATTTTGGAGGAAGTGCATAGATCGCAGTTCTCTATTCACCCAGGCAGTGGAAAGATGTATAAGGATTTGAAGCGTTCATTCTGGTGGTCTGGTATGAAGAGGGATGTTGCTGATGTAGTGGTGAAATGCTTGGTATGTCATCAGGTGAAGGCAGAGCGTCAGCGACCTTCAGGTTTGATGCAGAAGCTTGACATTCCTCAATGGAAGTGGGAGCAAGTGACTATGGATTTTGTGACTGGATTGCCTAGATTAGCTAGAGGGAATGATTCTATATGGGTGATTGTTGATAGATTCTCAAAGCGTGCTCATTTTCTGGCCATGAAGAAGAAGCAGTCCGTAGAGAGCTTGGCTAGATTGTACATTGATAGCATTGTGAAGCAACATGGGATTCCAAAGTCGATTATCTCAGATCGTGATCTGAGATTTACTTCTAGATTTTGGCAGAGTTTGCAGCAGGCTTTTGGCAATCAATTGAAGTTGAGTTTGGTATTTCATCCACAAACGGATGGACAGTCAAGGAGGACTATTCAGACATTGGAGGATATGCATAGGTCTTGTGTTCTGGACTGGAGAGGAGATTGGGAACGCCACCTAGCTCTTGTGGAATTTGCATATAACAATAGTTTCCATTCGAATATAGGTATGATGCCATTTGAGGCTTTGTACAAGAGACTATGTAGAAGAAGCAGGAGATCGGCATATGGTGGGACCGGAAGTGGTACAGGAAACCTCAGCGAAGATCCAGCTGATTGTGCAGAGATTGAAGGCAGCTCAAGATTGTCAGAAGAGTTATGCGGATATGAGGAGGAAAGACTTGGATTTTGAGGTAGGAGACCATGTTTTTCTCAAGGTATTGCCAACCAGGGGTGTGGTGAGATTTGGAAAGAGAGGCAAGCTGAATCCGAGGTTTATTGGTCCCTTTGAGATATTGAAGAAGATAGGGAATGTGGCATACCAGCTAGCTTCACCACCATCTTTGGCAGCAGTGCACCTAGTTTTCCATGTATCCATGTTGAGAAGGTATGTTCGAGATCTGACTGTTGTGATTAGTTATGAGCCAGTGCAGTTTTCAGCCAGATTTATCCTATGCGGAGCAGCCTGTGGAGATTCTGGATCAGAAAGTACAAGAATTGAGATCGAAGTCCATTCCTTTTGTGAAAGTCTTATGGAGGAATTTCTCGCGTGAAGAAGCGATGTAGGAGCTTGAAGAAAGGATGAAGAAGCAATATCTGTCCTTGTTTGGTAAGTGTTCTAACTCAATCTTCGAGAACGAAGATTATTTCAAGGGGGAGAGGATGTAGTGCCCTAGAATTTTTATTGAATTATATAATGCAATTCTGTATGTATTTCTGCTTTTAGTTGCATGTTGTTCTGTGTTGTTATTGGCATCAAGACCTTCTGACGTTGACTGATGTTAATGGCATAATCGTTTGCCGTTTACTTCCTGTTAACGACAACTTCTTGTGTCATTTGTTATTTTCTAGAATGATGGATTTTTTTGGGCAAGAATGTTGACGGCTAAATCGATTGACGTCTACATCATGACTGACGGCAACTTAGGTTGACGTTAACCTGACTTGCCTGTTTTTGATGTTACTGTTCCGGAGGAGAGAAATCAGCCGTTTCCAAAAGCATTTAATGGGTAGATTCGTGTGTTTCTGATTCAATGGTTAGGATTAAGGCTTATGCAATTGGTAAGGATCTTTATAAGAGCCGGATTAAGCATTTGGGAGAGGCTTTTCGCACTAATTGGGAAGAGAGAAAGGAGGGCCGAGAGAAACGGGTTGCAGAGCTTGTTCGTGTGGCCTGAAGCTTTCTGGACCTAGAAGGATCATCCAGCATCGAGATCAGGGGCTTCTCCATGCAGGGGAGTTGTGCTAGAAGCGGTTTCTAAGCGATTGAAGTCGTGGAGGAGGACTGCCTTACTACCATGGCGGGCTTCTTCGGATCTCTTTTCGTCACTCCAGAAGGAGGGTTACTGGCAAGTAACAAGGGGGATCGGTTTAGGATAGTTTAATCTTTATTATTATTATTTTTATAGATTTTTAAACCATGGAAATAACGTGCGGGAAAGGGTATAAGTTCTGTCATTTTATGTGAAGTTTCTGTGTTTTTTGGACGTATGAACTTGACGTCCATATCGACAACTGCTTAGTTTTTGTAAACGACAGCATCGACCGTCGTCGATTTCTTGTAAATGACTAAGTTTTGAACGTCTACTATATGTTAACGGCCCTATGTGCCACCGTCTACTGATATTAATGATGGGATATGTGGCCGTTGACTTAGTGTAAACGCCACATATTTGGCCGTTGAGTTTATCAGTGCGGTAAATTTCTGAAATCTAATTATATTTACTTAACTGTGATTCATGCATATATGAAATTTCGGCCAGGTTATATTTTGTGTATTTCAATGTTGTTATACTATGGACAGGACATTACAAAGGTGAATAGGCTGTGTGTATATATGTATGGTTGTACCCTTGGATTTTTAATTGAATTAGCAAAAGAAATATGAAAAGATGCAAACATGATCCATGTTGTATTGTTGAAATTGAAGACTGTACTACTGTTAGTTGGAGCTACAGACCTACTATATTTGATTCTTATATATATATTGCATGATTTAATAAATGTTATAACATGTGTAAGTAGTTCATATTTATGAAGAATAATCACAAAAAATGTTTATACAACTCAGAAAATTATGAAATTTTGCATGTGCGTTGTATGAACAGAATCAGATTTATTATCAAATTTTTGAGATTTTTAGATCACTATATATATTGTTATGAATTTCTGAATGGTAGAATGCAAATAGGATTTGAATAAACATGAGAGTATATGTGCATGAATGGATGTGGTATAAGTAGTACCATGATAGGTTTCTGTTATATAGTAAAGTTTAATTTCAGAATTGAGAAAGGCATGCTATGTGATATTTCGTTACCATCTTCATAAGTTATGCATTAATGTATGAAAGCATGATAGAATTGTATGGGAATGTTGATTGTATGATTGCATACATGTTAATGCATTTGAAATGAATTGGCCAATGAGACATTGCTATGATAGAGATAACTACAAGGAACTACACCATAGAATTCCCCTATGGTAATGGTTCACCTACATCACTACAAGAAAAAGCGCATATAGAGACCGATTTAGAGACCGAAATTTTCGGTCCCTATTCGGTCCCTATTTTGGGACCGAATAGAGACTGAAAATTTCAGTCCCAAAAATAGAGACCGAATAATTTCGGTCCCTATTCGGTCCCTATTCAGGGACCAAATGGGGACCGAAAATATTCGGTCTCTATATTTGGGACCGAATATTTTCGGTCCCCATTCGGTCCCTGAATAGGGACCGAAATTATTCGGTCTCTAGTTTTGGGACCGAATAATTTTGGTCCCTATTCGGTCCCTCAATAGGGACCGAATAGGGACCGAAATTATTCGGTCTCTATGTTTGGGACCGAATATTTTCGGTCCCTATTCAGTCCCATTCAGGGACCGAATAGGGACTGAAAATATTCGGTCTCTATATTTGGGACTGAATAATTTCAGTTCCTATTCGGTCCCTGAATAGGGACCGAATTGAGACTGCATTTTAGATCGAATTGAGACTGAATTTTGGTAATAAAATTTAATTCGAAATTACCATAATTATCATAAAAATATGTTTATACCAAAAATGTGGATATTGAGAATTTTTGATGCACGGTTAATGAAGTAAATATGATTTATCTACTTTTAGGATAATTTATACTTGATAAATATTTTTGCAGGAAAGTTTTAAATAAAAATTACCATAAACTTGTTTACGTAAGATTTAACATGCATCTAAATGTGAACATGTGTAAGTAGTGGTAGGTATGTGTAAAAGTGTATATATTTATTAGTATATATATATATATTTATATGTGTGTTTGTGTGTGTGTGTTAATAAAAGAAAAGATAAAATAATGTCTAAAAGATTATTAGGTATACTTACATGTTTTAGCTAATACTCAGTCTTAGCTACACAAGTGTTCTTGTGAATTGAAGGATTCTTATTCTTCTTCTTTTTTTTCTGACTGTGTTTTGGAAATAGTACTAGTAGTGTCAACACATCTATCCAGTAGTGTTGACCTATCTATCTAGTAGTGTCAGTTAACACTATCTATCCAGTAGTGTCAACACTATCTATGCAGTACTAGTGTTGACCTATCCGTACTCATGTGTCAACACTATCTATATATCCAGTAGTATTGTCACCATTATCTATCCAGTAGTGTTGACCGATTTATCCCTTATAGCGTCGACCTATCCCTTCATAGTATCGACCAATACCTTGTAGAGAGTTGACACTTTCCTTCATAGTGTCAACACTCTCTTCTATTCAGGTTGACACACTCTGTTAATTTTCAAATCAACTTATAACTCATGTCTCCAGTGACTTAATTAGGTCGACACACCCATATTCTAGGTCAATAAAAAGCTCTTTTTTTCTTCCAGAATATGGAGAACAATATGGACCTTTCTCAAAATTTTAAATAATTAATCTGAATTCTCAGGTCTACACACACAATGAACTCACACTTTAATCGTATGTGTTGTTATCTATCGAAATTAGGGCTGTAAATGTGTAACACCTTGATTTTGTTTATAAAAATACTTGGTCATTTGTGTATAATACATGATGACGTTCCAATTAGTTCGAATATTACGCACACCTCCATTACTAAAATAAAGCTCGATAATAAACACACAAGAGGCCCATAAATTAATAACCTAAATAATTAAAATTATGTTGATGCAAAAGGATTAAAATAGAAATATATTATATTAAAAAATATATGGAATTTTATATATATATATATATATATATATATCAATTATGGCACAATGATTACATAAGGTAATCACTTCATCCTGCGTAACTTGGGTTACGTAAGAACTGTAGTACGTGTTTAACCCAGGTGAAATCCTTTCCAAGATTTCATCGCCATTGTTCGTTGCAATCTCGCATGGGGATAAACCCCACCTTTAAACCCCGCCAATGATCCTTATCTTATCCTCCCACACATACTGCTGCTGCTATGCTTTGCTACTCCTACATCTGCTTTACTGTTACTACTGCTTTACTGCTGCTACTGCTTTGCTGTTGGTGATGCTATGCTTAGGACTGTTCATTTCTCGGTCCAACCGATAAACCGAACCGAACCGAACCGAACCGTTCGGTTCGGTTCAACTAACTAAAGTTCGGGTCAATGAACTGAATCAAACCGGTTTAATGGTAAATAGTTCGGTTCGATTTTTTCTTCCTTAAAATTGAGCTGAACCGATTGAACCGAAACAACCCTAAAAAGCCCTAATCTGGTCACGCAGCCCTTCTCCCTCCCGGTCTCAGTTCGGCCTCTCCTCTTTCTTTGCTACACAGCGGAGTGTCGGAGCCCCTGCTCTTCGACCTCTCCCATCGCCCCGAGCACGAGTAGTCGAGCCTCCTCGGTCAAGGTGGTCGTCGCCGTCCGTGCAACATTCTTAGACAACGTCGTCTTCTTCTTCGTCGGTGTCTTCGACATCTTCTAAAACCAGCAGAGACTTTCGCCTTCTTTCTTGGCTAAGAAGACCAGATGTGTTGGTGCTGCAGGTGAGAGATCCCCATTCTATCGATTTTGAGTGGAGCATCGAGAATGCCCGAGCCATTGGCCTTTTTATTTCTATCGATTTTGAGTGGAAATCTGTTGTACTCCTGACTAGGGCTGTAAACGGATCCAGATAATATCCGGATCCGATCCGAATTCGTATCCGATTAAGTCTATCCGTATCCGTTTAACAGATATCTGACGGAGCGAATTCGGATACGGATATTATCCGAATAATAAACGGAGCGGACGCGGAAATAAGAGATCCGCTCTGTTTAAGATCCGATCCGAAACTAGATTAATACTGACCATTAGATCTTACATCTAATGGCTCATATCTAATATATAAATATACATATTTAAAACCCTCTCCCGAGTCTCCCCCAAATCGACCTAATCTGAAATCCCTCCGCCCTCGGACCCCTCCTGCCTCCTCCCCGACGATCCTCGGCTCGCCATCGGCCGCCGGCCCTCGGGTCCCCGGCGGCGGCGACTCCTCGCACAGTGGCTGTCCCTATATCTCCCCCCAGTCGCGCTCCCTCTCTCTCCTCCATCCCGACTCTCTCTCTCTCTCTCTCGCCGACGCCAAACTCGCGCCACCACCGGACAACGCCACCGACGCTCTCCGCCGTGGTGGTCGGACCTGTCGCCGCCGACGCTGTCCATCGTGGTCGTCGGACCCGTCGCCGCCGACGCTGTCCATCGTGGTTGTCGAACCCGTCGCCGCCATCGCCCCTGCGACCCAGCCCCTCCATCGCCGTCGCCTCTCACCACTGCCGCCGGTCGATCGGTTTGAAAATAAAAAAATTTCGGTTCGGTTTCAAACAAAACCGAATTTGTAAATTCGGTTTGGTTCGGTTTGGCGATCTCCTAAACCGAACCAAACCGATAAAACCGAATTTTATATAATATATTTAAATATATATATATATATATATATAAATCTGTTAATATATATATATATATATATACATGATATATATGTATATACATATATATATATATGTAAATGTACACATTGTGTAGGGTATTATGGTCATCTTATAGATCTCACCCTTTCATCCAACGGCTGCCATTAAACACCCAAAAAACCACCATAAAGATACCCACGATCGCACACAAGCTGGCCGCAGCCCCAAATCTTGCAAGTCTTGCTTGGCATCTGCATCTCCCGATTCTCCCGTTCAGCCGTTCTCTGCTCCTGGCGAGGGTATTATGGTCATCTTATAGAAATAAAAGATTAACTATATCAGTATGTAATTTAAGCGTAAAATATGCTCAATATATATTTCATCCATCTAAAAATATTATAAAAAATTGATAATTATTTATTGATATTTTAAAATATATACTTAAATTTGATATTGTATTTTATCTAACCTAGGTCAACAACTATTATAAATACTTAATACACGCATGCAGAACACCCTCCCCGTCGTATATTTAAATGTAACATTTATACTAATAAGCATATATAAATATATATTCTAATATATTTAAATAATTATTTTATGTATGTTATAGATATATTCAAGAATGATATATATTATTTAATTATACATATATAATAATATTTAAATATATATAAATATCTAATTACATAATTAATTAATTTATTAATTAATGGTCCATACCTAAAAACATAAAGCCTACCCGACCTGGCAACTCCCTCTCCCCCGTTTCCCCCCAAATCTTCTCAGCCAAATTGGAAATCCCGTCCTGCGGCCCTGCCTCCTCCCTCCCTCGTCATCTCGGCCGGCCACAGCACGGCCAGCACCCTCCCGGCGAGGCGGCGACCTACTGTCGGACCCTTGCAGACGCGGCGGCGGCGGACCATTGTAGACGTGGCGACGGCGGCTCCTCTGCGCGGTCGGACCCTTGCAGACGTGGCGGCAGCGGCGGCTCCTTTGCGCGGCAGGTCCGGCGACTCCACAGCTCTGTGCACGGCGGTAAGTGTCCTCAACCCTCCCTCCCTCTGTCTCTCCCTCTCATCCGGCCCTCCCCCCCTTCGGCTCCTCCCCTTCTGCGCTCCCCCCCTCCGGGCTCCGACCCTCCCCCCCTCCGGCCCTCCCTCTCATCTTTATCCTGACACACCTGCTGTTGGAATGTGCCGGAGAGAAAAAATAGAGAGGGTCTAAAAGAATCAAAACAATCTAGTGGTGGTTGTTCACTATGTGGACGTTGGCTCCTTCCCACTTGGACCACAGTACTCTGCCACCAGCCTGGAGAAGGCCGAGTTGGTCTCCATCAGTCTTGATGGCTTGTCATATTCGATCACCTTCCCTGCATAACACACCAGGGCTTAGACCATGCACAGAAAATTAAGCAGTTTCTTGTGTTTCTGTGTGCTAAGCACTGTAAATAGCTCGGTTTCAAGGGATACTATGCTATAAAGTGCAAATACAAAGCCATGTAACAGGGTTTAGTTCAGTGTTTTAAACTCAGGATTCTGTCTGCCTGTGGATGTCTAGGTACTATCTTGTCAGGATGAGCAATTAAACGCATTCTGTGGTGAAGGGGCAAATTATTTGTACTCTGCACGTAGGTTCACTGATATTATATCTTTCTTAGAGAGTAGCTCATACATGTCAATTGTTCATGTTTGTAGGAACCCTTAATTAAGAACAATGGAAGCCCATTTTTCTGTGACTTATCTGTTTCTAATTTTTGCTGCATTATCTTCTCTAATTCCGCATGTTATTTGCTTTTAGATTCCATTCTCTAGAAGAAGTGTCCAGGACCAATCACTTTGGTCAATTTTTTGTCTAAACCAATATTGGTACATCAACATTAACCTGTAAAGGAAAGAGCTAGACACCAAGAGCTGACCTACCATTGGATAGAACCATGACCATATCACTGTCCGTGACCGTGGGAACTCTGTGAGCTACGGTTATCACTGTACAACTTGAGAATTCCTCCTTGATAACTCTCTGAAGGATAGCATCTGTTGCAGAATCTATGGATGCAGTCGCTTCGTCTAAGACAAGGATTTTGTTTCTTTGAAGAAGGATGCGGCCGAGGCAAAAGAGTTGTCTCTGTCCAGCACTTAGATTTTCACCTTCATCACTCACTTCCATTTCAAAGAAGAAAAAAAAAGGATAGAAGGCAAGTCAGAGACAGCTTACATGCAACAACATTAAATTGTCATGTGTTCATTGAGGAAACTCCACTTACCGCATGAATCAAGAAGGTTGGGTAGATTGCTGACCATGGTCTTTAATTGACACTTTTCTATTGCCTGGAACAGAGTGTGGAATTAGATCATTTAATTAGTCCACCACCACTTCTATCAGAAACAGAAGGAAATGTTAACAGGTGAGCTTTTCATGCATAGGGAACCTAACTTAATCCAAGTTTTGTTGCAGAAGGTTAAGCAATTAGAAAAATGCAGATTTTAAATACCTCATCTAGACTAACTAGTGCAAGGAAACTAGTAGTCCATTCAGAGAAAAGGAGTACTCAAATGAGAGTAACTTCTCTTGCTTCCTCCAAAGTAAGACTTCCCTAGGAATACTGATTACATAATGATTTGATAGAAGTGAGGGAATTGAATGATGCAGATAAGTTGAGAAAAAAATGTTAATCAAATTGTAGAAAGATACTGCTATGTTGAAGGTGCAACTCCTCAACAAGATCATGATAGCTTTTAGGACAACGCTTTTCATATGTTATCATGGAGTGTAATGAAAATGTGAGAGACTACTTGGACATCTTGGGTTTTGAAAATTCCAGCTTAGCTTACCTCCCATATCTGCTGGTCAGAGTATAAACCCAGAGGATCCAAGTTACTTCTGACACTCCCTCTGAACAGGGCTGTCTCCTGAGGTATTATGCTGAGCTTCATCCTTAGATCCCTTAGGCCAATAGAACAGATGTCCAATTTGTCAATCAAGATTCTTCCACCCACAGGCTCAATCAACCGAAACAAAGCACTTATCAGAGTTGACTTCCCACTCCCAGTTCTTCCCACAACTCCAACCTTGTTCCCTGCTCTGAATGTGCAGGTAATGCCTTTGAGGATCAGAGGCGCGTCTGGACGGTACTTAACCTGAAATCCACCAACATAGATAGACAAAAAAAAAAGTGAACATATATACATAATTAGCTGTCTTAGAGTCACCTTTCAGCATGAAGGTTATGGAGAAAAGAGAAGGAAAGGAAACCAGATCCTACTAGAATATCCTGGAGGTCTATCTGTCCTTCAGATGGCCATGACGAAGGTGGTCTATTTTCTTCTATGATTGCCGGAGGCTCTGATGGAATATTCATGTACTGTTTTATACGCTCGACAGACCTGGGATTTCAAAATTGAATCATGATTCAGAACTAAGGTTCATACTTAGAATTAAAGTTCAAACCTAAAACCCAGAATTGAGTGTCATATTTAGATTTCGAACTAAGTTTCATATTTTCAGAACTGAGATTTATTTTTAACAGAAGATTTGAGTTTCATATTTAAATCCAGAAATAAGTCTTGTGTTGGAATTCAGAATTGGGTCTTATATTGGAATGCAGAATTAAGTCTTGTATCTAAATTCAGAATTACTTCTCAAGTAATATATGATAATGGAAGATATGTCTCTGCATGTGAAGATGAACTGTGTTCGAAAGATGTTCGTGTTTTCATTTCTGGGAGTATGACCCTCATCTAAAATGAGGAGGCTAGGGACATTTAGTGACATGCAGTAGTTATATTGTCTTTTGCATCACAGACAATAGTAGAAAACTGCTTATAGCCCAAGAATATAATACTCCTGTTCTCCTCCCATCTTTTCAGAACACCAAGCTGCTGAGATCTGTTGTCAGCCTTAACAAAGTAGAAGTCAAGAAGACAAAAACACATATTTAAACAAATAGATAAGGAATTGTACAAATATTTTCACATTATATAAAGTTTCAAACTGTATAGGATTTGTACAAATTCATGCTTAAACTGAGACATGGGAATCTACTCACAGTAATAGGTTCCGGCTCTGGGTCGATAATGGAATAAAACTCTATAAACTCTAGAGCACCTGCGTGGAAGAAAGGAAATAGACCGATTTGAGAGAGACATATACATATGAACCAAAGCTCTAGAGCATTGTGTAGTCCTGTCTATTATGCTGATCAGCCAGAGGTATGTGTTAAATATTAGGATACCTTCTCCACTCTACACTAAAGTCGCAAAAATTGGAAGAGATTACTGAGACAAACAGTAGTACATAGACTAGAGAGGCAGCTAGCCATCCCTGTTTGAAGGGTGCAACCGAGACAGGTGGGTAGATTTTGAGTCTCTTTCATATGTATTATTCAACATGCATGTAAAAAATCTAATAGGCTTCTTGATAGCCAACTCACAGATTAGTACTTATTCTTTAATAGGATTCTCCAATTGTAAAGTTATGACTGCATGCAGGTAATTTTATTAGAACTTATCAGCATTGGAGATAAAATCTCAATAAACTATCTCCCTGTTTTTATTTTCTTTTCATATTTATGTGGGTTATTATTGCACTTGTTTATATGCATGCTTTAGTTTTTATTTTCTTTTTAACACTGCACACACTTCACGAGAGCGTGTTAAGCCCGTGTCAATGAACCTCCCGTTCAAGACTTTGGGATTGATGTGCACGAGTCTTATTTTCAAAGATGAGAACGTGTATATCTAACTCAAAGTCCTGAATTGTCCCGTTTTGGACAGTCTGTGAATGTTTGATCGCAGTTAGGTGGTCATTTACTATGTGCTTGTATTATTTGTTGAAAATTTCGGGTGTGTCTACTCACTCCTCTCTGATATACCTTTATTGATTTAGAATATTTTCTTAACCACTTATTAGTAAGTGTTTAAGAAAATATCTTAATCAATAAATATTTTTGGTATATCGGAGAGGTGTGGGGAGATGCTGCCGAAATTTTCAGCAAATAATACAATCACATAGTAAATGGTCATCTGAGTGCGATCAAATATTCACAGATGGGTAAAAAGTGATAATCTAAATAATAAATCCTTCCTATTCATTTCGGTTGCGTCGAAGGATGTGTGATTTAGAATTTTAAAGTTATTTGTCTATTGATATTGTTTGGGCGTAGGACAGCAATGGCTTCAGACCGTTCATGGATGTATCGCAGAATAGTTGATCATGTGGTGTCCCAGGAGTTTAGGGTCGGAGTTGAGAATTTCGTTCAGTTTGCATTGGGGAATCCAAATGCAGAAGTAGACAGGCAAGGTGGCATCCGATGTCCTTGTATGATTTGTAAAAATTTGAAGTGGAATTCCCCATGGGAAGTTCAACGCCATTTATACAGAAAAGGGTTTGTTGAAGGTTATATGAATTGGACATGTCATGGTGAGGACTTCTGGTCGCACGAGCCTAGTAATGTGGAAGGCACAAGTACGTACGTGGATATGGTTGTAGATGCTGCTGGTCCGGCATTCAGTGTACATGTGGATCCTGTATACGCTGAAGACGTGCCGAATAAGGGAGCCGAAAGATTCTATCAGTTACTTAAGGATGCTGATGAGCCATTGTGGGATGGTTGTCAAAAGCACACTCGGTTGTCAGCGGTGTCACAGTTGTTGAACTTGAAATCTGAATTTCATATTTCTGAGAATTGCTTTGATCGTCTCCTCCTCATCATCAAGAGCATGTTACCTCCAGATGAAAAGCTGCCTCCAAATTTTTATCGTGCCAAGAAGATGGTGAATGATTTAGGACTTGGATATGTAAAATAGATGCATGTCCTAATCATTGTATGTTGTATGACAAAGAGAATGCAGAGATGGTATCCTGTTCAGTTTGCCGTCATGATAGGTATAAACCTAAAAGAGGGGTCAATTCTAGGGGAAAGGATATACCTTATGCGTCATTGCGATATTTCCCCCTTACACCCAGGCTGCAGCGGATGTATATGTCTTCAAAGACAGCTGGACATATGAGGTGGCATGCAGAAAGAGTACGTCGGGACATGGATATTATGACTCATCCTGCAGATGGCGAAGCTTGGATTCATTTCAACCATGTTTATCCTATCTTCTCAAGGGAGTCACGTAATGTGAGGCTTGGTTTATGCACTGACGGATTTAATCCATTTGGAGGTTCAGTGGCTTCCTACTCCAGCTGGCCAGTGTTCGTGACACCATACAACCTTCCTCCGAGCATGTGCATGAAGCGAGAGAATTTGTTCCTGTCCTTATTGATTCCTGGTCCGAAAAGTCCTACAAAAAATATAGACATCTATCTAAGACCGTTGATTGATGAATTGAAATTATTATGGACTGAGGGGGTCAATACTTATGATGCATCTAGAAAGCAAAATTTCACCATGAGGGCGGCATTGATGTGGACTATAAGTGATTTTCCTGCATATGGAATGCTATCTGGTTGGAGCACACATGGGAGGCTAGCATGTCCGTATTGTATGGATAATACCAAATCGTTTGTACTTAAACATGGTGGGAAGTCCTGCTGGTTTGATTGCCATCGTCAGTTTTTACCAGCTGATCACCCTTTTAGAAGACAAAAAGATGCATTCCTAAAGAACAGAAAGGAACGAGATGAAGTTATATTCGAGAGGTTGTCCGGTCATGATATGGCAGCACATGTTGAAAATTTGCCAGATATCACACAACAGATGGGCAGTACCCGACACCTTTCAGGTTTTGGGAAGGAGCACAACTGGGTGAAGAAAAGCATTTTCTGGGAGCTACCTTATTGGTCGACTCTTCTTGTGCGGCACAATCTAGACGTGATGCATATCGAGAAAAATGTCTTTGATAATGTATTCAACACAGTTATGGATATCAAAGGTAAAACAAAGGACAATGTGAATGCACGCTTGGACTTGTCCATGCTCTGTAAACGTCCAGAGTTAGAAATTGTTGAAGTAAATGGGAAATCAAGTAAACCAAAAGCAGTTTATGTGCTTGGAGGAGGACAAGTAAAGCAAGTGTGTCAGTGGCTGAAACAACTGAGATTTCCTGACGGTTATGTGTCAAATATTGCTCGTTCTGTCAACGTCAGTGAGGGAAAGATATATGGAATGAAGAGTCACGACTGCCATGTATTCATGCAAAGGTTGCTACCTATTGCATTTCGTGACATCTTGCCGAAGCAGCTATGGGGAGCGTTATCTGAGTTGAGTCGATTTTTCACGATTCTATCTGCATCAGAACTCAGGCTTCAGGATGTGCAAACTATCGAACAGAATGTGGTCACCACTGTATGCAAGTTGGAGAAGATATTTCCACCTGGTTTCTTCGATTCAATGGAGCATTTACTCGTACATCTACCATATGAAGCAAAGGTCGGAGGGCCAGTACAATATAGATGGATGTATCCATTTGAGAGGTATATGCAAATATGAACTATTTCCTTCGTACGATTGCACCTTACGTAAGTGATAGCTTTTCTAATTGTCTCTTACATTGTGGATGTAGGTGTATGCATGACCTTAAAATGAAAGTCCGAAATAAAGCAAAAGTGGAGGGTTCTATTGCTGAGGCATACATTATGGAGGAAATCTCTAACTTTTGTGCAATGTACTTTGAAGCAGACATTCAAACTCGTCGGACACAACCTCCACGTAATGATGATGGGGGGGAATCTGTCGGTTCAAATCGACTCTCAATATTTACTCATCCTGGACGTGCCTTCGGACGTTCTTCAACTCGAATGCTGGATGACAGAGAGTTATGTGCCGCAGAGATATATATTCTTTTAAATTGTTCTGAGCTAGAATGTTATGTTGAGTAAGTACTAATCTCACAATTTAAATTTATATGTAAGTTTTTTGCCTTTATTCTACCTATTCAATGTGATCTGCTATTCATATTGCAGACAATTTGATTCAGAATTAATACAAAAAAATCCACAACTCACTGATTTTGAGGTTGAAAAAGAACGAGAGAAGTCATTGGCCTTATGGCTAAGAGAACGCGTAAGTGTACACCGTCAAAGAGTATTCAACAAAATTCATTTCACTTTATAACTAGCCTTTTCTACACGCAGGTGCAAGAAGGTTTAATTACTGATGAAAGAGTTCGTCAGGTAGCCTACGGCCCATCCAAAATTGCACAGAATTATCCTGGATTTATTGTCAATGGGTATAGGTTTCATACGAAAGACTATGGGCAGAATAAATCTACCATGAACAGTGGCGTATGTGTAAAAGGAAGTACATACAATGAAAGTGAGTATGACTACTATGGTATTGTAGAGGAGATCCTACAATTGCAATATCTAGGACAAGACAATCATATATTCTTGTTCAAGTGTCATTGGTTTGATCCGAATTCCATTCGAAATGACACAACACATGGGATTGTCGAGCTTAAGCATAAGTCAAAATTGAATACTTATGAGCCATTCATCTTAGCCACACAAGCCCAGCAAGTGTATTATACAAGCTATCCTTCATGTACAAACAAAGAACGAAATGATTGGTGGGTAGTTTGCAGAGTTAAGTCAAGACTATTCTCTGATTATGAATTGGACATGACTGATCAGACAGCTGAAGAGATCAACGCAGAATTCTTTCAAGAAGACTTTGTTGAAGATGTAGAGTTGACAACTCATATTGGAGAAGACGAATCCGAAGCACCAATGTCCTTGTCTCACGGAAATGAGGTCGAAGAAGTCGATCCACGTGAGATGAAAGACAGTAGTGCTCGTCGTACAGATATTGAATATGAAAGTTCTGGTGAGGAAGAGGAATATACCAGTGATGAATGTGAAGATGATGATGAAGATGGGGTTGAATTAGACATATCGTCATCATCTGAGGAGGAAATGGATATCAATTAAACTATGGTAGAATTTTTTCACACTTGTAGAGTATATTTAAAGCAGCTCACTTTCAATATAAGCAATTGACTAGTAAACATTATGATTTTATGTTCTCTATGAAGATATGGTGCGTGGAGGAAGATCTGGTAGCAGTTCTAGGAGGGGCATTCGTGGGAGGGCTTTGTTCCCCGCATCTGGTATGTATATTTTTCTAATATAGTCATCAGCTGTGTATTTTTCTCTGTATATTATTTATGTGTACTTGTGTAGTGTTAATGCCATTAAAATTGTTACAGTTTCTGCTTCTCCTTCGAGTGAGCGGACACCTCCTCTACCTAGCGGACTAGGTTTGTATATTTCAATTTTCAAGTATTTTTTTAGTCATTATTTACACATATTATTAATGTTATTAGAATTGTTACAGTTGCTGGTCCTTCTTCTGCATCTCCTAGCGTGCCTGCAGGTATGTATATTTCAATTTCCAAGTATTTTTGTAGTAATTATTTATATATATTATTAATGTTATTAGAATTGCTACAGTTTCTAGTTCTTCTGCTCCTACCGTGCCTGCAGGTATGTATATTTACAAATGTACTTTTATTGTGCATTCATCTTCCTCATTACTTATGCGTTCTATTCTAGTTACAGCTGTTGGTGCATCCTCCGAGTCTCCTCCTGTAGTAGCTGGTATGTATATGTAAAGTTATACTTTAATGTATGCATTAATTCTGATGCCATTAAAATGTCACATGCTCAGGTCACTCTACACATTCTCCAGATGCACCAGTAGATTTGTATATTTAACTGTTAGGGTATTTCTGTAGTCATTATTTAGTATTTTTGTACATTACTCATGTTGTTCATCATTATTTTCCAGGTTCGGTGCCAGAGGATGCTGGTAGTCTGCAGGAGGGCAGAGGTAGTTTTTATGAGAGCACTCTGCGGGAGGTCTGGATTAATGGGTACGTAATCAACATGTATGTATTTCTTATGGGCAATGAAGTGAATTTAGTTCAGAAATTGACATTATGCAGTTACATCATTGCAGTGATAAAATAGAGCCTACTCAAGCATCTCAATTCATCACAAGAACGTTACAAGCACATTTTCCTGGGCCAATTCATAGATTCAATGATTTTCCGATGGAGGTCCAGGAGCACTTGTATCAGATGTTCATGGTATGTAATTTCGTATTGTAATTTAATTCTTATCGTATTCATACATGCAGTTCACTAACTCTTATGTATATAGAGCCAGCATCGATTCACGAGTCGTACGGACGAGGCGCGGTCTCGATTTGTATGGACGATGACCGCAAGATCAAATTTCAAGCATTTGATGTATAACGCGAGAAAAAATGCAGAGAAACATTCTCAGAGTGCAGACCCGACTCTTTGGAGGGAGCGGGCGCCCAGTTGGATGAGGGGAGAATATTGGGAAACTCTTTGCAACATCTGGGCTGCAGAGAGATGGCAACAAACATCCTCAATAATGAAAGTTAATCGGGCTGCGAATCCAGAAGCAAACATGCATACTGGTGGGTCTGTCTCTTTTGCGACCCATCAGTCCAGATTGGTAAGTAATTTGTCCATTTCTGGTCTCTTTTATTTATAAAGGTACTCATTTATGTCATGTTTTTTCTGTGAAATAGGAGAAGGAGCTAAAAAGGCAGCCGACATTTTCCGAGGTGTTCGATAGAACACACAAGAAAAAAGGAACGGATGCATACATTAGCGATAGAGCCCGAGTGGTTGCAGTAAGTATTTAGAAGATATTCACTATTTAATTTTTCACATTAATATGAATATTAACTACTATCGTTTTTTCTGGTTTCTTGCAGGAGTCATACAGCCAACAAATGACAGAGAAGTACGTCGGGGAGGACGAGCAGCCGCCGTTAGATCCTGAGGTATGGGTTGCGGCATCTGGGGCCCCAAAGAAAGGCCATGTGTATGGTTTTGGGCACAGCATCGACACGAGCCGGGTGTTATCTGGAGGATCCAGCTCAGGGTCACAGACCAGTGCATTCCACGCAGGAGTTGGTACTCCAGGTACTTCTCCAGGACAGCTGATGGGCTTCATTGACAGTAGGATATCGGGCTTAGAGTCTCGTCTGACGGATTCGATGGAGACTCGTCTGGCCCAGATGCAGATGCAGGTGACCGACGCACTACAGGCCCAGCTCTCCCAGTCCCTCTCCCAGGTTATCTCCCAGGCCTTCTCCCAGATCAACATTCCTCCTCCACAGGCAGCACCTCCTCCACAGGCAGCACCATCGACATCAGCACACGCCCCTCACGTGAGTAAATTTATTTTATTTCAGAGGTTTAATTTTAACAGTTAACTTAGTTAACTTAGTTTAACTTTAATTTGGGTTGATCGACGCACAATTTCTTGTTAAGCGAGTTAGGTTAGTTAAAAAGGGAGAACTTAGGTAGGTTTGGGGGTTCAAAATTAGAAATACTCATCCAGTTAGTTGTGGAAACTGACGGAGTTCAATTCGGACTCCCGGTTTGACCTCGACGCTCCAAGTCGTCTTAACCAAGTTAGTTTAGTTAAAAAATGAAAAACTTCGGTTTGAGGGACCAAAATTAGAAATACTCATCCGATTGGCCTCCGGTTTGTTCCAGCACGGTCGGGTCGATGAGTGTGACTTGTGGAAACTGACGGAGTTCAATTCGGACTCCCGGTTTGACCTCGACGCTCCAAGTCGTCTTAACCAAGTTAGTTTAGTTAAAAAATGAAAAACTTCGATTTGAGGGACCAAAATTAGAAATACTCATCCGATTGGCCTCCGGTTTGTTCCAGCACGGTCGGGTCGATGAGTGTGACTTGTGGAAACTGACGGAGTTCAATTCGGACTCCCGGTTTGACCTCGACGCTCCAAGTCGTCTTAACCAAGTTAGTTTAGTTAAAAAATGAAAAACTTCGATTTGAGGGACCAAAATTAGAAATACTCATCCGATTGGCCTCCGGTTTGTTCCAGCACGGTCGGGTCGATGAGTGTGACTTGTGGAAACTGACGGAGTTCAATTCGGACTCCCGGTTTGACCTCGACGCTCCAAGTCGTCTTAACCAAGTTAGTTTAGTTAAAAAATGAAAAACTTCGATTTGAGGGACCAAAATTAGAAATACTCATCCGATTGGCCTCCGGTTTGTTCCAGCACGGTCGGGTCGATGAGTGTGACTTGTGGAAACTGACGGAGTTCAATTCGGACTCCCGGTTTGACCTCGACGCTCCAAGTCGTCTTAACCAAGTTAGTTTAGTTAAAAAATGAAAAACTTCGATTTGAGGGACCAAAATTAGAAATACTCATCCGATTGGCCTCCGGTTTGTTCCAGCACGGTCGGGTCGATGAGTGTGACTTGTGGAAACTGACGGAGTTCAATTCGGACTCCCGGTTTGACCTCGACGCTCCAAGTCGTCTTAACCAAGTTAGTTTAGTTAAAAAATGAAAAACTTCGATTTGAGGGACCAAAATTAGAAATACTCATCCGATTGGCCTCCGGTTTGTTCCAGCACGGTCGGGTCGATGAGTGTGACTTGTGGAAACTGACGGAGTTCAATTCGGACTCCCGGTTTGACCTCGACGCTCCAAGTCGTCTTAACCAAGTTAGTTTAGTTAAAAAATGAAAAACTTCGATTTGAGGGACCAAAATTAGAAATACTCATCCGATTGGCCTCCGGTTTGTTCCAGCACGGTCGGGTCGATGAGTGTGACTTGTGGAAACTGACGGAGTTCAATTCGGACTCCCGGTTTGACCTCGACGCTCCAAGTCGTCTTAACCAAGTTAGTTTAGTTAAAAAATGAAAAACTTCGATTTGAGGGACCAAAATTAGAAATACTCATCCGATTGGCCTCCGGTTTGTTCCAGCACGGTCGGGTCGATGAGTGTGACTTGTGGAAACTGACGGAGTTCAATTCGGACTCCCGGTTTGACCTCGACGCTCCAAGTCGTCTTAACCAAGTTAGTTTAGTTAAAAAATGAAAAACTTCGGTTTGAGGGACCAAAATTAGAAATACTCATCCGATTGGCCTCCGGTTTGTTCCAGCACGGTCGGGTCGATGAGTGTGACTTGTGGAAACTGACGGAGTTCAATTCGGACTCCCGGTTTGACCTCGACGCTCCAAGTCGTCTTAACCAAGTTAGTTTAGTTAAAAAATGAAAAACTTCGATTTGAGGGACCAAAATTAGAAATACTCATCCGATTGGCCTCCGGTTTGTTCCAGCACGGTCGGGTCGATGAGTGTGACTTGTGGAAACTGACGGAGTTCAATTCGGACTCCCGGTTTGACCTCGACGCTCCAAGTCGTCTTAACCAAGTTAGTTTAGTTAAAAAATGAAAAACTTCGATTTGAGGGACCAAAATTAGAAATACTCATCCGATTGGCCTCCGGTTTGTTCCAGCACGGTCGGGTCGATGAGTGTGACTTGTGGAAACTGACGGAGTTCAATTCGGACTCCCGGTTTGACCTCGACGCTCCAAGTCGTCTTAACCAAGTTAGTTTAGTTAAAAAATGAAAAACTTCGATTTGAGGGACCAAAATTAGAAATACTCATCCGATTGGCCTCCGGTTTGTTCCAGCACGGTCGGGTCGATGAGTGTGACTTGTGGAAACTGACGGAGTTCAATTCGGACTCCCGGTTTGACCTCGACGCTCCAAGTCGTCTTAACCAAGTTAGTTTAGTTAAAAAATGAAAAACTTCGATTTGAGGGACCAAAATTAGAAATACTCATCCGATTGGCCTCCGGTTTGTTCCAGCACGGTCGGGTCGATGAGTGTGACTTGTGGAAACTGACGGAGTTCAATTCGGACTCCCGGTTTGACCTCGACGCTCCAAGTCGTCTTAACCAAGTTAGTTTAGTTAAAAAATGAAAAACTTCGATTTGAGGGACCAAAATTAGAAATACTCATCCGATTGGCCTCCGGTTTGTTCCAGCACGGTCGGGTCGATGAGTGTGACTTGTGGAAACTGACGGAGTTCAATTCGGACTCCCGGTTTGACCTCGACGCTCCAAGTCGTCTTAACCAAGTTAGTTTAGTTAAAAAATGAAAAACTTCGATTTGAGGGACCAAAATTAGAAATACTCATCCGATTGGCCTCCGGTTTGTTCCAGCACGGTCGGGTCGATGAGTGTGACTTGTGGAAACTGACGGAGTTCAATTCGGACTCCCGGTTTGACCTCGACGCTCCAAGTCGTCTTAACCAAGTTAGTTTAGTTAAAAAATGAAAAACTTCGATTTGAGGGACCAAAATTAGAAATACTCATCCGATTGGCCTCCGGTTTGTTCCAGCACGGTCGGGTCGATGAGTGTGACTTGTGGAAACTGACGGAGTTCAATTCGGACTCCCGGTTTGACCTCGACGCTCCAAGTCGTCTTAACCAAGTTAGTTTAGTTAAAAAATGAAAAACTTCGATTTGAGGGACCAAAATTAGAAATACTCATCCGATTGGCCTCCGGTTTGTTCCAGCACGGTCGGGTCGATGAGTGTGACTTGTGGAAACTGAC
The DNA here is from genome assembly GCA_014218235.1 of Colocasia esculenta. Classification (NCBI taxonomy): domain Eukaryota; kingdom Viridiplantae; phylum Streptophyta; class Magnoliopsida; order Alismatales; family Araceae; genus Colocasia; species Colocasia esculenta. Next base: position 56,832,563 of record CM024759.1, on the reverse strand, counting down.
GGAGTTCAATTCGGACTCCCGGTTTGACCTCGACGCTCCAAGTCGTCTTAACCAAGTTAGTTTAGTTAAAAAATGAAAAACTTCGATTTGAGGGACCAAAATTAGAAATACTCATCCGATTGGCCTCCGGTTTGTTCCAGCACGGTCGGGTCGATGAGTGTGACTTGTGGAAACTGACGGAGTTCAATTCGGACTCCCGGTTTGACCTCGACGCTCCAAGTCGTCTTAACCAAGTTAGTTTAGTTAAAAAATGAAAAACTTCGATTTGAGGGACCAAAATTAGAAATACTCATCCGATTGGCCTCCGGTTTGTTCCAGCACGGTCGGGTCGATGAGTGTGACTTGTGGAAACTGACGGAGTTCAATTCGGACTCCCGGTTTGACCTCGACGCTCCAAGTCGTCTTAACCAAGTTAGTTTAGTTAAAAAATGAAAAACTTCGATTTGAGGGACCAAAATTAGAAATACTCATCCGATTGGCCTCCGGTTTGTTCCAGCACGGTCGGGTCGATGAGTGTGACTTGTGGAAACTGACGGAGTTCAATTCGGACTCCCGGTTTGACCTCGACGCTCCAAGTCGTCTTAACCAAGTTAGTTTAGTTAAAAAATGAAAAACTTCGATTTGAGGGACCAAAATTAGAAATACTCATCCGATTGGCCTCCGGTTTGTTCCAGCACGGTCGGGTCGATGAGTGTGACTTGTGGAAACTGACGGAGTTCAATTCGGACTCCCGGTTTGACCTCGACGCTCCAAGTCGTCTTAACCAAGTTAGTTTAGTTAAAAAATGAAAAACTTCGATTTGAGGGACCAAAATTAGAAATACTCATCCGATTGGCCTCCGGTTTGTTCCAGCACGGTCGGGTCGATGAGTGTGACTTGTGGAAACTGACGGAGTTCAATTCGGACTCCCGGTTTGACCTCGACGCTCCAAGTCGTCTTAACCAAGTTAGTTTAGTTAAAAAATGAAAAACTTCGATTTGAGGGACCAAAATTAGAAATACTCATCCGATTGGCCTCCGGTTTGTTCCAGCACGGTCGGGTCGATGAGTGTGACTTGTGGAAACTGACGGAGTTCAATTCGGACTCCCGGTTTGACCTCGACGCTCCAAGTCGTCTTAACCAAGTTAGTTTAGTTAAAAAATGAAAAACTTCGATTTGAGGGACCAAAATTAGAAATACTCATCCGATTGGCCTCCGGTTTGTTCCAGCACGGTCGGGTCGATGAGTGTGACTTGTGGAAACTGACGGAGTTCAATTCGGACTCCCGGTTTGACCTCGACGCTCCAAGTCGTCTTAACCAAGTTAGTTTAGTTAAAAAATGAAAAACTTCGATTTGAGGGACCAAAATTAGAAATACTCATCCGATTGGCCTCCGGTTTGTTCCAGCACGGTCGGGTCGATGAGTGTGACTTGTGGAAACTGACGGAGTTCAATTCGGACTCCCGGTTTGACCTCGACGCTCCAAGTCGTCTTAACCAAGTTAGTTTAGTTAAAAAATGAAAAACTTCGATTTGAGGGACCAAAATTAGAAATACTCATCCGATTGGCCTCCGGTTTGTTCCAGCACGGTCGGGTCGATGAGTGTGACTTGTGGAAACTGACGGAGTTCAATTCGGACTCCCGGTTTGACCTCGACGCTCCAAGTCGTCTTAACCAAGTTAGTTTAGTTAAAAAATGAAAACTTCGATTTGAGGGACCAAAATTAGAAATACTCATCCGATTGGCCTCCGGTTTGTTCCAGCACGGTCGGGTCGATGAGTGTGACTTGTGGAAACTGACGGAGTTCAATTCGGACTCCGGTTTGACCTCGACGCTCCAAGTCGTCTTAACCAAGTTAGTTTAGTTAAAAAATGAAAAACTTCGATTTGAGGGACCAAAATTAGAAATACTCATCCGATTGGCCTCCGGTTTGTTCCAGCACGGTCGGGTCGATGAGTGTGACTTGTGGAAACTGACGGAGTTCAATTCGGACTCCCGGTTTGACCTCGACGCTCCAAGTCGTCTTAACCAAGTTAGTTTAGTTAAAAAATGAAAAACTTCGATTTGAGGGACCAAAATTAGAAATACTCATCCGATTGGCCTCCGGTTTGTTCCAGCACGGTCGGGTCGATGAGTGTGACTTGTGGAAACTGACGGAGTTCAATTCGGACTCCCGGTTTGACCTCGACGCTCCAAGTCGTCTTAACCAAGTTAGTTTAGTTAAAAAATGAAAAACTTCGATTTGAGGGACCAAAATTAGAAATACTCATCCGATTGGCCTCCGGTTTGTTCCAGCACGGTCGGGTCGATGAGTGTGACTTGTGGAAACTGACGGAGTTCAATTCGGACTCCCGGTTTGACCTCGACGCTCCAAGTCGTCTTAACCAAGTTAGTTTAGTTAAAAAATGAAAAACTTCGATTTGAGGGACCAAAATTAGAAATACTCATCCGATTGGCCTCCGGTTTGTTCCAGCACGGTCGGGTCGATGAGTGTGACTTGTGGAAACTGACGGAGTTCAATTCGGACTCCCGGTTTGACCTCGACGCTCCAAGTCGTCTTAACCAAGTTAGTTTAGTTAAAAAATGAAAAACTTCGATTTGAGGGACCAAAATTAGAAATACTCATCCGATTGGCCTCCGGTTTGTTCCAGCACGGTCGGGTCGATGAGTGTGACTTGTGGAAACTGACGGAGTTCAATTCGGACTCCCGGTTTGACCTCGACGCTCCAAGTCGTCTTAACCAAGTTAGTTTAGTTAAAAAATGAAAAACTTCGATTTGAGGGACCAAAATTAGAAATACTCATCCGATTGGCCTCCGGTTTGTTCCAGCACGGTCGGGTCGATGAGTGTGACTTGTGGAAACTGACGGAGTTCAATTCGGACTCCCGGTTTGACCTCGACGCTCCAAGTCGTCTTAACCAAGTTAGTTTAGTTAAAAAATGAAAAACTTCGGTTTGAGGGACCAAAATTAGAAATACTCATCCGATTGGCCTCCGGTTTGTTCCAGCACGGTCGGGTCGATGAGTGTGACTTGTGGAAACTGACGGAGTTCAATTCGGACTCCCGGTTTGACCTCGACGCTCCAAGTCGTCTTAACCAAGTTAGTTTAGTTAAAAAATGAAAAACTTCGATTTGAGGGACCAAAATTAGAAATACTCATCCGATTGGCCTCCGGTTTGTTCCAGCACGGTCGGGTCGATGAGTGTGACTTGTGGAAACTGACGGAGTTCAATTCGGACTCCCGGTTTGACCTCGACGCTCCAAGTCGTCTTAACCAAGTTAGTTTAGTTAAAAAATGAAAAACTTCGATTTGAGGGACCAAAATTAGAAATACTCATCCGATTGGCCTCCGGTTTGTTCCAGCACGGTCGGGTCGATGAGTGTGACTTGTGGAAACTGACGGAGTTCAATTCGGACTCCCGGTTTGACCTCGACGCTCCAAGTCGTCTTAACCAAGTTAGTTTAGTTAAAAAATGAAAAACTTCGTTTGAGGGACCAAAATTAGAAATACTCATCCGATTGGCCTCCGGTTTGTTCCAGCACGGTCGGGTCGATGAGTGTGACTTGTGGAAACTGACGGAGTTCAATTCGGACTCCCGGTTTGACCTCGACGCTCCAAGTCGTCTTAACCAAGTTAGTTTAGTTAAAAAATGAAAAACTTCGATTTGAGGGACCAAAATTAGAAATACTCATCCGATTGGCCTCCGGTTTGTTCCAGCACGGTCGGGTCGATGAGTGTGACTTGTGGAAACTGACGGAGTTCAATTCGGACTCCCGGTTTGACCTCGACGCTCCAAGTCGTCTTAACCAAGTTAGTTTAGTTAAAAAATGAAAAACTTCGATTTGAGGGACCAAAATTAGAAATACTCATCCGATTGGCCTCCGGTTTGTTCCAGCACGGTCGGGTCGATGAGTGTGACTTGTGGAAACTGACGGAGTTCAATTCGGACTCCCGGTTTGACCTCGACGCTCCAAGTCGTCTTAACCAAGTTAGTTTAGTTAAAAAATGAAAAACTTCGATTTGAGGGACCAAAATTAGAAATACTCATCCGATTGGCCTCCGGTTTGTTCCAGCACGGTCGGGTCGATGAGTGTGACTTGTGGAAACTGACGGAGTTCAATTCGGACTCCCGGTTTGACCTCGACGCTCCAAGTCGTCTTAACCAAGTTAGTTTAGTTAAAAAATGAAAAACTTCGATTTGAGGGACCAAAATTAGAAATACTCATCCGATTGGCCTCCGGTTTGTTCCAGCACGGTCGGGTCGATGAGTGTGACTTGTGGAAACTGACGGAGTTCAATTCGGACTCCCGGTTTGACTACGACGCTCCAAGTCGTCTTAACCAAGTTAGTTTAGTTAAAAAATGAAAAACTTCGATTCGAGGGACCAAAATTAGAAATACTCATCCGATTGTCCTCCGGTTTGTTCTAGCACGGTCGGGTCGATGAGTGTGACTTGTGGAAACTGACGGAGTTCAATTCGGACTCCCGGTTTGACCTCGACGCTCCAAGTCGTCTTAACCAAGTTAGTTTAGTTAAAATATGAAAACTTCGATTTGAGGGACCAAAATTAGAAATACTCATCCGATTGGCCTCCGGTTTGTTCCAGCACGGTCGGGTCGATGAGTGTGACTTGTGGAAACTGACGGAGTTCAATTCGGACTCCCGGTTTGACCTCGACGCTCCAAGTCGTCTTAACCAAGTTAGTTTAGTTAAAAAATGAAAAACTTCGGTTTGAGGGACCAAAATTAGAAATACTCATCCGATTGGCCTCCGGTTTGTTCCAGCACGGTCGGGTCGATGAGTGTGACTTGTGGAAACTGACGGAGTTCAATTCGGACTCCCGGTTTGACCTCGACGCTCCAAGTCGTCTTAACCAAGTTAGTTTAGTTAAAAAATGAAAAACTTCGATTTGAGGGACCAAAATTAGAAATACTCATCCGATTGGCCTCCGGTTTGTTCCAGCACGGTCGGGTCGATGAGTGTGACTTGTGGAAACTGACGGAGTTCAATTCGGACTCCCGGTTTGACCTCGACGCTCCAAGTCGTCTTAACCAAGTTAGTTTAGTTAAAAAATGAAAAACTTCGGTTTGAGGGACCAAAATTAGAAATACTCATCCGATTGGCCTCCGGTTTGTTCCAGCACGGTCGGGTCGATGAGTGTGACTTGTGGAAACTGACGGAGTTCAATTCGGACTCCCGGTTTGACCTCGACGCTCCAAGTCGTCTTAACCAAGTTAGTTTAGTTAAAAAATGAAAACTTCGATTTGAGGGACCAAAATTAGAAATACTCATCCGATTGGCCTCCGGTTTGTTCCAGCACGGTCGGGTCGATGAGTGTGACTTGTGGAAACTGACGGAGTTCAATTCGGACTCCCGGTTTGACCTCGACGCTCCAAGTCGTCTTAACCAAGTTAGTTTAGTTAAAAAATGAAAACTTCGATTTGAGGGACCAAAATTAGAAATACTCATCCGATTGGCCTCCGGTTTGTTCCAGCACGGTCGGGTCGATGAGTGTGACTTGTGGAAACTGACGGAGTTCAATTCGGACTCCGGTTTGACCTCGACGCTCCAAGTCGTCTTAACCAAGTTAGTTTAGTTAAAAAATGAAAACTTCGATTTGAGGGACCAAAATTAGAAATACTCTTCCCATTGGCCTCCGGTTTGTTCCAGCACGGTCGGGTCGATGAGTGTGACTTGTGGAAACTGACGGAGTTCAATTCGGACTCCCGGTTTGACCTCGACGCTCCAAGTCGTCTTAACCAAGTTAGTTTAGTTAAAAAATGAAAACTTCGATTTGAGGGACCAAAATTAGAAATACTCATCCGATTGGCCTCCGGTTTGTTCCAGCACGGTCGGGTCGATGAGTGTGACTTGTGGAAACTGACGGAGTTCAATTCGGACTCCCGATTTGACCTCGACGCTCCAAGTCGTCTTAACCAAGTTAGTTTAGTTAAAAAATGAAAAACGATTTGAGGGACCAATTAGAAACTCTTCAGTTGGCCTCCGGTTGTTCCAGCACGGTCGGGTCGATGAGTGTGACTTGTGGAAACTGACGGAGTTCAATTCGGACTCCCGGTTTGACCGCGACGCGCCAAGTCGTTTAACCAAGTTAGTTTAGTTAAAAAATGAAAATACTTGATTTGAGGGACCAAAATTAGAAATACTCTTCCAATTGGCTCCGGTTTGTTCCAGCACGGTCGGGTCGATGAGTGTGACTTGTGGAAACTGACGGAGTTCAATTCGGACTCCCTGTTTATCGACGCGCCAAGTCGTCTTAACCAAGTTAGTTTAGTTAAAAAATGAAAACTTCGATTTGAGGGACCAAAATTAGAAATACTCATCCGATGGCCTCCGGTTTGTTCCAGCACGGTCGGGTCGATGAGTGTGACTTGTGGAAACTGACGGAGTTCAATTCGGACTCCCGGTTTGACCGCGACGCGCCAAGTCGTCTTAACCAAAGTTAGTTTAGTTAAAAATGAAATACTTCGATTTGAGGGACCAAAATTAGAAATACTCTTCCAATTGGCCTCCGGTTTGTTCCAGCACGGTCGGGTCGATGAGTGTGACTTGTGGAAACTGACGGAGTTCAATTCGGACTCCGGGTTTGACCTCGACGCTCCAAGTCGTCTTAACCAAGTTAGTTTAGTTTAAAAATGAAAACTTCGATTGGGGACCAAAATTAGAAATACATCCGAGGCCTCCGTTTGTTCCAGCACGGTCGGGTCGATGAGTGTGACTTGTGGAAACTGACAGAGTTCAATTCGGACTCCCGATTTGACCTCGACGCTCCAAGTCGTCTTAGCCAAGTTAGTTTAGTTAAAAAATGAAAAACTTCGGTTTGAGGGTCCAATGTTAGTAATACTCTTCAGATTGGCCTCCGGTTTGTTCCAGCACGGTCGGGCCGATGAGTGTGACTTGTGGAAACTGACGGAGTTCAATTCGGACTCCCGGTTTGACCGCGACGCGCCAAGTCGTCTTAACCAAGTTAGTTTAGTTAAAAAATGAAATACTTCGATTTGAGGGACCAAAATTAGAAATACTCATCCGATTGGCCTCTGGTTTGTTCCAGCACGGTCGGGTCGATGAGTGTGACTTGTGGAAACTGACGGAGTTCAATTCGGACTCCCGGTTTGACCGCGACGCGCCAAGTCGTCTTAACCAAGTTAGTTTAGTTAAAAATGAAATACTTCGATTTGAGGGACCAAAATTAGAAATACTCTTCCAATTGGCCTCCGGTTTGTTCCAGCAGGTCGGGTCGATGAGTGTGACTTGTGGAAACTGACGGAGTTCAATTCGGACTCCCGGTTTGACCTCGACGCTCCAAGTCGTCTTAACCAAGTTAGTTTAGTTAAAAAATGAAAAACTTCGATTTGAGGGACCAAAATTAGAAATACTCATCCGATTGGCCTCCGTTTGTTCCAGCACGGTCGGGCCGATGAGTGTGACTTGTGGAAACTGACGGAGTTCAATTCGGACTCCCGGTTTGACCTCGACGCTCCAAGTCATCTTAACCAAGTTAGTTTAGTTAAAAATGAAAAACTTCGTTTGAGGGTCCAATTAGAAATACTCTTCAGTTGGCCTCCGGTTTGTTCAGCACGGTCGGGCGATGAGTGTGACTTGTGGAAACTGACGGAGTTCAATTCGGACTCCCGGTTTGACCGCGACGCGCCAAGTCGTCTTAACCAAGTTAGTTTAGTTAAAAAATGAAAACTTCGATTTGAGGGACCAAAATTAGAAATACTCTTCCAATTGGCCTCCGGTTTGTTCCAGCACGGTCGGGTCGATGAGTGTGACTTGTGGAAACTGACGGAGTTCAATTCGGACTCCGGGTTTGACCTCGACGCTCCAAGTCGTCTTAACCAAGTTAGTTTAGTTAAAAATGAAAAATTTCGATTTGGGGACCAAAATTAGAAATACACATCCGATTGGCCTCCAGTTTGTTCCAGCACGGTCGGGTCGATGAGTGTGACTTGTGGAAACTGACGGAGTTCAATTCGGACTCCCGGTTTGACCTCGACGCTCCAAGTCGTCTTAGCCAAGTTAGTTTAGTTAAAAAATGAAAAACTTCGGTTTGAGGGTCCAATGTTAGTAATACTCTTCAGATTGGCCTCCGGTTTGTTCCAGCACGGTCGGGCCGATGAGTGTGACTTGTGGAAACTGACGGAGTTCAATTCGGACTCCCGGTTTGACCGCGACGCGCCAAGTCGTCTTAACCAAGTTAGTTTAGTTAAAAAATGAAATACTTCGATTTGAGGGACCAAAATTAGAAATACTCATCCGATTGGCCTCCGGTTTGTTCCAGCACGGTCGGGTCGATGAGTGTGACTTGTGGAAACTGACGGAGTTCAATTCGGACTCCCGGTTTGACCGCGACGCGCCAAGTCGTCTTAACCAAGTTAGTTTAGTTAAAAAATGAAATACTTCGATTTGAGGGACCAAAATTAGAAATACTCTTCCAATTGGCCTCCGGTTTGTTCCAGCACGGTCGGGTCGATGAGTGTGACTTGTGGAAACTGACGGAGTTCAATTCGGACTCCCGGTTTGACCTCGACGCTCCAAGTCGTCTTAACCAAGTTAGTTTAGTTAAAAAATGAAAAACTTCGATTTGAGGGACCAAAATTAGAAATACTCATCCGATTGGCCTCCAGTTTGTTCCAGCACGGTCGGGCCGATGAGTGTGACTTGTGGAAACTGATGGAGTTCAATTCGGACTCCCGATTTGACCTCGACGCTCCAAGTCGTCTTATCCAAGTTAGTTTAGTTAAAAAATGAAAAACTTCGGTTTGAGGGTCCAATGTTAGTAATACTCTTCAGTTTGGCCTCCGGTTTGTTCCAGCACGGTCGGGCCGATGAGTGTGACTTGTGGAAACTGACGGAGTTCAATTCGGACTCCCGGTTTGACCGCGACGCGCCAAGTCGTCTTAACCAAGTTAGTTTAGTTAAAAAATGAAATACTTTGATTTGAGTGACCAAAATTAGAAATACTCTTCCAATTGGCCTCCGGTTTGTTCCAGCACGGTCGGGCCGATGAGTGTGACTTGTGGAAACTGACGGAGTTCAATTCAGACTCCCTGTTTGATCCCGACGCGCCAAGTCGTCTTAACCAAGTTAGTTTAGTTAAAAAATGAAAAACTTCGATTTGAGGGACCAAAATTAGAAATACTCATCCGATTGGCCTCCGGTTTGTTCCAGCACGGTCGGGTCGATGAGTGTGACTTGTGGAAACTGACGGAGTTCAATTCGGACTCCCGGTTTGACCGCGACGCGCCAAGTCGTCTTAACCAAGTTAGTTTAGTTAAAAAATGAAAACTTCGATTTGTGGGACCAAAATTAGAAATACTCATCCGATTGGCCTCCGGTTTGTTCCAGCACGGTCGGGTCGATGAGTGTGACTTGTGGAAACTGACGGAGTTCAATTCGGACTCCCGGTTTGACCGCGACGCGCCAAGTCGTCTTAACCAAGTTAGTTTAGTTAAAAAATGAAATACTTCGATTTGAGGGACCAAAATTATAAATACTCTTCCAATTGGCCTCCGGTTTGTTCCAGCACGGTCGGGTCGATGAGTGTGACTTGTGGAAACTGACGGAGTTCAATTCGGACTCCCTGTTTGACCTCGACGCTCCAAGTCGTCTTAACCAAGTTAGTTTAGTTAAAAAATGAAAAACTACGATTTGAGGGACCAAAATTAGAAATACTCATCTGATTGGCCTCCGGTTTGTTCCAGCACGGTCGGGCCGATGAGTGTGACTTGTGGAAACTGACGGAGTTCAATTCGGACTCCCGATTTGACCTCGACGCTCCAAGTCGTCTTAGCCAAGTTAGTTTAGTTAAAAAATGAAAAACTTCGGTTTGAGGGTCCAATGTTAGTAATACTCTTCAGATTGGCCTCCGGTTTGTTCCAGCACGGTCGAGCCGATGAGTGTGACTTGTGGAAACTGACGGAGTTCAATTCGAACTCCCGGTTTGACCGCGACGCGCCAAGTCGTCTTAACCAAGTTAGTTTAGTTAAAAAATAAAATACTTAGATTTGAGGGACCAAAATTAGAAATACTCTCCAATTGGCCTCCGGTTTGTTCCAGCACGGTCGGGTTGATGAGTGTGACTTGTGGAAACTGACAGAGTTCAATTCGGACTCCCGGTTTGACCGCGACGCGCCAAGTCGTCTTAACCAAGTAAGTTTAGTTAAAAAATGAAATACTTCGATTTGAGGGACCAAAATTAGAAATACTCTTCCCATTGGCCTCCGGTTTGTTCCAGCACGGTCGGGTCGATGAGTGTATTTGGAAACTGACGGAGTTCAATTCGGACTCCCGGTTTGACCTCGACGCTCCAAGTCGTCTTAACCAAGTTAGTTTAGTTAAAAAATGAAAAACTTCGATTTGAGGGACCAAAATTAGAAATACTCATCCGATTGGCCTCCGGTTTGTTCCAGCACGGTCGGGCCGATGAGTGTGACTTGTGGAAACTGACGGAGTTCAATTCGGACTCCCGATTTGACCTTGACGCTCCAAGTCGTCTTAACCAAGTTAGTTTAGTTAAAAATGAAAAACTTCGGTTTGAGGGCCAATTTTAGAAATACTCTTCCGATTGGCCTCCGGTTTGTTCCAGCACGGTCGGGCCGATGAGTGTGACTTGTGGAAACTGACGGAGTTCAATTCGGACTCCTGGTTTGACCGCGACGCACCAAGTCGTCTTAACCAAGTTAGTTTAGTTAAAAAATGAAAAACTTCGATTTGAGGGACCAAAATTAGAAATACTCATCCGATTGGCCTCGGTTTGTTCCAGCACGGTCGGGTCGATGAGTGTGACTTGTGGAAACTGACGGAGTTCAATTCGGACTCCCGGTTGACCGCGACGCGCCAAGTCGTCTTAACCAAGTTAGTTTAGTTAAAAAATGAAAAACTTCGATTTGTGGGACCAAAATTAGAAATACTCATCCGATTGGCCTCTGGTTTGTTCCAACACGGTCGGGTCGATGAGTGTGACTTGTGGAAACTGACGGAGTTCAATTCGGACTCCCGGTTTGACCGCGACGCGCCAAGTCGTCTTAACCAAGTTAGTTTAGTTAAAAAATGAAATACTTCGATTTGAGGGACCAAAATTAGAAATACTCTTCCAATTGGCCTCCAGTTTGTTGCAGCACGGTCGGGTCGATGAGTGTGACTTGTGGAAACTGACGGAGTTCAATTCGGACTCCCGATTTGACCTCGACGCTCCAAGTCATCTTAGCCAAGTTAGTTTAGTTAAAAAATGAAAAACTTCGGTTTGAGGGTCCAATGTTAGTAATACTCTTCAGATTGGCCTCCGGTTTGTTCCAGCACGGTCGAGCCGATGAGTGTGACTTGTGGAAACTGACGGAGTTCAATTCGAACTCCCGGTTTGACCGCGACGCGCCAAGTCGTCTTAACCAAGTTAGTTTAGTTAAAAAATGAAATACTTAGATTTGAGGGACCAAAATTAGAAATACTCATCCGATTGGCCTCCGGTTTGTTCCAGCACGGTCGGGTCGATGAGTGTGACTTGTGGAAACTGACGGAGTTCAATTCGGACTCCCAGTTTGACCTCGACGCGCCAAGTCGTCTTAACCAAGTTAGTTTAGTTAAAAAATGATATACTTCGATTTGAGGGACCAAAATTAGAAATACTCTTCCAATTGGCCTCCGGTTTGTTCCAACACGGTCGGGTCGATGAGTGTGACTTTATGGAAACTGACGGAGTTCAATTCGGACTCCCGGTTTGACCTCGACGCTCCAAGTCGTCTTAACCAAGTTAGTTTAGTTAAAAAATGAAAACTTCGATTTGAGGGACCAAAATTAGAAATACTCATCCGATTGGCCTCGGGTTTGTTCCAGCACGGTCGGGCCGATGAGTGTGACTTGAGGAAACGGACGGAGTTCTATTCGGACTCCCGATTTGACCTTGACGCTCCAAGTCGTCTTAACCAAGTTAGTTTAGTTAAAAAATGAAAAACTTCGGTTTGAGGGTCCAAAATTAGAAATATTCTTCCGATTGGCCTCCGGTTTGTTCCAGCACGGTCGGGCGATGAGTGTGACTTGTGGAAACTGACATAGTTCAATTCGGACTCCTGGTTTGACCGCGACGCACCAAGTCGTCTTAACCAAGTTAGTTTAGTTAAAAAATGAAAAACTTCGATTTGTGGACCAAAATTAGAAATACTCATCCGATTGGCCTCGGGGTTGTTCCAGCACGGTCGGGTCGATGAGTGTGACTTGTGGAAACTGACGGAGTTCAATTCGGACTCCCGGTTTGACCGCGACGCGCCAAGTCGTCTTAACCAAGTTAGTTTAGTTAAAAAATGAAAAACTTCGATTTGTGGGACCAAAATTAGAAATACTCATCCGATTGGCCTCCGGTTTGTTCCAGCACGGTCGGGTCGATGAGTGTGACTTGTGGAAACTGACGGAGTTCAATTCGGACTCCCGGTTTGACCGCGACGCGCCAAGTCGTCTTAACCAAGTTAGTTTAGTTAAAAAATGAAATACTTCAATTTGAGGGACCAAAATTAGAAATACTCTTCAATTGGCCTCCGGTTTGTTCCAGCACGGTCGGGTCGATGAGTGTGACTTGTGGAAACTGATGGAGTTCAATTCGGACTCCCGATTTGACCTCGACGCTGCAAGTCGTCTTAGCCAAGTTAGTTTAGTTAAAAAATGAAAAACTTCAGTTTGAGGGTCCAATGTTAGTAATACACTTCAGATTGGCCTCCGGTTTGTTCCAGCACGGTCGAGCCGATGAGTGTGACTTGTGGAAACTGACGGAGTTCAATTCGGACTCCCGGTTTGACCGCGACGCGCCAAGTCGTCTTAACCAAGTTAGTTTAGTTAAAAAATGAAATACTTAGATTTGAGGGACCAAAATTAGAAATACTCATCCGATTGGCCTCCGGTTTGTTCCAGCACGGTCGGGTCGATGAGTGTGACTTGTGGAAACTGACGGAGTTCAATTCGGACTCCCAGTTTGACCTCGACGCGCCAAGTCGTCTTAACCAAGTTAGTTTAGTTAAAAAATGAAATACTTCGATTTGAGGGACCAAAATTAGAAATACTCTTCCATTGGCCTCCGGTTTGTTCCAGCACGGTCGGGTCGATGAGTGTGATTTATGGAAACTGACGGAGTTCAATTCGGACTCCCGGTTTGACCTCGACACTCCAAGTCGTCTTAACCAAGTTAGTTTAGTTAAAAAATGAAAAACTTCGATTTGAGGGACCAAAATTAGAAATACTCATCCGATTGGCCTCGGGTTTGTTCCAACACGGTCGGGCCGATGAGTGTGACTTGAGGAAACGGACGGAGTTCAATTCGGATCCCGATTTGACCTTGACGCTCCAAGTCGTCTTAACCAAGTTAGTTTAGTTAAAAAATGAAAAACTTCGGTTTGAGGGTCCAATGTTAGAAATACTCTTCCGATTGGCCTCCGGTTTATTCCAGCATGGTCGGGTCGATGAGTGTGACTTGTGGAAACTGAGGGAGTTCAATTCGGACTCCCGGTTTGACCGCGACGCGCCAAGTCGTCTTAACCAAGTTAGTTTAGTTAAAAAATGAAAAACTTCGATTTGTGGGACCAAAATTAGAAATACTCATCCGATTGGCCTCCGGTTTGTTCCAGCACGGTCGGGTCGATGAGTGTGACTTGTGGAAACTGACGGAGTTCAATTCGGACTCCCGGTTTGACCGCGACGCGCCAAGTCGTCTTAACCAAGTTAGTTTAGTTAAAAAATGAAATACTTCAATTTGAGGGACCAAAATTAGAAATACTCTTCCAATTGGCCTCCGGTTTGTTCCAGCACGGTCGGGTCGATGAGTGTGACTTGTGGAAACTGATGGAGTTCAATTCGGACTCCCGATTTGACCTCGACGCTGCAAGTCGTCTTAGCCAAGTTAGTTTAGTTAAAAAATGAAAAACTTCAGTTTGAGGGTCCAATGTTAGTAATACACTTCAGATTGGCCTCCGGTTTGTTCCAGCACGGTCGAGCCGATGAGTGTGACTTGTGGAAACTGACGGAGTTCAATTCGCACTCCCGGTTTGACCGCGACGCGCCAAGTCGTCTTAACCAAGTTAGTTTAGTTAAAAAATGAAATACTTAGATTTGAGGGACCAAAATTAGAAATACTCATCCGATTGGCCTCCGGTTTGTTCCAGCACGGTCGGGTCAATGAGTGTGACTTGTGGAAACTGACGGAGTTCAATTCGGACTCCCGGTTTGACCGCGACGCGCCAAGTCGTCTTAACCAAGTTAGTTTAGTTAAAAAATGAAATACTTCGATTTGAGGGACCAAAATTAGAAATACTTTTCCAATTGGCCTCCGGTTTGTTCAAGCACGGTCGGGTCGATGAGTGTGATTTATGGAAACTGACGGAGTTCAATTCGGACTCCCGGTTTGACCTCGACGCTCCAAGTCGTCTTAACCAAGTTAGTTTAGTTAAAAAATGAAAAACTTCGATTTGAGGGACCAAAATTAGAAATACTCATCCGATTGGCCTCCGGTTTGTTCCAGCACGGTCGGGCCGATGAGTGTGACTTGAGGAAACTGACGGAGTTCTATTCGGACTCCCGATTTGACCTTGACGCTCCAAGTCGTCTTAACCAAGTTAGTTTAGTTAAAAAATGAAAAACTTCGGTTTGAGGGTCCAATGTTAGAAATACTCTTCCGATTGGCCTCCGGTTTATTCCAGCATGGTCGGGCCGATGAGTGTGACTTGTGGAAACTGACATAGTTCAATTCGGACTCCTGGTTTGACCGCGACGCACCAAGTCGTCTTAACCAAGTTAGTTTAGTTAAAAAATGAAAAACTTCGATTTGTGGGACCAAAATTAGAAATACTCATCCGATTGGCCTCGGGTTTGTTCCAGCACGGTCGGGTCGATGAGTGTGACTTGTGGAAACTGACGGAGTTCAATTCGGACTCCCGGTTTGACCGCGACGCGCCAAGTCGTCTTAACCAAGTTAGTTTAGTTAAAAAATGAAAAACTTCGATTTGTGGGACCAAAATTAGAAATACTCATCCGATTGGCCTCCGGTTTGTTCCAGCACGGTCGGGTCGATGAGTGTGACTTCTGGAAACTGACGGAGTTCAATTCGGACTCCCGGTTTGACCGCGACGCGCCAAGTCGTCTTAACCAAGTTAGTTTAGTTAAAAAATGAAATACTTCAATTTGAGGGACCAAAATTAGAAATACTCTTCCAATTGGCCTCCGGTTTGTTCCAGCACGGTCGGGTCGATGAGTGTGACTTGTGGAAACTGACGGAGTTCAATTCGGATTCCCGGTTTGACCTCGACGCTCCAAGTCGTCTTAACCAAGTTAGTTTAGTTAAAAAATGAAAAACTTCGATTTGAGGGACCAAAATTAGAAATACTCATCCGATTGGCCTCCACTTTGTTCCAGCACGGTCGGGCCGATGAGTGTGACTTTTGGAAACTGATGGAGTTCAATTCGGACTCCCGATTTGACCTCGACGCTCCAAGTCGTCTTATCCAAGTTAGTTTAGTTAAAAAATGAAAAACTTTGGTTTGAGGGTCCAATGTTAGTAATACTCTTCAGTTTGGCCTCCGGTTTGTTGCAGCACGGTCGGGCCGATGAGTGTGACTTGTGGAAACTGACATAGTTCAATTCGGACTCCGGGTTTGACCGCGACGCGCCAAGTCGTCTTAACCAAGTTAGTTTAGTTAAAAAATGAAATACTTTGATTTGATGGACCAAAATTAGAAATACTCTTCCCATTTGCCTCCGGTTTGTTCCAGCACGGCCGAGTCGATGTGTGTGACTTGTGGAAACTGACGGAGTTCAATTCGGACTCCCGGTTTGACCGCGACGCGCCAAGTCGTCTTAACCAAGTTAGTTTAGTTAAAAAATGAAATACTTCGATTTGAGGGACCAAAATTTGAATACTCTTCCAATTGGCCTCCGGTTTGTTCCAGCACGGTCGGGTCGATGAGTGTGACTTATGGAAACTGACGGAGTTCAATTCGGACTCCCGGTTTGACCTCGACGCTCCAAGACGTCTTAACCAAGTTAGTTTAGTTAAAAAATGAAAAACTTCGATTTGAGGGACCAAAATTAGAAATACTCATCCGATTGGCCTCCGGTTTGTTCCAGCACGGTCGGGCCGATGAGTGTGACTTGAGGAAACTGACGGAGTTCAATTCGGACTCCCGATTTGACTTCGACGCTCCAAGTCGTCTTAACCAAGTTAGTTTAGTTATAAAATGAAAAACTTCGGTTTGAGGGTCCAATGTTAGAAATACTCTTCCGATTGGCCTCCGGTTTATTCCAGCATGGTCGGGCCGATGAGTGTGACTTGTGGAAACTGACATAGTTCAATTCGGACTCCTGGTTTGACCGCTACGCGCCAAGTCGTCTTAACCAAGTTAGTTTAGTTAAAAAATGAAGAACTTTGGTTTCATGGTCCAAAATTAGAAATACTCATCTAATTGACCTCCATTGCTTATAGTTTTATTTAATTTATGCTTCTAAAATAAGTTATTGCTTATAATAGTATTTAATTTTAACTTATTATTGTTATATATGTATTGTAGGTTCCTTCATCGGGTGGAGTGGGAGGACACGAGGATGAATACGAAGACGAGGCATCATGATTTTCATTTCATTATTATTATTGTTGTTGGCATTATATTATTGTGATGTTGTGGATATTTTTATTCTTATTGTGGACATTTTATTATTCTGATGTTGTGGACATTTTATTATTCTTGTGTTGTGGATATTTTTATTATTGTTGATGTTGTCGATATTTTATTATTGTTTTGTTGTGGATATTTTTATTATTTTTGTGTTGTAGACATTTTTATTGTGGACAATTATTATTGTTGTGGATATTATTTATTTTATTAAGCAGGTTATTTTCTTAAAAATGTATATATTAAAAAAATATTTAAAAATAGAGACCGATTAGGGACCGAAATAATTCGGTCCCTATTCGGTCCCTATCTTAGGGACCGAATAGGGACTGAATATTCGGTCCCTAAATAGGGACCGAAATTATTCGGTCCGTATTCGGTCCCTATCTTAGGGATCGAATAGGGATTGAATATTCGGTCCCTAAATAGGGACCGAATTTAATCGGTCACAGATTTGTGACCAGAAGTTTTTGACCGACATATTCGGTCACTATTCGGTCCCTATTCGGTCTCTGAGATGTTTAGGGACCGAATAGAGACCGAATAGAGACCGAATATTTCGGTCTTTATTTCTGATTTTTCTTGTAGTGCATGATATATTAGTCTAAACATTTTTCCTTATTGTGTAACAGCTCTACCAATTAGAACATGCAATTATACATAACGTAGATAACAACCTAACATGATCTCTATTTATTTTGCACATGCACTTTTCTCATTTATTTACACATTTCATTTGCTTTTTTTAATATGAATAATTCACCATGATATTACCTTTATTAATCATGGAATGAAGATTTAATACATTCAAATCGGATGGTAATCATCTACAATTTAAGCATGAAACTACATACTAAATGAATAGCAATTCTATCATAGAACTTAGACATTATTTCGTGTGTTTATAAAAAAAAACAAAATCTCATTTATCTTGCTGTTTTGACATGAATTAAACTTAATTACATGGATTTACATTTATTTTCATGCCATCTTATTCATTGCCAAATTTACCTACTCATTCTTCCGCATTGCATTTCTTTACATGTTTACATGCACATATTCATACATACCACCATATGGAGATTATTAAACTATATCACATAACATTAAACATGGTACTAAACATGATATTATAAATATAATAGTAACACATGAATGACATAAATAAATAAACATGTAATGATACATTGGTTTTCACATACACTTGTACTTTTGATAGCTTTTACTCTTCCTTACATATTAATTTTCACTCCTTCCATTGCACTTACTCTTGCATTCACATTTATCACTTTACACTATGTTCACATTTAATCTCTTAAGTTTCCGTGACACATAGTCCTAACTACCAAGTAGAGGAAAACAATCACTTTAGCACTTAGTGCTTATCACTTAGCACTTAACACTCACTTTCACATATTCATCACCTAGGCAATGCGGTGACAAATCTAGGTAACTGCGTAGAACCGGGAGAAACCCTCTCCACCCTAACCAGCGGTACTTGTCTACCTCCAGGATTTTATCCTAATGCCCTTAGGATTTATCTCATAACGTTGAGCCTTCCATAGGGACTTTTCTATGGTATAGCTCTCAGACCCCTATGGTAGCAGTGTCACTCTTGGCACACATTTTACCTTAACCACATTCTCATTCTCATCACATTATTACTCATGCTTATACACATCTTTCATTCAAATTCTACGTTCACTTCGCATAATACTCACATTCCCATTTACAGAAATTCACATTGCTATTTAACAGTGATAAATCACTCAAGATAAGGCATTAACATGCTGCTAACTTTCCATTTATACTATATTACTCTAACATGCACAACATGGTTATTTTCACATTTAAAACCATGAAAATACCTACTGTCATTAGAACTTCACAAAATTTTTATCATAAGTTAAAGACAATAATCAAAACACATGCTCAATTTTTTGGAATTTTATGAATAGAAAATGTAATTATAACAATTAATCCAAGCTGCAGGTGCATTTCTCACAAATTTCTTAAAACAGAGATTTCCAATAAAATAGTCTAATTTGACAGTGTCAATGTGTTTATACTATATCACATCCTTACAGAAAATTCACCATGCTCGAACTCACAACCGTCCTAATTATACAGATTAAACATGCTCATCTTATGGTCATAATTCGATCTCCAGAATTTTAATAAATAACATAAATCATGAAAATTCATGAAAACCTCACGATATGACCTACTAATCACCCTTGACCCCTCATATACATTTCAACAGGAAAACATACCCAGAAATCATTTAAATATATTAAACAGCATTTTTCAGAACACTAACGAACTTAACTGCATGGTCCTGGCCGCCAACTGGGTTAACTGCGACATCTCTTGCCGTCAACTGATGAACTTAAAGGCAAGGGATGTTGCCGTCAACTTCCAGACAGTAATATGCACAGACACATTCACATGTACGGGGAAATTTGAGGGTCCAGGACGCGAGGAAAAATCCGTAAAAATCATAGGACCTAGGGGACATGTATAGGAAAGATGTACATAGGTTACTTGCCTCTATTAAAATCCTAGAAGATCAAATCTTTGTCGTTGAAGCCCTCCTCGGCTAGAGCAAGAGGGTGCTCAGAAACTCCTTGAATCTTGTTCTCCCGTCAATGTAGATCGTTCCTCGGGGTTGGGGATGCCTCCTTGATAGTTAGACTACGCTCCAGTCGTCATAGATCTCCCAGAAAATCCTCCAGTCGCCGGATCAGAGCTTGGGAAGTTCAGCTTTTCTCACAGGGAAAACTAGGGTTTCACAATGACCAAAAGGGCTTCGTGCGGCCCAAAAATGGGTTTTTATAAAGTTGGATAGGTTGGGTATGCACTGGGGTAGGTTACCCAGGGTCTAGGAAGGGTTTCCTAAACTGGAACCGGCCATAAAGTGAGCATTAACAAATCTGGAACCGTTACGCAGGATGATATTGATGTCAACATCGGTTGTAGTCAACTGCACAGTTCACGTCAAGGGGATGGCTGCCAACTTGAGGTTGGCGTCCAGGGGGTGGTCGCCTACTTGGGGTTGGCGTCCATGGATGTGGACGCCAACAACTCTGGAGTCCAGGCCTTGGCCGCCAACTCCCCAGTGCAATCAAGACCCTGATAAACTCCGAAATAAATGCGTAAAAACACTAAAATAATTTAATATATATAAAAATAATCACATATACCCTTACCACATGAAGTACACTCATTCCATAATTTTTATTTCAATATAACTTATACTAATCATAATTAAGGATAATATACATCAATAATATGCACATAAGCACATATACATTAACATTACATGACTACATACATCGCATGTATTTATAATGAAATGCATTCATCATTATTCAAATTTTACATATACATTATCATTCAAGCATCTTACACATCATAATAATTTATCATGCTTAAAGTAATTAAGTATCATTTAAACAAGATTAGCATATATATGTACACCTATATACACCATGGTTACTTACAACATGTTTAAAATAACTAAATGCCATAGATACATTAATAATTAAATAATGCCTTCATTGATAGCTAGATAATGCATGCACACTCATGTTTATATTTATACTTGTACAGAAATAGCTCTCATGATCCTACATGGCCTATATCATTATTTACTTATCACATGCACAATATTACTTAACTATTTTATGCCTCAGATTTTTGGTATACACCTTATACATAAATTTAACTAATTGCCTATTCTTACCTAACTATCCTGTATATACATACATGAACTAATGAGAAAGTATAGAAATGATAATATGCACAGTTGAATACCCACGCTACTCACGCGACAAGTTAAGACATACGCATCATATAAAAGAAAGAAAATTTCGGGGTATCACAGCTCAGCTGCTGGAAGATGCTACGGACTTCATCGATCGTATCAAAGGGAAGTTCGTGAAAAAGGAAATGACCTCGGGTCAGTCATCTTCTAAGCCTACTAATGGCAAGAAGCGTCCCTTCAACATCACGGAGGGATCCATCCAAGAAAGGAAGCCGAAGGTCTTCGTACCCAACACTCCAGCCAAGAACAACTGCAAGCATTGTGACAAGCCAGGTCACACTGTTGACGAATGCTGGAGAATAGTCAGTGCATGTCTGCGCTGTGGACGTCGCGAACACCGCATCCCCGAGTGCCTGCTACTGAAAGAGAATGAAAGGCGCTCTAATGCGCCTAAGAAACAGGGAAGATTGCAAGCCCTGCATGATGAGGAACCCGCTACGGACGGTGCGTGGTAGAAGGTACCCTACATGTTTTCTCCTTATCAGCATTTGTCTTATTTGATACTGGAGCAACTAATTCTTTGATATCTCAACACTTTTTTGATACCCTAACTACAAAACCTATATCCATGGGTTGTGAGTTCTCTATCACAACGCCACTAGGAGAGAAGGAGAAATTGAACAAATATTTTCCCTCTGCCGATGTAATGATCGGAGACCATAACCTAAAAGTCGACCTGGTGTGTATGCCCATGGAAGGCTATGATGTAATTTTGGGAGCCGACTGGTTGTCCACATATGGGGCAAGTGTCAACTGTAAGAAAGGGAAGGTTACCTTTAGTGACTTTCCTAAATTGGCATTCTCTCGGCTTAGTCATGAGAGATGGATGTCTCTAATCTCCGCCATAAAAGCCCATAACATGATAAGGAAAGGGTGTATTGCTTTCCCAGCAGCCGTAGTTGTGGAAAAGAAGGGTTCTAAGATGGAAGACATCCACATAGTCTAAGATTACCCCGATGTGTTTCCTGAAGATCTGCCAGGGATTCCCCCAGAACGAGATGTCAACTTCGCCATAGCGTTGATCCCTGGAGCTGCCCCGGTATCGCATCAACCGTACCGGATGTCACCCGCCGAGCTAAAAGAGTTCAAGACGCAGCTAATGGAGCTATTAGAGAAGGGGTTCATTAGACCAAGTACTTTCCCCTGGGGAGCACCCGTGCTATTCGTCAACAAGAAAGATGGATCGATGAGACTATGCATCGACTATCGTCAACTCAATCAGCTTACCATCAAGAACAAGTACCCATTGCCTAGGGTCGATGAGCTATTCGACCAAATATCATGAGCTCAATATTTCTCCAAGATCGATCTTTGATCTGGATATCATCAAATGAGGATGAAGGATGACAATATCTTTAAAATGGCTTTCAGGAGCAGGTATGGACACTATGAATTTGTCGTTATGTCTTTTGGTATAACCAACGCTCCTACAGCTTTTATGCAACTCATGAACAACATATATCGGCCATACCTTGACAAGTTCGTGGTCGTCTTCATCGACGATATCCTCATTTATTCAAAGACCAAAGAAGAGCATGAAGAACACCTGAAGATTGCATTGCAAGTCTTGCGAGGCAACAAACTGTACGCAAAGCTTAGCAAGTGTGAATTCTGGCTCGAAGAAGTGTCCTTCTTGGGCCATGTCATCTCAAAGGACGGCATCTTAGTTGATCCCTCCAAATTCGAAGTTGTACTCAATTGGGAGAGACCAACCAATGTCACAGAAATCAGAAGTTTCTTGGGGCTGGTTGGCTACTACAGGCGGTTCATCAAGGACTTCTCCAAGATCGCCATTCCTCTCACATGACTGACACGAAAGGAGAATCCATACTCCTGGAGTAAAGAGTGTGAGAAAAGTTTCCAAACTCTTAAAGATTGCCTGACCTCAGCACCTATTCTCACTCTGCCAATAGAGGGAGAAGGTTTCTCTGTCTACATCGATGCCTCAGGAATTGGGCTAGGGTGTGTACTGATGCAAAAGGAGAAAGTCATCGCCTACTCTTCTTGACAATTGAAGACTCATGAGGTCAAATACCCCGTGCATGATCTGGAGTTGGCTGCCGTGGTCTTCGCCTTGAAAATCTGGAGATATTACCTCTACGGGGAGAAGTTCATTGTCTACTTAGACCATAAAAGCCTGAAGTACTTATTCTCCCAGAAGGAACTCAACATGAGACAAAGAAGATGGGTAGAATATCTGAAGATTTCGACTTCAACATCCAATACCATCCAAGCAAGGGTAACGCCATGGCTGATGCTCTTAGTAGAAAGCCGATGGCATCTGTTTCAAGTCTAGTCCTTGGCGAGATGCAACTACTAGAACAATTCACAAGGTCAGACTTAAATATTGAACATAGGGATGATCGAGTCTTGGTTGCCAATATCAAGATTCAATGTGATCTGCTAGAGGAGATCAAAGCTCAACAAGATGATGATCCATTCTTAGTCTGCATCAAGGAAACCTTAGCCGAAAGACTGGACTTTGCTATGACCGAAGATGGAAGGCTTGTCTTTCAAGGGAGGACATGCGTCCCCGACAATGAAAAACTGAAGAGGAAGGTAATGGATGAAGCTCACAAGACAAAGTACACTATTCATCCAAGAGGTACCAAAATGTATCAAGACATGAAAAGAACATTTTGGTGGCCGAACATGAAGAGAGAGGTAGCTGAACATGCCGCACACTGCCTTACTTGCCAACAAGTAAAAGCGGAACACATGCGCCCTACTGGTGTACTTAGACCGCTAGATATCCCGGAATGGAAATGGGAAAACATTGGCATGGACTTTATCATGGGTTTACCCAAGACTCGCGGTGGACTCGACGCCATATGGGTTATTGTAGACCGACTAACCAAATCTGCCCACTTCCTAGCAATTAAAAAAAAGTGGTCAGTAGAGGTACTAGCTACCCTAGCTATATGTCAAGGAGATAGTGAGACTGCACGGAGTTCCATCATCCATAGTCTCATATCGAGATCCGAGATTCACGTCTCATTTTTGGAAAGGACTGCAAGTTGCACTGGGTACCAAACTCAACTCTAGTACCACATTTCATCCACAAACTGATGGGCAAACTGAAAGAACCAACTAAATAGTGGAAGACATGCTGAGAGCTTGCACTATAGACTTTAAAGGATATTGGAACGAGCATCTATCCCTTATTGAGTTCGCCTATAACAACAGTTACCAGGCGAGCATCAAGATGGCACCGTTTGAAGCACTCTACGAAAGAAATTGTAGATCACCTACATGCTGGAATGAGGTTGGAGAGCAGCAGTGGCTAGGCCCAAACATGGTGCAACGAAGCACAAAGGACATATAAGTGATTAGAGACTGGCTTAAGACTACTCAGTCCAGACAAAAGAGCTATGCCGACAAAAGAAGGCGAGACTTAGAATTCCAAGTCGGTGATCATGTTTTCTTAAAGGTGTCACCTACACGTGGCATCTAAAGATTTGGAGTGAAAGGAAAACTCAGTCCTAGATTCATTGGTCTTTTTGAAGTACTTGAAGGGATTTGTAAGGTTGCATACCGACTGGCATTGCCACCGGATTTGGGATGTGTACACAATGTGTTCCATGTCTCAATGCTCAGGAAATATATATATGATCCTACCCATATCATTCGCCACGAGAAGTTGGTGCTGAATAAGGATGTGTCATACGAAGAGAAGCCAGTCCAGATACTGGAATGGAAGGTACAACAGCTCAAGAACCGTCCCATCTACGTGGTTAAGGTCTTATGGAATAATCGCGGGGTGGAAGAAGCCACATGGGAACCGGAAGGAACCATCATACGGAACTATCCCGATCTTTTCGGTAAGACATTCTCTCCTGAATGATCATATGAATTTGGGGACCAAATTCTTTTTAAGAGGGGGAGGATGTAGCAAACTGGATTTTTCGAAAAATAAAAATTTAATAATATAAAAAGAAAATTAATTAAATTAATTAGAAAATCAAATAAAAGAGAATTAAATAAAACCCATTAAATAAAAAGAAGTAATGGGCTTTGATAAATAGACCCATTAGAAATTTATGGGCCAAAATAGGGATTTTAAAAAGGAGAATAATAAGAAAATACCCTAAATTCGTAACTAAATTATTACTTAAATAGAAAAGAGGTATTTAATGCATTAAAATGGAAGTTTGAGTTGGATTGGGATTCCTAAACCTACCCTAATGGGTTGGCCACGAAATTAGCTCTCATCCTAACCCAATTAGGAGATCTCATGCCTAAAAAGGAGAGAGGGAAATAGGAAATTTAGAATAAATAGGAACTAGAGTCATAATAGGAAATAGAATAGGGAGATGCTTAAATACTCCTCTAAAACCCTCATGGCCGGCCCTAGCTCGTGCCAAGGGTTTGCTGGACATGGGAAGGAGCCAAAGGGAAGGAGAATTCTGTGGAGAAGAAGGATCCCTCAAGTTCTTCCCCGAGTTCTTTAACTTCAAACCCAAGAAGAGAAAAACCATTAAAGGTAGCCATTCTCATGAGCAAAACTAATGAGATTTGGATTGTAGATCGTTCCATGTACCAGGATCAATACCCTTAAGTTTCATGATTTATCATCGAGTCAATAATTACTTCTTACTGTTCAAAGTTCTGCACTCATCCTGACCCCGAACCCCCTTGTTAAATCTTGTTCTCCTTGTACACTTGATCTCATGCCACGAAATGTTTATTGGAGATTCTGATGGTCGTTAGGCTTCTTTTGCCCTTGAAAGCCCTAATTTCCATCCACCCTATCATGGGAATTAATTCGTTGATCTCATCTATGTACTGTTCTAAGTTCTTCATGATTACCATGACCAAAGCATATTGAAACCCTGTTTGTTTTCAAATTCCTATTTAGTGTAAGTGCCCATGCATGTCTAGAACAATTCCCAATTATTTCATTATTTTTCATCGCATGTACAATTAGATATGTTTTTTTGAATCACCCTGTGTCAAATAGAGTAAGTCTGGCCCGCAACCTAATGAATTGTTCTTTCCTTGTCAGACTCGGGCTCAAACCCTGTGAACGCGACGGCCCGATAGGTCGTGTTCATAGAGGCATCGCGACAGAGCATTTTGTCATGATCTGATCGCGACAGGGACTGTCGCGATCTACTGTCCGTTTGCCTGAGCACGTCGCGACCCACACATGACCCTGTCGCGACTTGTACAAGAACCCCTCACGATCTCAGTGGACCCTGTCGCGACCCTCATTAGGGTGTGTCGCGATCTAACTTTTTGTAGGAAAACCCATCTTTTTGCAAGTCTTGTTGTTCTTCAGCTATTTCCATATCTTGTTAACTATTTAAACACTGAAAAACGAAGTTGTAAATATGGAATATATTTTAGTTAATTTAAGTCAAACATATAATCTTTCTTGTCCATGATTTAATAATTCACATGCACACACTCTTTGAACCATCCAAATATGGCTTAATAGGCATGAACATGCTACATAATTTATCTGGTAATTTATGTCATTAAATTGTCTCATTCTTAAATATACTTGTGTACATTTTCTCACGATGTTTTAGAACACCGATACTGACGCTCCACTGTTCTAGAACTCCTCTAGAACGTCGAGCACTTGTTTCCATATACACACTCTCTTGACTTGGACGAACTCTCCGTCAGATACTCCTTCTGCCAGACTAGTGAGTTTTTGTTCAAGGCCTCCGTAAGTCTCCTCTGTCCATGGATTCCCATATGGTCAACGAGCCGATTGTACCCTAACACCTATGATACCCTTTAGGGATGAACATGATCCAAACGGCCATTAGAAGTTCGCTCTTATCTTGAATCACGTCGGACCTCTGGACCTGTGCTTCACATGGCCAGTGGAAGGGTAGTGAGTTCCACCTAACTGCCAACACCACGTGTGCGTGTTGTGCAATTGTTACTATCGCCTGTTTACTCGATGTGTTATGTGCAATGTCCACTAGCTCTCATCTATACTCTACTCGCTCATCTATTCACGTTCACTCTGCTATCTCATCTATTCATCTAGTACTCTCAACTAGTTATTGGTACTCTATATTTGCCATTGACTGATTGTCAAAAGATAAACAATATAACCAATGCCTGACAATATATAAAGGGCCCGATCCGGTCCTCGGATGTGCGCCCGAAAGTGCTAGTGCCCATGGGAATTAAATGTTCAGAGTGTTTGGCATTACACTCGAGTGCTATCTATCTTGACTATCTAAATGACAATCAAAAAGTGCTATGTTCTCTCGTTGTCTATGGACAAAAGTGTTATACTATACTTGTCACGTCCCGAGAATTACGCAGCGGATATTATTAGTGCGGAATGAGTCGAGTCGATATCCCGAGATGTGAACAGTCGGTAAATAAGTCTCTAGCTAGCACGCACTAAATGTATAACAACATACATCATCATAGGACCCAAATATTGAACCGAACTAATCTTTTATTCAAATCTCAACTCATTGTATTCCAAATGGAAACTATTACAGGACTAAGACTCAATAAAAGTAAAAGTACATAATACCTCACTTCCTACTACATTGTTCTAACACTCAAAATAAACTAACTATAGATAGACTCATAATTGGAACACTCATCACTCGGACGCATTCCCATCCTCGACTTGCTCTTCCTCTTGAACTTCATAGTCACCTAGATTGGGTAAAAGTAGGGGATCAGCAAACTAGCACATTAGGATTTATATCTCAATGTGCGGGCAATGATATAAGTGATTAACATTTTAGAACTAGGTAAGCACGATGAATGTCATGATATGCATGTGCGAATAAAACTCATTAAAACATGACACATGGACAAGCTAGATAGAGTGATCACGATAGAACAAGATTTTTTGAACAAAATGTCAAGACAGAACTAGCAATAGATCACTTTGTACAAGCACGCAAGATTTCACTTGATGTCAAGAACGCAAGATATCACTAATTGCATTAAATACAGGATGGCCATATCACGCAAGCAAGCAAGCAAGCAAGAACGCACGAGCACGATCATGTAACACTAATCAGGCACGTAGACACAAATGTATACCAAGAAAAGATCCATCAAGAATGTACACCAGGACACGTGTATGTGGTTATTGTATCTATCATTCAACAAGCAAGCAAGACTCCCAACGCAAATGCAACGCCAGTAATCATTATACCCCATGGTTAACAGTATATTTATGACTCTCCGTCATTGGGGCTAGACTGGAGCCCTTGGACACTCGCCGTGCCTGGTCAGCATCTCATGTAAAATTTTAAATGTAGATACCCACATTCATTAATAATGGCCAATGAGAGTTTCAAGATGTAAGCATGTGTAATGTCATATTCATGATGATGATGAGAACAAGTAATAATTAATTTGAACATGATTTCATGATAACAATGGTCAAGAGATAAATTCGGCAGCATAACGGTACGATTTATACTTTAGTTTAATCTTTACATTAATGGCTTTAGTCTAGATTGTAAATCACACTCACGAGAACAAGATGAGAGAGGAAGTGCACGCTATCTCCAGGGAACATCAATGGTACAACCAACTCATCGGCCATGTGGGAATCCATGGTCAGAGGGGATTTACGGAGGCCTTGGAGAAAATGTCACTAGTCTACTGATTCAGAATGACCGGTAGAGAGCTTCCAATTTCCCAAGAAAGGACTGCCTAGACGTGTAAGTGTGTAGTGATGTACGCGAGTCTCAATTCACAAACCACCGGTTTTAAACTAGCGGAAAACACTTAACATGATGGCATGACATGAAACTATGCACTTTAACTAATCGGGTTTGCAAGATTTTAATATAACAAATTATTATTTTAAACATGGTAGAATAATAGGAAGATTAAATCATGAGTTGCATGAATGGATCATATCATTTAAGGAGCAATTAGAATAACATTCATGTAATTAAAACTTTTAAATGGGTTAACCACTTTTAATCCATTAAAATAACCATCATGCAATGATCAGACCTAAGCCATGTGAATTACATGCTAAATATCATATTTAAACAGACCTCAGGTATAGCGGTAAGATTTGCAAGAAAAATAAGTGGGTTTTCATGCAAAATTCTGAGATCGCGACGCACCCCAGTAAGGGTTGCGACGGGGTCGGGACAGAACGTGACAAGGCAGTTAGATCAGGCAGAGAGATAGCGACGGCGCGCTCGTCGCGTTCAGAACGCGACGGGTATGCTGTCGCGACAAGACTTCAGAATGCGGCATATCGGGCCGTCGTGTTCACAAGGTCTGCGCCTGAATCCGACAGAGAAAAGACATGTTCTTGGATTGTGGTCCAGGACTGCCTTATATTGACACAGGGTGCTTCAAAAATAGAGAACAAATTGTACAGTGCATGAAAAATAACGAAACTAGTTTTAAACCAACCTAGACATGCAAGGGTGCTTCCAGTAAATCGGAATTAGAAAATAATGATGGTTTAGATAGGCTTTAATCAAGTCAAACATGAGGTATAGAAGATGTGGACAGTTAGATGCAAGATCTACTTTACAATGTATGATGCCGGAATAACTAGGGCCTTTAGGACAAAAGTCTCATCATGAAATTCGTAGGGAACATGAAATAGATGCAGACTATGAATTTTAAATAATTTTAAATGACCTAGAGATGCATGATAAATCAACACAACGTAAAAACCAAGTGCAATCCGAAAACGCAGTATCATGCAGCGACCCTCATACCATGCTTATAACTCTCTAACTAATAACATTTAGACAAAACATTCAACACAAAACATGACTAGAACAATTAGTAGAAAAACTTTTATGTTGTGCGTTTACTCTAATTCAGTCTCGAATCGCATGCAACATATAAAGAACGGGAAAAGCCCTAACAGTGCGCGTCTTGGGGAAAACACTTATAATTCAAAATATGTTCATTGGAATTCGATGAAACGAGTGGGAAACGAACGTTAACTTGATGCTCTACACATTGGTATAAGATATGTTTAGGTTTGGCCCGAGAAAACCTACCTTTGTGGTTGAAGAAGTCCCATTTTTCCAGAAAACCTGTGTTCAGACCACTGTTTGAAGAACACCTATTACTCCGTTTATACTGGATGGAATTTGGGCATTCCACTTGGGTTAGAACATAGACTTGACCCTCTTTCCAAGGGTATATTCCTTGCAAGGTTTGGTTTAGGTTTGTCCTACCTTTGATCGACTTCAAGTGGACGGTTTGTGCAGATTGCAGCAGACACAACGGGGAAGAAGAACGGCTTGGTGTGGACAATCTCCTGCTCCCCAGTCGCCAAGAACTCCTCCACACGACCCCAACAAGATGTAAACTCGTTCCCAAGGGTTTTGTGGAGAGTATTTAAGAATCCATGGTGTTTAGGAGACCTATTGTGACAAGGAAAGAAGAGTTGCGGTTTTGGCTTACTAGTTTCCTATTTTGAGGATTTGTTCCTCCATTAGAGTGTGTGAGGCTTTAGGAAACCTCCCACCATAGTTAAGCATGAATTTGGGTTGCCAAGATAGCATGTTCTCATCCCAATTCAACTCTAATTGCCTCTTTCTAATTTCAGTCTATTTAAGCTATGAATTTCTATGCATTTTCTTGCTTCATTTGATTTTTGGGTCATATATGGTCCATTGGCCCAATTATAATATTGGGTCATTAATATATAATATTAGAAGTATCTCCAACATTTTTATTTAATTTATGGTTGCGTCGTATTTTCGTGATAACAGTTTTTCGACTTGTTTCCTAATTTGGATAATCGGTCACCATAACTCTTAAACCTAGCCCAAATAATTTTTATTGACCCAAATTTATTGATGGGTCATTAGAGGATATTATTTTAAGTCGTATATGATTTTTATTTAATTTTCTGACTCATCCAAGTACGTGTGATAATGATTTTTCGACTTATTCATGAATTACGATAATATGTCGTAAAACACTTTAAACTTGACTAATCCAATTTTTCTTGGCACAAATTCCTTTGTGAAACATTTAGTAATAATGTTTTGGGTTGATTTATAATTTTTACGGAAGTTTTTCGATGTGTTTTAGCACATACGATAATGATACGTATGTTTTAAATACACTGATATTTTGGAAATTATTTATTTCTATTTATTTGAGTTTTTATGTAATTAAAATTTCTGGGTGCTACAATACTCGTTGTGCTATTGCTATATTTTATGCTATTTGTGCTATGGCCATCTCGCTATTTTGTGCTATACTCGACACTCTTGCTATATTTGGAAAGTTGTGCTATTTCGTTCACGTGCTATCCTGCTATCTTTTACTTGACTCGCTCGCTGTATCATTAGTTACTCTACCTTTTAAAGTATTAATTATTTAAATCCTGCTTGACCATTGAGATTTAAGTCCTACTGGACGTTATCGCTCCCCCTGCGTTATTTGTCGTTGTGTTCTCAGGCGAGACCGAGGATGAACTATACACTCAAGAGGACGGAAACGACAAAGAGTGATGTCATGAGTACCCTAGCGTCCAGGCCTTATGTTCAAGTCGTAGTTTAGTCTTTTGTTTTTATTCAATGTAATTGGGCCCTATAGAATAGTTCTGATATTAGTGGTTGTAACTAGACATTTGGAAAGTTATTAATGAAATGAATTTGCTTTAGTATTATTCATTGTGCAATGGTTTGATGTCTAGTACTCACTCTGTACCCGTTTTACTTGCAACTGCCTTGCCTTCCGATATTCCGCATCGAGGCGTGACATGATGTGACATGTGATAAGTGAAAGTGCAAATGAAAACTATGTGAAATTTTGTGTAAGTGAAAATAAATGTTAATGAGAGAATAAATGCATGTGAAAACCAAGGTAAAATGCATATATTCATATCATTTTTTTTTAAAAAACAAGGAAGGTCATAGGGTCAGCGAACTAGCTAAGTGCACTACTCCCCAGAGGGGAATAGTGTTATCACTCCCTTGGTGCGAACACCTATGCCTAATATATTTATGATGAGAAAAACATAAGTACATGACCACCGGGGCATACCCCTACCAGCAAACCCATACATCAAGATAAAGAAAAGTAAAACCAACTCCAACCTGAAAACCAGAAAATAAAATTAGGATCCTTTCCTCAAGTTAGGCAGACCAACCGTATCCAATACAAGAGCACCTCTAGTGAGAGGAGGTAGATCAGAAACATTGAAGAACACTTCATTATTCCTGGAAAGACAAGCATGAGAGGCAAGAGAATGCGCAACCTGATTCCCTTCTCTGAAAATATGAGACACTTGACAGTTAAGATCTTCAAGCAACTTGAACATGTTATGCCACCAAGGTAAGACAGACCAGGAAGGAGGAGGCTTGCGCTGGATAGAAACTGCCAAAACTATAGAGTCAGTAAAGACAGTGGATAGGATAACATTATTCTCCTTGGCCAAAGACAAACCATCATGGAGAGCCCTGGTTTCAGCAATGATACTATTACCTGTGGCATAAAAACCGGCAAAGCCCATTCTAAAATTACCCCTTTCATCTCTAATAATTCCTCCTCCACCACAAGGGCCAGGACTGCCCCTAGAAGCCCCATCCACGCTAAGACTGTAATGTATTATAGGCGGACACCAGCGCACCAAGATGGGGTTCTTGAGCTTCACAGTGGGTTTAACATTATAAGAGAGTAAGATCTGAGCATGAGCTTGAGAGATTTGTCTCTTAAACACAATGTTACCCAGGGCATAATTAAGGGAAGAAGTTATATTGCTGATCATACGATGCTTATTGAATGGAATGCCCTCAAAATATGTGCTACATCTAGCCTTCCAAATCTCCCACATCATCAAGATGAAGGCATAAAAACCAACGAACTGGAATGCTGAAGAGAGGGAGTAGGCCGATAAAAACCTCCAACACCTGATGGTAATCTGGTTACTGAGGTTGACTTTAATGGAGATTAAGGGAGATAGCCATCTCCACAGATCCTGAGCCATATCACTTTCAAGAAATAAATGATTGAGATCCTCATGTTGGTGGTTTTTGCAACATACACATTTTGAGACAATAGGAATACCGCAATCAACTATCCTACCATCTACAGGCACTGCACGATGAATTAACTTCCATATAAAAATGGAAACCTTGGGAGAAATAACAGAATGCCATAACTTATTCCACTCCAAGTGCTGCAACCCTTGAGGGGAAATGACAGAGTAAGCTGAACCGACAGTGAAGTCACCCGTAGTGCTGGGAGTCCAAACACAAGTATCACAATCATCCATAAGATTGATCCTCAGCCAATCAATATTGATGTTCAGAGAATGCCACAGCTCATGATTGTCATTATTCATTACCTCTTGCACAGAAGCATAATTTATAGCGATGGAACTATAAGAACTATTTAAATAATGCACAAGAGGTTTGTCTCCAATCCAAACATCTTGTAAAAAATTAGTATTGGAACCATTACCAACAATCCACCTCGACTTAGAGAGAACATCTATTTTTGCCTGCTTAAAGATGTTAAGAGTAACCCCTACAGGAAAAGGTTTATGGAGATGAGTCAGGTGCTTCTTCATAAACCATTGCTTGGCATACCTAGACCAAAGAGTATTCCCGTGAATGATGTTCCATATTTGTTTAGCAAATAGGGAAACTTGGATGTACTCCATGCTCCTAAAACCAAACCCTCCTTCAGTTATTGGTTTCTGCAATTGCTTCCAGGAAATCTAATGATGTTTCCTTTGACCATCTAAGCCTTGCCAGAAAAAATTACCACAAAGACTATCCATCATAGTGTAGATTTTTTTCGAAATATTAGCAGAGGATGCGATGTAAATGGGTAGGCTTCGCAAGACAACCCGAATGAGCACTGCTCTACCCGCTTGAGATAACACATTGGAACTCCAACCAGCCAGCTTTGCATTAACCTAATCAATGAGAAATTTGAAATCAAAAGAAAGAAGTTTGCCACACTTCAAAGGAACTCCCAAGTAGTGAATGCAGCCCGGTTGGAGTTTGAACCCAGTCAAATTGCAAATATGATGAATATGGGCAGGAGAAGCTTTCTTTGAGATCATGAAAGAGCTTTTAGCTTGATTAACTCTTTGGCCTTAGCTAGCCTCATAGACTTTTATGAATTGAAGCAAAGAAGATATACCCGCAGAGAGACCATTCATAAAAATTAACGTATCATCAGCATAGAGTAAGCATGTGTTAATATGTTAAATGTAATATCTTGTTTAGTATCATGTTATATAATTTAATAACATCCATGTACTAGTGTTATGTGAATATGTGTAATGTGAAAAGTGAATGTGTTAGTGTAGTATGAATGTGTTAGCATGTGAATATGATAATTTTACATTAAAACATCAAGCTAAATGTATGAAAAAGTGTTATATTTGCATGTGAAATTTGCTAGATATTATGGTAGGATTGATAGTTACCTTGTACACATTTCCTTGATTTAAATGTGCAGTATTATGAATGATTTGAACAAAGTTGAAACCATGAATCATGTGATATGTTATGTGTAGAAAGCATGCTATAGGTCATTCATGGATATTTGATTATGTTAAGAATATAATTGATATAAATTATGGTTTGCAATATGAATCTAGTTAATGATCATGTATAGAAAGCATGTGTAGGTGTATGTTTATTATCCATGATTTAGAATGAGCATGTGTTAGTCTAAAGCATGTGCTTCCTTATTGTTTAATAGTTTATCATGTGTGTGATATGTGTAAGGTTGTGTCTTTAGATTGCTTGTTGGGTCTTTTATACTCATTCTTGTTTCCGAATACAAGTGAGACAAGTGTTCCTGTACCTGAGGAGGGCGTAGCGAGGAGCGACTCCGAGTGCGAGGAGTAATTGCTTGTGGAAGATTTCTTCGTAGTTATATTTTCTTTCCATAGTATGAAAAATATGTTATTCATATGGACAATGTCATTATGTATTTCATTTTGGAAATGTAATAATGTGGACTTTGTTATTTACATTTGCTATATAGACTGTGGAATGATGATGGAATAAGATGAGTTATTTATTTTATTCCCACCATACTCATTTGTTATTCATGTACATATCAACCTAGCGTTTAGTGTTGGGTAAATATCCCACTGTAATGACGCCCTTTGTACCGACGTGGATTGGTATAATCGTACCGGTATGAAGAGGGTCGTTACAGAATATCTTCTTCAACCTATTAACCCACTTGGCGAATCTGGATGATGATGATGCTCCTGAGGGTGCCTTACCCTTGCTAATGCCTGTAGATTACTGAGGAAGCCGAAAAGTACCTGAACATCCTGACTGTGACTGTCTAGCCTGAAAAGTCCTCTCAAGTATAGCTGCCCTAAATGCTACTTCCTCCACTGCCCTACACATAAGGGGAATCATTGCATCTTGTAGCTCTGCTCGCAGTCCTCGAATAAAATATTCCACCATCATAGCATTATCTATAACCACATATGGGGCATATCTGCTCAATGCCATAAACCTCATCTGGTATTCTAATACTGACAGATTCCCTTGTGGCAATGTCTTCAATTGCTCCCTCTTGGCCTGCTATATTTGAATTGGAAAGAAAGGGTTATTAAATACCGCCAAGAACTCTGGCCAGGTGATGGTGTCCTCTGTCCACCCAACAAACACCATCTGCATCTTTAACCTCCACCATTTCTGCGCAAATCCCAATAGCTGATATGTGACAAGAATCACCTTATCTACCTGCTGACAGCTCATAGTGAAAAAAACCCTCTCCATCTCATGTACCCAGTGCTCTGTTGTGTTTGGATTAGGTCCTCCGAAGTATGTAGGTGGTTGTAACTGCAAAAAACCTCTCCACAAGTGCTGTAGACTCCATGCACTGGCTGGTCGTGCTGGTACTGCTAGGAGTACAGGTACAACAGGTGGTATCTCAACTTCTGGTGGTGGCGGCGGTGGTGCCACTAGTACTGCCTCCTCCATAATCGACAGTGCAACTACTGCTGGCTGTACCGGCGCCTGCTGATCCAATCTAGTACAGATCTGGGTAATGCTTTCCCATAAACTTTCAATCAATTAATGTGTAGTCTCCTCCTGCTCATCTCCACCACCTCCCCAATCTCTCCTTTCTGCCATTTCTAATCCTACACATACATCATTCCAGCCACATAACATGCAACAAATCAATACAAAAACTAGGGTCAACTACCAGCAATGGACTAAAGTAGAGACCAGGCTATGTAATTTTTTGATTCCTTTTTATTCACATGGACCTTGTTCTGATACCAATTGTAGTTGTCCTCGCCGTTCAAACCTGTTAACCTAATAACGAGCTTGACCTGACTCCGCCTCCCGCAAGGGATATCATTCACATGTCCGTAGAAATATAAAGGAAACAACTCAAATATATATAAGATTGTCACATCTCACAAATATTTACAAGAAATATACATAGACATTTCTCAACTGACGTCAAACACATTGTATAACAACCTGGGGCATACCCTGAGGTGAATAGAAAAGAAAGATTATACTACTAGTGGTGCAGACCCAACTCCACTATGGTGCGGCTCTGAACTAGATGATGGGCGGGAAGCCTCCTGCTCTCCCTCACCTGAAAGGGGTAGGGGTGAGCCTCGCAAGTCACTGGCTCAGTAGGGAAACTCTCCAAAAGTCATACAAAACCAAACTCACAAAGTGCAGAAGCAGGAAGCTACACTAGGCAATTTATAGAACTAGCTACGCATGATATTAAAGTTGTAAATAACAATTATCTCATGCTATTAACGGAAATAAACCTTTAATAAATAAACGGCAAACCTCGTCCAAGTATACGTGCTAAAGTAGAAAATGCCACACTCGGGTCATGAAGACTGGTTCGTGACACCAGCTACTAACTCGGACAAACCACACAGGACTACCTCTCAGTCTCGCAGCCACGAACGAAAGGTCCAGCTGCCGCTCTACTAGAATAATCCAAGAAACTGTAGAGACCAACCAACACCACTCCTGCGGACCACACAGCCGCAAGCCCATGCCTCGCACCTTTAGGGACTCCAGCCCGAGCTCCCTCAAGTGCGGCACTGGAAAACAGGACTAGCTAGGTCCCAGTGTCACGACCCTCCTTATACCAGTACGATTATACCAATCCACATCGATATAAAGGGCGTCATTACAGTGAGACATTTACCCAACACTACACAATAGGCAAGATGTACACAAATAACAAAAGAGTAGAGCGGAAATGTAACATTCTTTTTCTATGATCATCCACATGTTCCACAATCTATATAGCAATTAATTAAATAACAAATGTCCACCTTATACAGGTCCATATAAATAACAATGTCCATTCCACATACTAGTAAAGTAAATGGGCAAACTATGCAGCACTCCACAAGCAGCTACTCCTCGCGCTCGGAGTCGATCCTCACTATGTCCTCCTCAAGAACGGGGACACTTGTCTCACTTGTAAGTCAAGCAAGTATGAGTCTTCCAAAAGAAAGACTTAGCAAGCAATCTAAAGATAACATCCTTGCACATATCACATACACATGCTAATCTAATTAACAATAAAGGAAACACATGGCACATGCTTCATATTAATTAAGCAAATACATAAGAAAAACCTATGACATGCTTTCTATACATTATGAATAACACGATTCATGGTTTCGAATTCTATTCATATCATTTCACAATTATACACAATTTAATCATGAGAATATGCACATGATAAATAACAAACCTAGCATGATATCTAATCATTTTCACATGCATTTATAACACTTATTCACATCTTAAACTTGATGTTTTAATATAAAATTATCACATTCACATGGTATCACATCTCATCACATGCTAACGCATTCACATTACACTATCACATGCTCATATTTCACATTTGCACATTTTCACATTTATACACTTAGTTGCCGTGTCACATAGTCCGAACCACCATAAAAAAGGACAGACATTCACATAATCACATACCCAACACCTAGGCAATATAGTGATGAATCTTGGTTAACTGCGCAGAACCGAGAGAAGCCCTCTCCACCCTAGCCAGTGGTACTTGTCCAACTCCAGGATTTCATCCTAATGCCCATAGGATATCACATACACATTGAGGCTTCCCATTTGGACTTTACTACAGTACGGCTCCACAGCCTTCTATGGTAGCAGTGTCAATTTCGACACACTTTACACATTAACACTTTATCACATGGTTTACATTATTCACATGCACTATTTAACTCATTCACATGCTTCAATTTCCAGAACATGAAATTACTATTTCACAGTGGCAAATTGTCATAATTACACCTAAACATGCTGCTAATTAGTTTAATTTACATGATTTGACTCATATACACTTAATCATGGTTTAATACCCTCGTTAAAGGCAAACAGTACTAACTGATATCACAACACTACTAAACTTTTATCACAGACTCTATACAATTAATACGTCACGTGTTTAAATTTTCAGATTTTTCACAGTCGTAAAACTGATTTTAACAAATTAAACAGATTTCATGTAGATTTATCAAGAAATTCACTTTAACAAAACATACAGTAAAATAGTCGGTCGTAATAGATCTAAAACCTGAAAATAGTAAACTTAATATCATGGAAATTTTCTGAAACCCTAAGATGCAACGAATCTATTTGTTCAGAATTAAACATGGTCAGATCATGCTTATTGTTTAATTTTAGAAATTATACTAAATAATGTCATGCTCCAAAATTTTACAGAAATTCATGATATGATCTACAAACTGTACCTGTAAAACCCTAATTTTTGAAGTATGCACAAACAACCATAAGTTCCAATAGCATCACACAGACATAATAAATGAGGTTCTGTTAAAAACAGAAGAACTTGGTGGCAAGGTCCTTGCCGTCAAGGTTGGTTAATAGCACACGATGTTGTCGCCAACTTAGGATCTTGGTGGCAAGAAGCTTGCCGTCAAGTTCCTGTCTGCAGAAAGTGCAGACTGAACGCGAATAACTTGGAAAATTGGGGGTTCCAGGACACGAATAAAATCCAAAAAAATTTCTAGGACCTAAAGGACATGTGTGGGGATGAGATCCCTCGATTACTTGCATGTGAGTAATTCTCTAAAGGGATTAATTAGTCACAAAAGCTCTCCTCGGCCAAGCCAAGAAGATGCAGAAAACTCCTCTCAGATCCGCTCTTTTTGTTGATGTAGATCGATCTCCGGAGTCAGGGAAGCCTCAACAATGCAAGGGGTACCTCCCAGTCGATGCAGATCGCTGGAAGAAGCCCACACATGCCGGATCAAGCGTTGCAAAATTCGGTTTTTCTCACAGCAAAACCCTAGGTTTTCCTTAAGCCAAAAAGACCTAATCTTAGAGAAAACTAGGTGTTTTATAGAGCTAAAGGGTCAGGGTACGCGTTCCCTTAGGTTTCCTACCGTTGAAGGTGGGTTTCCTAATCAGGAACCGCAAGTAACGCAGCTGTTTTCAGATCTGGAATCGCAACACAACTGGAGAAGTAAACGGCCACATTGCTAACGTTAACAAGAAATTGACGTCCATCGATCTGGACGTCAACATGAAGTCAACGACACACTGGTTGCCGTCAACCTGCCCTTCACGTCAAAAGATGTTGACGTTAACTAGGATTTCGGGTAGATAACAGAAATATCTAATAAACATACATACACACATTAAGTACATACAATATACACAACATTATTTAAATACAATATGTACATAATTATACAAAGACAATATGTGTAGAAATAACTTATATATACATATGCACATAAGTAAATAAATAATTATAATATGCAACAAATCAAATAAGTATAATATGACAAAATTCGAGGGCCTTACACCCTCTCCCCCTAAAAGAAAACTTCGTCCTCGAAGTTAGAATGAAAATACTAACCAAACAAATGGGGATACTTCTTCTTCATGGCGTCCTCAAGCTCCCATGCAGCCTCCTCCTGCGAGAAGTTCCTCTATAACACCTTCACAGATGCAATACTCTTGTTCCTGAGGTGCTGAACCTTCCAGTCTAGGATAGCTACTGGTTGCTCTACATACGACAAGTCTGGCTGAATCTCCACTGCATCACGACTAATAACATCTTACGGATCACGCACATACCTCCTGAGCATGGATACGTGGAAACTGGGTGCACACTCGCTAGCGCTGGGGGTAAAGCTAGCTCATATGCCACGTTGCCCATCCGCCTGAGAATCTCAAATGGGCCTATGAATCTAGGACTCAACTTATTGTGCTTGCCAAGCCTGACAACGCCTCGGGTAGGCGAAACCTTCAGAAATACATGCTTGCCAACCTCAAACTCCAAATCCATCCTCCTATTGTCAGCGTAACTCTTCTATTTATCCTGCGCTGCAACCAACCTCTGCCTGATAAGCTGAATCTTATCCGAAGTCTCCTGCACCAACTCCGGACCAACTAACTACATATCACCTGCCTCTTCCCAACATAAAAGAGATCTACAGGGTCGCCCATACAAAGCCTCAAATGGAGCCATGCCAATGCTCGCATGAAAAATGTTGTTGTAGGCGAACTCCACAAGAGGTAGATGACGCTCCCAATCACCCTTCCAGTCAAGCACACACGCTCTCAACATATCCTCGTATGTCTAGATAGTCCTCTTAGACTAGCCATCTATCCGGGGATGGAATGCCGAACTAAGCTTCAGCTGAGAACCCAAAGCTTCCTGAAGACCCTGCCACAGCCTCGAAGTAAACCTCGGGTCTCGGTCAAAAATAATGGACTTTGGCACACCATGCAACCTCAAAATGCTGCCGACATAAAGCCTAGCCAAACTCTCCACGGACTGCTTCTTCTTCATAGGCAATAAATGTGTCATCTTGGAGAAACGATCTATAATCATCCAAATCGAGTCATTTCCCTTAGCTGATCTCGGCAAACCCGTCACAAAATCCATAGTGATTGCTTCCCACTTCCATACAGATATCTCCATCTTCTGCATAAGGCCCGATGGTCTCTGACGGTCAGCCTTCACTTGCTGGCACACTAGACATCTGGACACAAACTCGGCCACATCCTTCTTCATACCAGACCACCAGAAAGATCTCTTCAAATCCTAGTACATCTTGGTGTTGCCTGGATGAAAGGAAAACCTCGACCTGTGAGCTTCTGCTAGAACATGCTCACGGACATCCACAACATTAGGAATACAAACTCGGTGCTGAAATCTAATAACACCATCCTCATCTCAAGCAATGCCTTCCTTGCCCACCATCTTCTGAAGCCTAGGATCAGCTCTCTGTTGCTCGATCACCTCATCCAAAACTGTAGATCTGATAGACAACTGAGCCACGAAAGCCTGACATAACAGTGGCTCTAGCCCAGTCATAGCACACGCTACATCCTCAAGCATCTTCCAATCTTGCCGAAGCAAAGACCTCTTCCTGCTGAGCGCATCCGCCACGACATTCGCCTTCCCTGGGTGATATTGAAGCTCGAAGTCGTAGTCCTTGAGGAACTCAATCCACCATCTCTGCCGCAGGTTCAACTCCTTCTGCGAGAAAAGATACCTAAGTGTAACGACCCGACCTCGCGGACCCCCGCCAGGGACCTCGAAGTTCGCGTCGCCACCCACAGATCCGATGACCCAGAAGGGTTAGAAGAAATAGTCTAGTGAGATATGTACTGAATTTAATTAACTATAACAAGATATACAATATACAATGTGTCCCAAGTAAAATCACATGTACAAGATGAAAGGTGCAGTTCTTAAGGGGCATGCCCCGAGAACTTGCAAAGCACAACTCTCAACTCACTCAAGTATAAGAGCTCATAACACTCGCTCTCACTGTTGCTGACAACACACGGCACCACAACCGCCTCCACAACCTGTTCGACACTGAGCTCCCGCGACGATGAGCCCCTAGCTGAAGAAAGTAGGGGGGTGAGCCTCGCGAACAAGGCCCAGTAGGGATTACTAGTCCCTCACCGGCCAGAGCAGCAGGAACTCCGAAAATAAGAAACTACCCTAGAAAGCTGTAAAGTGAGGAACACCTATAGCAGGGTACTACTAACCAGCGGAACAGAACAATGAAATGCCACGACCACCAACCAAGGTCATGACACACACATAACTCCCACAGAAAACAACGGAGTCGGGCACAAAGTAGAAGCAACCCTGGCACACTCGCCGAGACCATGCAAC
This sequence comes from Colocasia esculenta, assembly GCA_014218235.1. NCBI lineage: Eukaryota > Viridiplantae > Streptophyta > Magnoliopsida > Alismatales > Araceae > Colocasia > Colocasia esculenta. The sequence continues at coordinate 56,790,964 of CM024759.1, read as the reverse complement.
AACCAAGTGAGAACGACATCTTACCACAAGCACGGCCACCTATGACCTCCACAAGGTCGAGGGCCCACAAGCAGCACCACCCTGGACCCCAGACACATCGCGAGGTCGGGAAGCCACATACGCCGGTGCCACCATAGACTGGCACCCAAGAACAAGACTACGGAACCGAGAGGACACCGAAGCAAAAACCACCAGATGCACGGGCCAACAAGGCCAAACCAACGATGCCCACGGAAGCTAGACAGGGCCAGGATACAACCACTGTGCAGGCTAGGGCAACGAGTCATACTTGGAAACGTTGTGAGGAAACACCATCACAATAACAGCAACCAAGCCACCACCTCTTGCAGCCAAGAGGGGGGCACGCCATCCACGCCCTCTACACGCCAGCCTAGCTCCCGCCTCCCCTCCGCAGAAGAGCGAGACAGAGCCGCCAAATAAACACACAAACACACGCAACACCGCAACCTGGCCAAGCTGCGGCCCCACGCCTAGCACCACTATGTGGCTCTAGAACCAACGCAGAGAGAGGAGGTGAGAAAAAGGACTATCTGGGCCGTGCCGGGAAGAAAACACCTCGACAACCTCGGCGTCCTGCCCCAGACAAGAGAGCTCTACAAATGACTCAGCACCGCTGTCCAAACCTCGTTTTCCCCTCCACTCTAGAGTCTGCCAACTCGGCTGCCAACTCGAGCACGCTCGTAGCCGAGAGCACTCCCTTAACAGGCTCCTGAGGATGGGGGTCCTAGGCAATGGAGACAACCTCCAAATGGGACAAGCCTTCAAGTGCCAAGCGCCAGGCGAACAGGCGGGGCAAGCACAATAAGAACCACGCCGAACCGCTGGCTTCTAACCCACGACAAGCCCAACAAGCAAGAGGCACGCACAGACGAGCCAGAACTTCGAAACACCACCAGTCTGTATGAAAAACCCGTCGCTCTACTAATAATCGATTGACCACCGGTCAATCGATTATTAGGCAGACACGACCCTCCTGGGACCGCTGCCAGGACACGGCCACGAAGGTGTCACCTTCGGTAACTGAATGCAGAGAGGTAATCTGCTGCGTTCCCCACCTGATGGTCCTAAGGGCAAGCCTGCCCTGGGGCACATGCCAACACCCATACTGAAACCACGGATACACCCGAGGCACACAGGTACTGTCGCATCCCCCTAGGCCATCGTGATACCATCGCGACGGGGAAGGGCAATGCGACAGCAACCCTATCGCGACGGGGCAAAGAGTCGCGACAGGAAAATGTGTCGCGACAGGCAAATGAGTCGCGATAACGTCGCGCCCGACCAGGCAGACGCCTCTTCTGGTGTCGTGACGCACACCGTGGTCGCGACACTAGTAGAGAGGTAGACCCACGGGATGCTCCATATCGGGGCCGCCCACAAGACACACATACCACACAGGGGAGGGGAGCATGGAGAAGCAGTAAACACTATCTACAAACCCCGAGGGGCTACCAATCCACCCGGATCGAGAAGAGCACAAGCAATCCCTACCTTAAACAAAGAACGAACCTCAATAGGGCCCTTCATGTCAGATTGGCCACCTCCTCCTCGCTCCATGCAAGCTCCACGACGTCGGGACACCACGCACGACCCCCCTCCTCTCCTGAAACACACAAAAGGGAGAGAGGGAGGTTGAGCACCGCCGAAGGGGGAAAAGAGAGGGGAAAGAGGGAAAGAGCGGGAAAGGGTCACCGACCAAGGCCTTATGCCTTTGGCACCCAGGATGTGACGGGGTAACAAGTCGCATTAAAGACCTTAACACGATGGGTCAATGGACTACGACAAGAACGCGTCCCCTAGGGATGCCGCGACAATGTGACCGGTCATACTGACACACCTGCCACCCTGACAGGCATCAGACGATCGAAACGATGGAACACTATCACGACCCGTTGACCAGTAGCGACAACGAGACGCGACGGGAAAGCCTGGTGCGACAAGAACGCGACGCACACACTCATCGCGACAAGGATGACTGTCACATCAGACACCCATGATGCGACACTAACACGTCACCCAGCCTGGACGCGTTAGTGGCCAGTCATCCCAGAGACCAAATAGAAAATAGGGAAGCCGGGTCTTACCCTCAGACTCTTATGGTCATTGAACACCTCGAACTTGACACCATAAAGATAGTGTTTCCAGATCTTCAGTGCATGAACCATTGCCGCAAGCTCCAAATCATGGTTTAGATAGTTACGCTCATGCTCCTTTAACTGGCGAGAAGCATATGCAACTATCTTACCATGTTGCATCAACACACAGTCAAGACCTATCTGGGAAGCATCAGAGTAGATGGCAAAACCCTCTACACCACTAGGCAAGATCAACACTGGTGCAGACGTATACCTCTCCTTGAACAACTGGAAACTACTCTCGCAATCATCAGACCACACAAACTTCACACCCTTCCTGGTTAGCTTAGTTGAAGGTGTGGCGATAGATGCAAAACCCTCAATGAATCGCCTATAGTAGCCTGCTAAACCAAGAAAACTCCGAATCTCCGATGGGGTCCTTGCAATCTCCCAATCTAACACTGCATGGACCTTCCCCGGATCAACTGCAAGTCCAGCGTCTGAGATAACATGCCCAAGGAAATGAACCTCGCGCATCCAGAAATCGCACTTGCTGATCTTAGCATACAGCATGTGCTCTCGGAGAACCTCCAGAACAACCCTCAAATGCTCACAGTGTGTAACCTCATCAGAAGAATAGACTAACACATCGTCAATGAACACCAATATAATGTAGTCCAAATATGGCCTAAATACCCTGTTCATGAGATCCATGAACGCTGCAGGGGCGTTGGTCAGAACAAATGGAAGCACAAGAAACTCATAGTGTCCATAACGAGTCTTGAAAGCTGTCTTGGACACATCTTCAATCTTCATCCTCAATTGTTGATAGTCGGATCACAGATCAATCTTAGAGAACACTGATGCATTCTGCAACTGTTCGAACAAATCATCAATCCGCAGTAAGGGATACATGTTCTTTACTGTAACCTGGTTGAGCTTCCTGTAATTGATGCACAAACGGAGGGAACCATCCTTCTTCTTCACGAACAATACAGGTGCGCCTCATTGTGACACACTAGGGCGCATGGATCCCTTATCCAGCAAATCTTGCAACTGCTTCCTTAGCTAAGCTAACTCCATAGGTGCCATCCTATAAGGAGCCTTAGAGATATGAGAGGTGCCTGGAAGCAACTCTATAGTGAACTCTATCTCCCTAGCCGGTGGCAATCCAGACAAATCATCAGGGAACACGTCTGGAAACTCTTGCACTACCTCAATCTCCTCAAGGGTCGGTGACTGATCAGCCTTAGGGACTAAGACCACACTGGCAAGAAATGCGTCACATCCCTTGTTCACCATCCTCATCGCCTTCATGGCGGAGATCACAAACCTTCACGCTAAGTTCCTTGGCAACGGATGTGAAAACTCATCCTCACCAGGAATACGGAAAGTAATCTTCTTCGCCCTGCAATCTACCAAGGCATGGTGCTCCTCAAGCCAATCCAGACCTAGAATGGCATCATAGTCCTTCATCTTGGGCAAATAGAAGCAAGCAAATAAGTCTCAGTCGTCAATGCACACAGGTAAAGATCGAATGCACTTCCTAGTCAATACCTTACTTGTCTATGTGTGCACAGACAAAAGAACTTCTAACTCCTCTGCCTCCACTCCAGACTCTACTACTAACTGCTTGGCAAACCACTCAGAAATGAATGAGTGTGTGGCACCCATATCAAACAATACCCGAGCATGCACACCCATGACTAAAACCATACCTTCCGTGATGTTCTTGGCTTGCTCTGCATCCTCTTATGCTAGTGCAAACACTCGAGCTTGGGCTCGAGGCCTTCCTGGTCTCCCTGTCACTGGCGCTGTTGCTACTATCACTACCGGGGATGGCGCTCCTTGCTGCACACCCTGTTGAAGTCTGAGACAATCCCGGACCTGGTGCTTGGTGCTGCCACACTTGAGACACTTCCCTGCCAACTTCCAACACTCTGTACCGTCGTGTGCTCTTCCGCAGTGAGGACACATCTTCTTATCGCTGGGCCTGACGCCTGGGGACTGCGGTGTAACTGTAAGGACCTCGAACTTTGTTCTTTTATTCGAACTTTGTCATGATATGCGTGTTTGATTTTATGTATTCCATGATTATTTATTTACTTATGTGCATAAGTATATACATGTTTATTTATGTACATATTGTCTTTATTTAAGTTTGTACATATTATATATAAATAATGTATGCATAGTGTATGTACATATTGTGTGTATGTGTGTTTATTGATTGTCTGTGTTCACGTCGAAATCCTAATTAACGTCAATATCCCTTGACGTTAAGGGCATGGGGACGGCAATTAGTGTGCCGTTTATTTCTTGTTGATGTCCAAATCGATGGATGCTGAATTCCTGTAAACGACAGCAAAGTGGCCGTCTACTTCTCCGTTTGTCATGTGATTTCAGATCTAGAAACGGCTGCAATTTCCCTGGTTCTTGTTTAGGAAACTACCCTTTAACGGTAGGAAATCCTATGTAATGCATACCCCGACCCCTTTATCCTATAAAACACCCAACTTTGGGCGAGATAAGGTCTTTTGGCTCTTGTGAGAAAACTAAGGCTTTTGGTGAGAAAACCTGAACTTTGGCGAGATGGATTTGGCGATTCTGTGCGTCTTCCAGTGATTTTCATCGATTGGAAGGAGCTCTAATCGTTGAGGAAGCTTCCCCGACTCTGGAGATAGACCCACATCAACGCAAGGACCGGATCCGGGAGGAGTTTGTGCAGCTTCTTGGCTTGGCCGAGGAGAGCATCATCGACCAAATTAACCCATTGTAGATTTTATTCAATGCAAGTAATCAAGGGATTTCATCCCTACACATGTCCTTTAGGTCCTAGGCATTTTTCTGGATTTTATCTCCTGTCATGGAACCCCAATTTCTCCATGTTATGTGCATTAAGTCTGCACTTCTGCAGACAGGAACTTAACGGCAAGCTTGCTGCCGTCAAGATCTTGAGTTAGCGGCAACATCGTGTGCCGTTAACCCATGTTGGCGGCAAGACCCTTGACGCCAAGTTCTTCGATTTTTTTTTTTTTTTTCAGAAATGTGATTGATTTATGTGCTATGAAATTTGGACTTCTGGATGACTGTGCATACTGTAAAAATTATGTTTGGTTGAATACTGTCAGTAGGTCATATCATGAGGGAATGTAGAATTTCTGTTCATAGTTCCATTTAATTTTTTTTTTGTAATTAGACAATGAACATGATTTGACCATGTTAAATTCTAAATAAATAAATTCGTTGTAAATTTGGGTTTTATAAATTTTCCATGTTCCTATGATGACTATTTTCTAGTTTTAGCACTGTTAGCACCGACTGTGATACTGTGAACCATGCTTAAGTAGATTCCTTAATAAATCTATATGAAATCCGTTTAATTATTAAAATTAGTTTTGTAACTGCGAAAAATCTGAAAATTTAGGAATGTGACATACAAACTGTTTGAAGTCTGTGATAAAAGTTTCATGTTGTTTTGATAACAGTAGGTACTGTTATTAGTTTAACAAGGACAATTGACCTTGATAAGCATGTTTGATTTAAATCATGTGATTTTCAGTGATTAGCAGCATGTAAGGCTCTATTATAGTTTAATTATCACTGTGAAACAGTAATATCATGTTCTGTAAACTGAAGCATGTGTGTGTGTTTAAAACATATGTGAATGGATTATAAGTGCATGTAAATAACACAAATCATGTGGATAAATAAGAACAATGTGTTTAATGTGAAATTGTGCCAATATTGACACTGCTACCATAGAGAGCTGTGGAGCCGTACTGTAGTAAAGTCCCTATGGGAAGACTGAATGTGTGTGATATCCTATGGGCATTAGGATGAAATCCTGGAGGTGGACAAGTACCACTGGTTAGGGTGGAGATGTTTTCTCCCGGTTCTGCGCAGTTAACCAAGATTCGTCACTATATTGCTTAAGTGACGGGCATGTGTTATATGATGTGCGTCCTTCTTATGGTGGTTCGGACTATGTGTCACGGCAAATTAATTGTAATGTGTGAAAATGTGCAAATATGAAAAGTGAACATGTGATAGTGTAATGTAAATGTGTTAGTATGTGAAAAGATGTGAATTTGTGTAAATGTGATTTATTTATATTAAAACAGTAAGCTAAACATGTGAATAAGTGATACAATCGCATATGAAAATGATTAGATATCATGCTAGGTGTGTTATTTATCTTGTAAATATTTCCATGATCTAAACTTGTAGAATTGTGCAATGATATGAATAGAGTTGAACCATAAATCATGATACATACTATGTGTAGAAAGCATGCTATAGGTTATTCATGAACAATGGTATATTTCAAGAATGTGATTGATATGAGTTGTGATTTGTAACATTGTAACATCGCACATTTTTCGGATCCTCGTGGATCGTGTGTTTAGCGCTTGTGGTGGCCAATGTGAGGCCAATGTGGCTTGTGTGCTGTGTGTGTGTGTGTTTCTGGGGCTTACTGGGCCGACGTTTTGGGCCTGCAGTACCCTAGATTGCTCAGCCTGTCCTCGCGACAGGAAGGTCTGTCGCATTCTTAACGCGACAGAGGTGGCCGTCGCGTTCATGTGGCCGCCTTGGTGCGTTGAGCGTCTGCAAGTGTGCCACGTGTAGCGCCCAGGGCAGCGGGCATTGGGAAGGCGACGCTCAGGTCTGTCGCGACCTGGTCGCGATGCCACGATCCGTCGCGTTCTGAACCACTGCAGGTTTTTAAATAACCCCAGCCATGCAGAATGCACAGGGTTTCTCCTCGGCCAGGGGAAGGTTCTGTGGCAATTTCAGCTGGGATTTGGCGTCTTCGGCGTGTCCTCGGTGCAGGGAGTCTGGGAGAAGTAGGGGAAACGCCGGGAGATCGCTGCATAGCGCGTTCTTCGCGAAGGTAGGTGAACTCTTCCTGTTTTTAGGGTGTAAATCGCATGGGATTGGGTTCCAATCAGTTTAATGTGTTTCTAACAATAGATAGCATGCTTAGGTATTCACAAAATCATGAAAATGAAGAATTAAGGGTGGTTTGTATTGTGGAAATGGGCTGTCATGCAGAGAGCCCGGATTAGGATTTCCACCTGGTAAGGCGACGGGTTCCTATGTCGCGTTCTGAATGCGACACAGCGATGTGTCGCGTTAAGGATCAAGAGGCGACAGGTAAGTAGGTCACGTCCTGGATATGAAGGCGACATGTCGTGGCGACGCCTTCTGAAGGCGACCCAATGGGTTGTCAAGACTTGGCCCGAGAGGCCCTGTTTGTGCATGGTTTACACATGTGATTATCCGACTATCATTTTCGGTACGCTCAGTGTTAGTGAGCAGTGCATTGGCACTTGTGGCGCTCTGGGAAGCGCGTGGTTTTCGAGGCTAACTCACAGGTTACGTAGCTAGCTAGTAGTTTGCCTGTGGACATAGGGTTCACACGAGGCAGGTGGTGTTTACGTGTTGTGGACCGTCAGTACCCGAGGTTTACGTGAGATTTCACGTGGTTTGTGCAGTGCGCACGTGGTTTCTGTGTGCGTGTCAGGTAGTAGACGCCTACCATGGTTACCTCTCCAGTTGGGTGCCCCAGGTTCTCTGTGAGCCAGGCTGTTAGCTCGGAGCTTTGTCTCGGTACTTGTGTTGTACCGTCGAGGTCTGTGTCGTCTGACCTGGACACCCTCACTCCTTAGTTTGAGTTGTACGTCCGGCTGAGGGAAAGACGACAGTGGGACAGTGACTCTTGAGTTTGTTTTTAGTCGCTTGTAGCACGCTCTTAGTTGGTGGTACGGACACCAGTTGTCGACACTGGTCCCCGACTAGTCCTTTTCCAGTGCCTCACTCTAGCGAGCCCAGGCCAGGGTCTCTAGAGGTGCCAGGCATGGGCCTGCGACCATGTGGTCCGCAGGTGGTGGTGTTTAGATGGTCTCCACAGTTGCTTGTCTTTTTCACATGGAGTGGCAGTTGGACCTTTCGTCCGTGGCTGCGAGACTGAGAGATAGACCTGTGTTAGTTTGTCTCGAACCAGTCTACGTGGCTCGAGTGTGGAGGTCTCTACTGTAGCTCGTACACGTGTTGGAGTTTTGTCGTTTACTTATTACAGTTGTTTTACGCAGTCGGCTAGCGGTGAATTTGTTTATAGCTTTAATATCCTATTAGTTGTGCTATAAATTGCTAGCATAGTTTACTGCTTTCGGTACTTGTTTTTAGTTTGCTCAGTGTTGGGGGAGTTCCCCACTAAGCCAGTGACTAGTGAGGCTCTCCCCTACTCCCCACAGGCAGGGGCGAGGAGGAGGTTTCTCTACCGTCGTCCAGTTCGGAACCACGACGTAGCGGTGTTGGCCCAGCGCCTCCAGTAGTGTAGCTTTTCTTTCTTCAGTTGTACCTCGGGGTATGCCCCAGGCTTGTGTACTTTCCTTTATTTCTTTTGAAGTTGGCTATGTAAAACCTTGTATATTATAAATGCAATGGTGTGTTCCTTTGTGTTTTCACGGACTAGTGTGTGGTATCCCTTGCGAGGCTTCGGCCCGTTCGCGGGAGACAGACTCGGGTCAGGCACGTTACTGGTTTAACGGGCTTGGACGAGACATTCTGTCACAGTTGTTATCAGAGCAAGGTCTGTGTAAATATAAAGGAATTAAGAAGTTACATAGCCATATCTTTTTGTAGATACACTGCTGGTAGCTGGCCTTAGTTTTATAATGACTTGTTGTTTTGCCTATGGTTGGCTTGTTGCGTGTGTAGGTTGTTGTAATGGTTGATAGAAGAGACTGGGGTGGTGGAGGAGATGACCCTGAGGAGTCGACTCAGCGAATGATAGAAAGGATTTGGGAGAGCCTCACCGATATTCGGATGAGGATGGATCAGCAGGCACCGGTACCACCAATGGTTGGAGAGGCGGTACCTGTGGCCCCAGTTCCCCACCGCTAGGTGTGGAGGTACCTTTTGTGGCACCAGTACCACCATCACCACCCGTGATTGCGGCAGAAGATCCAATGGTGCAAGTTGAAAGGTTATTGAGGTTGCAGCCGCCCACTTATACATGAGGGCTGAATCCAGACACAGCAGAGCACTGGATTCATGAGATTGAGAGGGTCTTTATGACCATGAGGTGTCCGGCAGCGGACAAAGTTGTGTTGGCTACTTTTCAACTGAGGGGATTTGCACAGGAATGGTGGCGTCTGAAGATGCAGACCACCTTTGCAGGCAGAATAGATGGTGCTATTACCTGGTTTGAGTTTCTTGAAGTGTTTAATGATACATTCTTTCCTCTTCAAGCACAACATGCAAAAAGGGAGCAGTTCAGGACCTTGCAGCAAGGTGGGACTTCGGTTCTAGAATATCAGATGCGGTTTATGGCACTGAGCAGGTATGCCCCCTATGTTGTCATGGATAATGCTATGATGGTTGAATATTTTATCTGTGGTTTGAGGCCGGAATTACAGACTGCAGTGATACCATTAATGTGTAGAACAGTTGAAGAAGCAGCCCAGAGAGCAGCCACTCTTGAGAGACCAGTTCAGACTCGTCAGGTGGGCGAGTCAGGTTCGGGTAGTTTCCGGCTACCCCAACAGTCAGCAGGTGTGAGTAAGGGCAAAGCATCAGCAGGACCTTCCTCATCAGGTTTTGGTAAGTGGGGCCAGAAATTAAAGCAGGCATTTAAAGGTAAAGGAAGAGGATGGGGAGGTCGTCAGCAAATTCAGCAGGGTCGTGGTAAGCCAGAGGTGGAGGAATTGCAGCAAAGTACCGCCAGGCAGCCTACCCTTCCACCAAGCTATAGATGTTTTAACTGCAATCAGCCAGGGCATTTGATCCGTAATTGTCCCTATCCGAGGGAATATGGTTAAGGTAGAGGTGTTCAGCAGCCGCAGCAGTCTCAGCAGCCACTGGTAGGTCGTGGTAGAGGAGCATTAACAGAGAGAGGTAGGGGCCGGGTTATGGCTATCACCCGTGCCCAGGCGGAGGCATCAAACATGATAGAAGGTACTATTCCCATTTATGAATATTTAGCAAAAGTTCTATTTGATTTAGGTGCCTCGCATTCATTTATTTCTGAAGAATTCCTGGATAGTATGGCTCATCCTTTAGAAGAAAAATCATGTGAATTAGTAGTGGAGGTTCCTTCTGGTGAGTTTATGCTCACCTCGTGTTATATATATGAGGCTCCTGTTGTGTTTGAAGGAAACCAGATGCCAGGTCGGTTATATGCTTTATAGATGATGATTATGATATTATCTTGGGAATGGACTGGCTTGAGGCCTATGGAGCTATGCTAGATTGCAGGAAGAAAAGGATCAGGTTTGTCACCCTAATGGTTATGTATTTGAATATCAAGGTATGCCTTTTTGTGCTTCTAAGTTTATAATTTCTGCAATTAGAGCTCGAAGGTTGATTAATGTGGGGTGTGTGGCTTACTTAGCTTCTGTAAGTTTGGTAGAAACTAGTAAGTCAGTTGAGGCAGTTCCCATGGTTAGGGAATTTGTGGATGTGTTTCCTGATGAGTTGCCCGGTTTAGCTCCACACAGAGAGGTAGACTTTACTGTTGAGTTGTTGCCAGGTACCATGCCGATTTCTAAAGCACCCTATCGGATGGCACCGACAGAACTCAAAGAGTTGAAGAAGCAATTGAACGAATTGCTAGAAAAAGGGTTTATTAGGCCAAGTCACTCCCCGTGGGGAGCACCATTGTTATTTGTGAAAAAGAAGGATGGAAGCTTTCGAATGTATATTGATTATAGAAAGTTGAATGATGTGACCATTAAGAATAAGTACCCGTTGCCAAGAATAGATGATTTGTTTGACCATTTGCAGTCAACCAAAGTGTTTTCTAAAATTGACTTGAGGTCAGGGTACCATCAATTGAGAATCAGAGAGAAGGATATAGATAAAACAGCTTTCAGGACTAGATATGGTCACTATGAGTTTATGGTTATGCCGTTTGGGCTGACCAATGCTCCTCCAGCTTTCATGGATCTGATGAACAGAATTTTTCATCCGTACTTGGACCAATTCATTGTGGTCTTTATAGATGATATTCTGATTTATTCAGCCTCTGAAGAGGAGCATGCTACTCATTTGAGGTTTACTCTTCAGTTATTAAGAGACAACCAGTTATTTGCTAAATTTAGTAAGTGTGAGTTCTGGTTGAAGGAAATTCAGTTTTTGGGTCATGTTATCTCGGCAGATGGAGTGGCAGTTGATCCAAGTAAGGTAGAAGCTGTAATGAAGTGGAAGTGCCTAAGACAATTACAGAGATTAGAAGCTTCTTGGGGCTGGCAGGCTATTATAGGTGCTTCATACAAGATTTTTCTAACATTGCGGCGCCCATGACTAGACTGACTAGGAAGGGTGTGGCATTTGTCTGGTCCGGGGAGTGTCAGAGAATGGAATTAAAGAAAAGGCTTACTCAGCACCAATATTGACACTACCGACAGGAAGTGGTGGATTTGTTGTGTATACAGATGTATGTAGAAGAAGACTGGGCGCAATATTAATGCAGCATAGCAAAGTGATAGCCTATGCGTCCAGGCAATTGAAGCCAGCAGAAGAGAATTATCCCACCCATGATTTAGAATTGGCAGCAGTTGTGTTTACTTTGAAAATGTGGAGGCATTACTTATATGGTGAAAGATTTGAAATTTTTACAGATCATAAAAGTTTAAAGTATATCTTTTCTTAGAAGGATTTAAAGCTTCGCCAGCGTAGATGGGTGGAATATTTCAAGTATTATGATTTTAGTTTGGCTTACCATCCGGGTAAGGCCAATGTTGTTCCTGATGCCTTAAGCAGGAATGCTTATGTAAGTCATATGATGATTAAAGAATGAAAGTTGTATGAGGAGATAGCAGAAAACTCCTTGTACGTGCCAATTAGTCAGCAACGGGCAGTACTAGCCAGTATTACTGTAGAACCGTCTTTGTATTGGCAGATTGTTGAAGCTCAGAAGGCAGATGCAAATTTAGCCAAAATTGTGAAAATGGAAGGAGTTACCCTTGATGATAATTATGTGGTTAGGCTCAGAGGCAGGTTATTTATACCAGTAGAAAGAGAGGTGAAGCAGAGAGTGTTAGAAAAGGCACATAAATCCCGGTACACTATTCATCCAGGCAGTACCAAGATGTACCAGGATCTGAGAAAGTATTTTTGGTGGCCTCATATGAAAAAGGAAATAGCTGAATTTTTTTCAAGATGTGTTGTATGTCAGCAAATTAAGGCAGAGCATCAGAAGCCTGGAGGTCTATTGCAACCGTTACCCATTCCGCAGTGGAAGTGGGATGATATTGCTATGGACTTCGTGGCAGGCTTACCAAGAACAACATCAAATCATAATGGAATATGGGTTTGTGGATAGATTGACTAAAGTGTGCAGATTGGTGCTAGTGAGTATGTCTTGGCCAGTGGATAAATTAGTAAAAGTGTATGCTGATAGAATTATTCCATTCATGGTGTTCCGAAGTCAATTGTATCTGATAGAGATCCCAGATTTACTTCAGGTTTTTGGAGGAGCCTACAGAGAGTTGTAGGCACTGAGTTGATGTATAGCTCAGCTTACCACCCACAGATGGATGGTCAAACAGAGAGAACTATCCAGACAATTGAAGATATGTTGCGAGCTTGTTGTTTAGTTTGGGGTGGTAGCTGGGAGCATCATTTGGGTATGGTGGAATTTGCTTATAATAATAGTTAACATACCAGCCTAGGGATGGCACCGTATGAAGCTTTATATGGAAGACCATGTAGAACACCTTTAAATTGGCATGAAGTGGGAGAGAGGCAGTTAGTGGGCCCTGAGTTAGTTCAGCAAACTACAAAGTTAGTAAAGTTTATTAAGGAAAAATTACAAATAGCTTAAAGCAGGCAGAAAAGTTATGCTGATAATCGGAGAGGGACACTTCAATTTGAAGTTGGAGATTATGTTTTTCTGAAATTTTCTCCTAGAAAAGGTATTGTGAGGTTCAGTAAGAAAGGAAAGCTGAGTCCGAGATATGTAGGTCCCTTCCAGGTGTTGGAGAGAATTGGGGAGACAACGTATAGACTGGATTTGCCAGCAGATTTTGCAGATGTTCATGATATCTTTCATGTCTCCATGTTAAAGAAGTGTATTGAAGACCCAGCGCAAATAATCAGTTATCAAGGAAGTGATTTGAGACCGGACATGTCTATGCCTAAATATCCGGTACAAATGACTGATCGCAAGAGAAATTGAGTTAGTTAAAGTCAGATGGGAAAATTGGCTGGGTGGTGAGGATACCAGGGAGTTAGCCGATGAAATGGCTAAAGGATATCCTTACATGTTTGAATAATGTTTTAATTCTTTTTAGATGATAGTATTTGTAAATTATGTGTACATTGTATGTGAAATTATGTTATGAATTTCGAGGACGAAATTTCTTTTTAGATGATAGTAATGTAACGTCGCGCATTTTTCAGATCCTCGTGGATCGTGTGTTTAGCGCTTGTGGTGGCCAATGTGAGGCCAATGTGGCTTGTGTGCTGTGTGTATGTGTGTTTCTGGGGCTTACTGGGCCGATGTTTTGGGCCTGCAGTACGCTAGATTGCTCAGCCTGTCATCGCGACAGGAACGTCTGTCGCGTTGTTAAAGCGACAGAGGTGGCCGTCACGTTCATGTGGCCGCCTTGGTGCGTTGAGCGTCTGCATGTGCGCCACGTGTAGCGCCCAGGGCAGCGGGCGTTTGGAAGGCGACGCTCAGGTCCATCGCGACCTGGTCGCGACGCCACGATCCGTCGCGTTCCGAACCGCTGCAGGTTTTTAAATAACCCCAGCCAAGCTGAACGCACAGAATTTCTGCTCGTCCAGGGTAAGGTGCTGTGGCGATTTCAGCTGGGATTTGGCGTCTTCGACGTGTCCTCGCTGCAAGGAGTCCGGGAGAAGCAGGGGAAACGTCGGGAGATCGCTGCATAGCGCGTTCTTCGCGAAGGTTGGTGAACTCTTCCTGTTTTCAGGGTATAAATCACATGGGATTGGGTTCCAATCAGTTTAATGTGTTTCTAACAATAGATAGCATGCCTAGGTATTCACAAAAGCATGAAAACGAAGAATTAAGGGTGGTTTGTATTGTGGAAATGGGCTGTCATGGAGAGAGCCCGGATTAGGGTTTCCGCCTGGTAAGGCGACGGGTTCCTATGTTGCGTTCTGAACGCGACACAGCGATGTGTCGCGTTAAGGATCAAGAGGCGACAGGTAAGTAGGTCGCGTTCTGGATATGAAGGCGACATGTCGTGGTGACGCATTCTGATGGCAACCCAATGGGTTGTCGCGACTTGGCCCGAGAGGCCCTGTTTGTGCATGGTTTACACATGTGATTATCCGACTATCGTTTTCGGTACGCTCAGTGTTAGTGAGCAGTGCATTGGCACTTGTGGCGCTCTGGGAAGCGCGTGGTTTTCAAGGCTAGCTCACAGATTACGTAGCTAGCTTGTAGTTTGCCTGTGGACATAGGGTTCACACGAGGCAGGTGGTGTTTACGTGTTGTGGACCATCAGTACCTGAGGTTTACGTGAGATTTCACGTGGTTTGTGCGGTGCGCACGTGGTTTCTGTGTGCGTGTCAGGTAGTAGACGCCTACCATGGTTACCTCTCCAGTTGGGTGCCCCAGGTTCTCTGTGAGCCATGCTGTTAGCTCGGGTTTTGTCTCGGTACTTGTGCTGTACCGTCGAGGTCTGTGTCGTCTGACCTGGACACCCTCACTCCGTAGTTTGAGTTGTACGTCCGGCTAAGGGAAAGACGACAGTGGGACAGTGACTCTTGAGTTTGTTTTTAGTCACTTGTAGCGCGCTCTTAGTTGGGGGTACGTACACCAGTTGTCGACACTGGTCCACGACTAGTCCTTTTCCAGTGCCTCACTCTAGTGAGCCCAAGCCAGGGTCTCTAGAGGTGCCAGGCATGGGCCTGCGACTGTGTGGTCCGCAGGTTGTGGTGTTTAGTTGGTCTCCACAGTTGCTTGTCTTTTTCATGTGGAGCGGCAGCTAGACCTTTCGTCCGTGGCTGCGAGACTGAGAGGTAGACCTGTGTTAGTTTGTCCGAGTTTGTTACTGGTGTCGCAAACTAGTCTACGTGGCTCGAGTGTGGCAGTCTCTACTGTAGCTCATACACGTGTTCGAGTTTTGTCGCTTACTTATGACAGCTGTTTTACGCAGTCGGCTAGCGGTGAGTTTGTTTATAGCTGTAATATCCTGTTAGTTGTGCTATAAATTGCTAGCATAGTTTACTACTTTCGGTACTTGTTTTTGGTTTGCTCGGTGTTGGGGGAGTTCCCTACTGAGCTAGTCACTACGAGGCTCACCCCTACTCCCCACAGGCGGGGGCGAGGAGGAGGTTTCTCTACCGTCGTCCAGTTCGGAGCCACGACGTACCGGTGTTGGCCCAGCGCCTCCAGCAGTGTAGCTCTTTCTTCAGTTGTACCTGTTGTACCTCGGGGTATGCCCCAGGCTTGTGTGCTTTCCTTTATTTCTTTTGAAGTTGGTTATGTAAAACCTTGTATATTATAAATGCAATGGTGTGTTCCTTTGTGTTTTCACGGACTAGTGTGTGGTATCCCTTGCGAGGCTTCGGCCCGTTCGCGGGAGACGGACTCGGGTCAGGCACGTTACTGGTTTAACGGGCTTGGACGAGGCATTCCGTCACAAACATGAACCAAATTGTTTATCATATGTAGAAAACAAGTGTAGGTTGTTTATGTTTATTTGCTAAATTGAAATGAAACATGTGCCATGTATTTCCTTACTGTTTCAAAGATAGCATGTGCATGCGATATGTGTAAGGGTGTATCTTTGGATTGCTTGCTGAGTCTTTTTAGAAGACTCATACATGCTTTGGCATACAGGTGAGACAGTTGTCCCCGTTCTTGAGGAGGACATAATGTGGAGCGACTCCGAGCGTGAGGAGTAGCTGCTTGTGGACATTGCTACGTTGTTACTTTCCCTTTCATAGTATGTAATCAATATTGTGGACAATGTATATCATTTGGTCATTGTTATTTATTTTTGACTATATAGACTGTGGAATTATGTGATGATGATGGAATAAGACTAATTTGTTTATTTTCTGCTGTACTCTTTTGATATTCATGTACGTTTCAACCAATTTTTTAGTGTTGGGTAAATGTCCCACTGTGATGGCACCCTTTGTACTGACGTAGACTGGTATAATCGTACCTGTATAAGGAGGGTCGTTACAGAGATTGGTATTAGAGAGCCAAAGGTTGAGATAGTACATGAATATACCATCATCTTCTCAATATTGCAAAGTCTTTATAGAATTTGTCCACATATGTAAAAAGTACTAATAATGAATGAAAGATAGTTGAGAAAATAGTTAGGACTAAATAACTTAGTTGCTAACTAAAGTTAAATGTTTTTCAGGCTATGGCTACCCATGGTAGGCGTGGTGCTCAGGCTCGAGATGACGAGTTGAGGCGAGTGGACAGGGGTGAGCAGCAGGCCCCAGCACCCCAGCATCCTAGTGTACTTCCTCCACTACCACCTGTGGACTATGGTGTATTCATGCAAGGCCTGGTCTAGGCAATGCAGGCCGAAGCGCAAACACTGGAAGCAATGCAGGCTCAGCTGCAGGCTCAGGTTAGAATGATTAAAATGGAGTAGTATGTTTTATTAAATGTGTGATTGTTTGCTTATATGTTGTGTTTGTCTCAAGCTCAGGCTCCAGCTCTAGTCCCTCAGGAGCATGGCCATGGTGGTCTTTCCATCATGGAAAGGTTTAAGATGATGGCTCTGCCCTCTTTTAAGGGGGAGAGTCAGCCACTTTTAGCAGAGAGCTGGATGAGGGAGGTAGAGAAGATCTTCCGAGCCATCAGGTGTGTCGAGGAGGATAAAGTTAGCTTGGCCACCTACATGCTGCAGGTACTAAATTTATATATATGTACTTGTGTTAAGTTTAGGTTTTGTCTAGATTGGTGCTTATGGGTTGTGTCTTGCAGGAGAGAGCCAATGTATGGTGGGCCTCCTTACTTCACACCAAGTTCAAGGATGGTGCAATCGAGGTGACTTGGGCCGAGTTTACGAGGCTATTTCGGGCCAAGTTCATCCCCAAGCATATCCAGGACAAGATGGAGCAGGAGTTTTTCTCTCTCACTCAGGGCTCCATGACGGTTCTTGAGTATGAGGCCATATTTGCTGAACTGTTCAAATATGCTCCTAATATAGTTGTTGATGAGCGTAGGAAGGCGAAGAAGTTCGTGATGGGTCTTAAGCCATCACTGAGGTCGAGGCTTGTGGCGTTTGACCACCGTATGCTAGATGAGGCTCTCAGCGCAATGTGCAAGAAGAAGAGCAAGATGGACCAATATCTAGAGGAGAAGAAGGTAGCACAAAAGAGGTCTGTGCCACCTTTCCAGTGGCAGAACAAGAAGAAGGCAGCGTATCAGTCACCGCAGCATCCAGTGGCATCCAGTCAACAGGCAGTTGCTCTGCGGTCCCCCAGTGTCCGGTCTAGTGACAAGGAGACGTGTCTTCACTGCAGAAGAGCTCACGGAGGTACCAAGTGTTGGAAGTTAGCGGGGAAGTGTCTCATGTGTGGTAGTACCGAGTATCAGATCTAAGATTGACCCAGACTGCAGTAGGGTGTTCAGCGAGGAGCGCCAGCGGCAGCAGTAGCAGCGTTAGTGATTGCCCATGCTCGAGTGTTTGCCCTAGCACGAGAGGATGCCGAGCATTCCAAGAACGTCACGGAAGGTACGGTTTTAGTCATGGGAGTGCATGCTAGGGTATTGTTTGATACGGGTGCCATGCACTCGTTCATTTCCGAGCGTTTTTCCCAGCAGTTAGCTATAGAGTCAGGAGTAGAGGCTGAGGAGTTAGAGGTCGCTTTGTTTGTGCACACACCAACAGGAACAGTATCGACTAGGAAGTGTTTTCCATCTTTACCTGTGTGCATTGAGGACCGAGGCTTAGTTGGGTGCTTCTACTTGCTAAAGATGAAGGACTATGATGCTATTCTAGGTCTGGATTGGCTTGAGGAGCACTATGCGGATTGTAGAGGGAAGAAGATTACTTTCTGTATTCCTGGCGAGGATAAGTTCTCACATCCGTTGTCAAGGAACTTAGCGGGAAGGTTTGTGATCTATGCCATGAAGGCGATGAGGATGGTGAACAAGGGGTGTGACGCTTTTCTTGCCAACGTGGACTTAGTACCAAAGGCTGGTCAGTCACCGATCCCAGAGGAGATTGAGGTAGTGCATGAGTTTCCAGACGTGTTTCATGATGATTTGTCTGGATTGCCACCGGTTAGGGAGATAGAGTTCACTAAAGAGTTGCTTCCAGGCACCTCTCCTATCTCTAAGGCTCCATATCGGATGCCACCTACGGAGTTAGCGGAGCTGAGGAAGCAGTTATAGGATTTGTTGGATAAGGGATTCATACGCCCTAGTGTGTCACCATGCGGCGCACCTGTATTGTTCGTAAAGAAGAAGGATGGTTCCCTCAGGTTGTGCATTAATTATAGGAAGCTCAACTAGGTGACCGTGAAGAACAGGTATCCCTTACCGTGGATAGATGATTTGTTCAATCAGCTGCAGAATGCATCGGTGTTCTCTAAGATTGATCTGCGGTTCGGCTATCATCAATTGAGAATTAAGGGTGAGGATGTGTCCAAGACAACTTTCAGGAGTCGTTATGGGCATTATGAGTTCCTTGTGCTTCCATTTGATCTGACCAACGCCCCTGCATCGTTCATGGATATAGCACCCCAAAATATTATTATGAGAAAATTAGAAATAATAATTTAATAATAGTAAAAACGTACGTGCCATTATCATGTATACAAAAACACACTGGAGAATTCTATAAAAATGATAGTTCAACTCTAAATAATACTCCCAAATGACCCACGAAGAAATTCATGCAAAAAGAAATATCATTGGCCAAGATTAAGGGTTTTGTGACTTATTATTGTAATTAAGAAATAAGTCAAAAAATCATAATCACATATACTTAATGGAGTCCAAAAATAGAATAAAAATTATGGTTGGACTTCAAACAATGGGTATTGACAACCCAATGTATGAAATAGGCCAAAGGAAGTCTTTTGGGCCACAAATAAATTCATGCTAGAAAAATAACTCGAAATTCAGAAATTCTCACTAATGGACCATGAATGAGTAAATTCTCACCTAATATACCACCATTTGACTTCAAACCAAGCCCAAACACATGGTTACCACCTAAGAAAAGTTTCCATAGGACTCCTACCATGAATTGGGGAGAGAAATCCTCCATTGAGAGAAGGACACACCAAATTCGTACCAATGAGTTTCCTAATTTAAATTAGGCAACTAAAGACCCACACCCCTTTAAATAATCCTTCTCTCTCCCATCAAGATCAACACCAAAGGTTAGTGAAACCTCGATCAAACTATGCTAACCATACATCCCTGGAAAGATCTACGAGTCTAGTTTCTTATGAAACTATTTTTCTGAATTTGTATCCAGTAGATCAAGAGTATTAGGCGTTCTCTCCAGGCGGACAGAACTAGGGTTTTCTGGAGGACAACTTTTCTTCCAACCAAAAGGTAGGTCTTCTCTGGGCCAAACTCGTGCATGCTTGCATACATATGTTTAGATCATGTTTATACTATTTTCCCCAATTTATGTCATGTTGTGTCATCGAAATAAATCTCGTATCATCATAGTCATCTTTCTGCTTGATGAAACCCTTACACTATCTTATGAGTCTTCTACCTCTCGTCTGAGTCGTTTTCAGATCAAACACTCAACATGAATAATGTTCCCCTTTGAGTCTACTTTGAAACAAGACTGAAATCACTCTATTTCATTATGTGCATAGAGAGCAGTGACCAAAACATCTATACTGTGTCAGTGTTCTATGGTCTGTCCCACAGAGACAAGTTGACCCTGTAAATGTGATTGGTTTTCTAATTCCTCGTTACAGTAGTTAACTTAGTGAGATAGCAATCCAATGAACTCAGTTTCACAATTTTTCATGCTCTATGTAGCAAGTTGTAAGCGTTAGAAGTGCCCTATATCAACAGAGTCCAAGTAGGAGTCAAACTTGGTGCATTTGGCAACCCAAAACCCCTATCCAGAAGGCGACGTATCATCCTGTCGCGTTCAGATCGTGACAGGTTTCGTGTTACGACCTAGCCTCTGCGTAGTGTTTGCTTAAATGACTATAACCTTTTCTATAGACCTTGGATTGACGAGCCATTTTTATTTTTGGATTCCTTATTCAAAGGGCGTAAATATGGTATATTCATGTGTCATATTTGCATTAGAAATCAGTGAGTTATGACCCTAGAAGTGGAAGGGTTGGGACTACATCTGCTTTCTAAAAGGCATATGTCCTAGTTTCTGTCGTTTTACGCCATTCTTCATATGTGTGAGTTTTGATCTATTATAGAAATGTTCTACAAGGTATTATCATGCATTAATCAACCCGTGAATAAGTGTTAAGGATTTTCACATGATTCTAATTGATCTTAAGTGAATGATCATGCTCTCTACTTGCCAATTATTCTCTCTTTCTTGCCTTGTTATCGAACTTGCTAAAATAAGCACATGACAACTTGTTAAAATTGGTCATGCATGATTTTTTTCCTATTATAGCATTATTGTTACTTGTTCAATGCGGAGTTTCCATAATCAGATTTAAGAAACTACTCACACATGCACATCAGTGATTCTCACGTGCGGCATACTCATACACTCTAGCACGATAGGAAAGCCCCTCCTTGGCTTGTGGCGAACTCTCCGTCAGATATTCCTTTTGCCGGACTAGTGACCCCTTGACCAAGGCCTCCGTAAGTCTCCTCTGACCATGGATTCCCACATGGCCGACGAGCAGGTTGTACCACGAAGTTCCCCGATGTTAGTGTGCACCTCTCTCTCTATCTCTCTCTCTCTCTCTCTCGTCTTGAATTTCTCGAAGCTATTGACAATGACACATGAACACAAGTTATTAATCGAATTAATGCAAAAGCATCGTTATGCTGTCGAAATTCTCTCTTGATCATTGTTATCATGAAATCCTATTCACCTAACTTGTTATGCTTGAAATCATTATGGACATGACACTTAACACTCCAAACCATCGTTATTGACTTGATAGTCATTAATCTCTTGACAATCTTGTTTGTGTTACATGCTCTTGAACTCGCTCTTAATATGATAGTCTTGGACTACTAGTGAACATTATCCCATGACATGATCGTACTAATGTTCTCGGACATCCTAACATGACATTCTTGAACTCTTGAAAGTACTCTCTTATGATCCTTTGAGCTGTTGTGGCTCCTAGTATTTTGTACTGTTCTTAATGTCTAGCGCTATAACGGGTCTTACGACTCTACTGGACTTGAATGCATACTGCTGAGGGCACGGAGAGTGTCCGATGGGCTCCAATCTAGTCCTGGGGGCAGAGAGCCACCCGAAAATACCTGCAGGAGCTAATGACGGTGTCGGCATTTGCACCAGTTCTGACTATTCTGATTTAGCTAAACATCTGACTATTATATTGTTAGTGTTAGTCTGATAATTCAGACATACTGCACTATTACTGTACTACCACTATTTTTACTGCCACTAACTGTTACTGAACTGCTGTTGTCCTGTTATTGAATGGCTATGGCCCATGCTCTCCTATTGCTCAATTACTGTTACTTTTTATTACTTGAATAAAACAAAAGTACTTGCTCATCTCATGAAAAGCACCCTAAACATTGACAAAGTTTTTCTACTATTTTGACACGTTCCTGTCTACATAATATTCTGCTAGAACTTTGTGATCGATTGTATCATGCTTATGATTTAACTTGTCACTTATGCTTGCCTACTTCTTAAAGAGTTAATCACTTATATCATTGCCCGCACATTGAGATGTAAATCATATTGGGCTAGTTTGCTCATACCTGCATCTTAACATTTCAGGTAGTGAAGATGAGGAGTACATTTGATGATGGGACTTGTGCACCGAGCATGACATACACCGTAGAGAGCCATTGTTTAGTTAGTTAGTGAGAGATTGGTCATTATTGTAATCTTGTCTTTCTTTGAGAGATAGATTAGGCTAGTAGTAGAGTGTTGTTTTTATTATGACATTGGAGATTATAATAATTACTTATGATGAATAAGAAAGTTTGATTATTGAATTATGGGCCCTATCGATATTAGTCATTTGCTTATGGCTTTTGAATGCTTGCTTGTCCGTCGCGTTCTCGATTAAATTTTGCTGCTGAAATCGGGGACGTGACAGAGTGGTATCAGAGCCTGGGCTTCCCTAACTCCTAGGATATATTCAAGGTTAAGTTGTGAATCTAAGCTATAGAAATCTTTACCTTGAGGATCTAGGATCCATACAGTTGTGGTCACCATTAAGCTAGACCTGGTGAGATTGGGTAAAAGATTGGGGTTATGCTAGGAGCTTAACTATATGTATAAGCATCCAAAGTTTAAGAAGGAATTAATTAATTACTATTGCTCGCAGGAGACTAGAGGAGATGGCTGGAGAGCGTGCACAAATGCGGGAATTACAACGGACCGTACATGGGCTAACTCAAGCCCTTAATAATGTGGTTCAAGTAGGAGCAAGGAATAGAGCAGGAGACTTATATGAGATATTTCAATGAATAAATCCTCCTAGGTTTAATGGAACTCCGGATCCCGATGAAGATGAAAATTGGGTGAAGTTGATGGAACGAATCTTTAGAGTTATGCAATGTTCAGAGCAAGAGAAAGTCCTTCTGGCAACCTTCTAGTTGGACCTCGATGCTAGAGCTTGGTGGGAAGCTGCCAATCGACAATTACCCAACATAGACATAGAGTGGGATGAATTTTTAGAACTCTTCAACACCAAATAATTTTCTCAGACGATTTTTGAGAAGAAGGCAAAAGAATTCGCGGATTTAAAACAACGAATGATGTCTGTAGCTGAATATGATGTGCAATTTGAAAGACTAGCATTGTATGCACCACATGTAGTGAGTATAGAAAAGCTGAAGGCAAAGAGATTCTTAGAAGGGTTGAGACATGTGTACTGGAAAAAGTTGGCTCCATTAGACATTGTTGTATATTCAGACATGGTATTGAGAGCTCAATTAGTAGAGGACACCATGGAACTTCTTCAAAGGATCCATAAGAAGAAGGCGTTGAAAAGGGAACGGGCTACTCATTCCAATGGCAATAAAGGAAGAGATACAATAGATAGCAAGAGAATGAAAGGGGAAGTGGAGCAGAGGAAAGTCTGTGAAATTTGTGAAAAGCTAGAGCATCAGGTTGATAACTGTTGGATGAGATTGGACAGATGCTTGCGATGTGGAAGTCAACAACATCGAGTCATCGATTGCCCAACAAAGAAGAACCAAACTCCACGCCAAGGACAATTACAAGTCCTTGTGGATATAGATCATGCCAATGAAGGAGGACAAGGTACCATCACTAAACTGTTAGTTTAATTTCATATTATTTTCTCAATAGCAAAGCCCTAAGTGGGGGAGATGATGGAATGAAATATTCAAAATAAATTAGAAGTTGTATCATATCATACGAATTTGGGGACTAAATTCTTTTAAGTGGGGGAGGGTATAGCATCCCGAGAATTTTATTATGAGAAAATTAAAAATAATAATTTAATAATAGTAAAAATGTACGTGCCATTATCATGTGTACAAAAACACACTGGAGAATTCTATAAAAAGGATAGTTCAACTCTAAATAATACTCCCAAATGACCCATGAAGAAATTTGTGCAAAGAAAAATGTCATTGGCCAAGATTAAGGTGATCTGTGACTTATTATCGTAATTAAGAAATAAGTCGGAAAATTATTATCACATTTACATAATGGAGTCCAAAAATAAAATAAAAATTATGGTTGGACTTCAAACAATGGGTATTGACAACCCAATGAATGAAATAGGCCAAAGGAAGTCTTTTGGGCCACAAATAAATTCATGTTACGAAAATAACTCGAAATTAAAAAATTCTCACTAATGGACCATGATTGAGTAAATTCTCACACAATAGACCGCCATTTGACTTTAAACCAAGCCCAAACTCGTGGTTACCACCTAAGAGAAGTTTCCATAGGACTCCTACCATGAGTTGGGGAGAGAAATCCACCATTGAAAGATGGACACACCAAATTCGTACCCATGAGTTTCCTAATTTAAATTAGGAAACTAAAGACCCACACCCCTTTAAATAAGCCTTCTCTCTCCCATGGGACAACCCCTAGGGTTGCTGAGCTCGTGCTTGGAGGCTTTTTAGACTGGGAAACGCAAGGAGGAAGGCTTGAGAAGAAGCAACTCATGCTCTTCTTCATCTGCGACCTGCACTTGAGTCCCTTCAAGATCAACACCAAAGGTTAGTGAAACCTCGACGAAACTGTGCAAACCATACATCCCTGGAAAGATCTATGAGTCTAGTTTCTTATGGAACTATTTTGCCCAATTTCTATCTACTAGACCAAGAGTATTAGGCATTCTCTCCCAAGCAGACATAACTAGGGTTTTCTGGAGGACAACTTTTCTTCCAACCAAAAGGTAGGTCTTCTCTAGGCCAAACTCTAATTAAACTCCTGCATGCTTACATAGATATGTTTAGATCATGTTTATACTATATTCCCCAGTTTATGTCATGTTGTGTCATCGAAATAAATCTTGTATCATCATAGTCATCTTTCTGTCGGATGAAACCCTTACACTATCTTAAGAGTCTTCTACCTCTCGTTTAAGTCGCTTTCAGATCAAGCACTCAACATGAATAATGTTCCCCTTTGAGTCTAATTTCAAAAAACACTGAAATCACTCTATTTGATGGTGTGTGTAGAGAGCAGTGACCAAAATGTTTATACTGTGTCAGTTTTCTATGGTCTATCCCACAGAGTCAAATTGACCCAATAAATGTGATTGATTTTCTAATTCCTCGCTACAGTAGTTAGCTTAGTGAGATAGCAATCCAATGAACTTAGTTTCACAATTTTTCATGCTCTATATAGCGAGTCGTAAGCCTTAGAAGTGCCTATATCAACTGAGTCCAAGTAGGAGTCGAACTGGGTGCATTTAGTGTAGCAACCTGGACTTTTCAAAAAAATTAATCATAAAAGTTTAATAATAATAAAAAATAAAAGCAATTAGAAAATCAAAGAAGAGTGAATTAAATAAAACCATCAAATGAAAATAAGTAATTGGCTTTATTAAATGGACCCATTAGAATTAGTAGGCTAAAATAGAGATTTTAAAAAGTGGAATAATAGAGAAATACCCAAAATTCGTAACTAAAATACTACTTAAATAGAAAAGAGGTATTTAATACATTAAAAATAGAAGTTTGAGTTGGATTGGGATTCCTAAACCTACCTAATGGGTTGGCCATGAAATCCTCTCTCCCCAACCAAAATAGGAGATCTCTTGCTTAAAAAAGGGGAGAGGAAAATAGAAAATTTGGAATTTAATAGGAATTAGACTTAAACTAGGAAAGGGAATAGGGAGAAGCTTAAATACTTCTCTTAAACCCTCATGGCCGGCCCTAGCTCGTGCCAAGAGGTTCCTGGACCAGAGGGAGAGGCCAAGAGAAGGAGAATTCATGGAGAAGGAGGATCTCTCAAGTTCTTCCCCGAGTTCTTCAAGTCTTAACCCTAGAAGAGGAAAACGATCAAAGGTAGGCATTCTCACAAGCATAAACCATGGAATTTTTTCTGTAGGATGTCTCGTCTATTAGGAACAAAAGCCCTTTTGTTTAATAATTTTCCATCGAGCATATCTTTCGTTCTTGATTTTTCATGTTCTACCATTACATGACCCCGAACCCTCTTCTTAATTCTTGATCTCCTTGTTTACTCAACCCCATGCCACGAGATTTTTACTGTAGGAACTGATGCATGTTAGACATCTTTTGCCCCTAAAAGCCCTAAATTTGATTCATCCTATCTTGCGAATTTAATCGTTGATCTCAACTATGTACTATTTCATGTTCATCATGAATACCCGTGTTTAAAACATGTCTCAACCCTGGTTGTTTTCAAATTCCTATTTATTGTAACTACCCATGCATGTCTAGGTCATTTTGCAACTAGTTTGATGATTTTTCGTTGACTATACAATTAGTTGTGATTTTATGAATCACCCTGTCTCAAATAGGGTAAGTTCTGGCCCGCAATCCAATGTAAAGTCCTTTCCCTGTCAGACTCAGCACAGACCCTGTGAACACGACGGCCCAATTGGCCGCGTTTACAAGGGTCATCGCGATAGTGCCCTCTGTCGCGATCTGATCGCGACAGGGCCTGTCGTTGCGATCTGCTGCCCGACCTGACTAAGCCTGTCGCGACCTGTACAAGACCCCGTCGCGATCTCAGTTGACCCCGTCACGACCCTCATTAGTGTACGTCGCGATTTGGGTTTTTGCAAGAAACCCCCTGTCTTAGCAATGCTTGATTATCTACAGTGCTTGTACTCTTGTTGTACAGTCATGACACACAAAAAATAACACTTGTATAATTAAACATTTATGTATGATTAAAATACATGCACATGATCTTTTCTATCTACAATTTCATGACACTTACACACACTTTGAACCATCCAATTATGGCGTAACTTGGCATGAAATTATTTCATAACATATTTTGAATTTATGTAATTAAATTGCCATATTTTAAATATACTTGTCTATCGTTTCTCGCGATGTTTTGGGAATACCGATATCGATGCTCCACTGTTCTAGAATTCCTTTAGAACGTCGAGCACTTGTTTCTATATACACACTCTCTCCTGACTTGGACGAACTCTCCGTTGGATACTCCTTCTTTCGGACTAGTAAGTCTTTGTTCAAGGCCTCCGTAAGTCTCCTCTGTCCATGGATTCCCACATGGTCGACGAGCCAGTTGTACCCTAACACCTATTACATCCTTTAGGGATCGATATGGTCCAAACGGCTATTAGAAGTTCCCTCTCATCTTGGATCATGCCGGACCTCTAAACCTGTGCTTAACATGGCCAGTGGTAGGGTCGTGAGTTCCACCTGACTGCCAACACCATGTGCGCGTGTTGTGTAACTGTTACTATCGCCTGTTTACCCGACGTGTTACGTGCAATGTCCACTAGCTCTCATTTACACTCTATTCGCTCATCTATTCACGTTCACTCTACTATCTCGTCTATTCATCTAGTGCACTTATCTATTCTTGGTTCTCTATATTGGCCATTGACTGATTGTCTAAAAGATAAACAATATAACCAATGCTTGGCAAAATATAAAGGGCCCGATCTGGTCTTGGGATGTGCACTCGAAAGTGCTAGTGCTCATGGGAGTTAAATGATCAGAGTGTTTGGCATTACACTCAAGTGCTATCTATCTTGACTATCTGAATGACAAACAAAAGCGCTATATTCTCTCGTTGTCCATCGACAACAAAGTGCTATGCTATACTCATTGTGCTATAGTATACTTGGTGCTATTTGTGCTATGGCCATCTCGCTATACTCGACATTGTGCTACCTGCTATTGTTGTGCTATTCCCGACACCTATGCTATTTTTAGAAAGTCTATATTGGAAGGTTGTACTATTTTGTTCACGTGCTATCCTGCTATTTTTTACTTGACTCTCTCGCTCTATCATTAGTTACTCTGCCTTTAATGCTTTAACTATTTAAAGCCAGCTTGACTATTGAGATTTAAGTCCTACTGGGCATTATCGCTCACCCTGCGTTATTTGTCGTTGTGTTCTCAGGTGAGACCGAGGATGAACCATACACTCAAGAGGATGAGAATGACTTGGAGTGATGTTACGAGTACCCTAGCGTCCTATTGCTATGTTTAGCGTTGTAGTAGTTATGTTTGAAGTTTAGTCTTTTGCCTTCTTTCAATGTAATTGGGCCCTATAGATTGGCTCTGATATTAGTGGTTGTAACTAGGCATTGGAAAGTATTAATGAAATGAATTTCTTTTGTATTATTCATTGCGAAATGGTTTGATGTCTAGTATTCGCTCTATACCCTTTACTTGCAACTGCCTCGCGTTCTGATATTTCGCGTCGGGGCGTGACAGTTTTGTGGTATCAGAGCCTAGGTTATTCTTAAGTATAGGATGATCTAAGTTTACCTGCCTCTATTAGAGTCAATTATCAACCTATGTGAGTTGAGGTTAGAGCCAAGGGTAACTAGCTAAAATAAACTCACACACGCACGAATTGAATGTCACATCAGTATCATAACAGTAAGCTATTTTGTAGGAACTAAGGAATCAAGATGACTGCCGAACGTGCTCAAATGAGGGGCATGCAACAAACCATCCAAGAACTGACACGCGCCATTGTGCAAGCCACTCAAGGTGATGGCAATCGTGGTGCAGGCGACCTGCATCGCAACATCAGAAGTCTGAACCCACTTAGGTTCAGCGGATCCATGGATCCGGATGAAGCTGAGCACTAGCTCCAAGAGACGGAAAGAATTTTCCATGTCATGCAATGTGCAGCAGGGGACAAGCTGCTACCTGCCACGTTCCAACTAGAGAAGGACGTCTGCGCCTGGTGGGAGTCAGTGGAAACTACTTGCGAGAATGGGCAATTCACCTGGAACGAGTTTAAAGAAGCGTTAAACTCCAAATAATTCTCCGAGCATGTTCAAGAAAGGAAGGTTGCGAAATTCACTGCTCTTAAACAGCGGAGGTTGACTGTGGCCGAATATGAAGCCCAGTTCTCTAGACCGGCACGTTGTACATCTGGTGAACACTGAAATTGTGAAGGCTAAGCACTTTCTAAACGGCCTTAAGCCCCACTACATCACTCAACTCGCACCTCTCGACATCCAGACCTACACCGAGATGGTGAAGAGCGCTCAGTTGTTAGAAGATGCTACGGACTTGACCGACCGTATCAAAGGGAAGTTCGTCAAGAAGGAAGTAACCTCGGGTCAGTCTTCTGCTAAGCCTACCAACAGCAAGAAGCGTCCCTTCAACATCACAGAGGGATCTAGCCAAGAAAGGAAACCCAAGGTTTTCGTACCCAACACTCCAACAAAGAGCCACTGCAAACACTGTGACAAGCCTGGTCACACGGCTGATGAATGCTGGAGGAAAGCCGGCGCGTGTCTGTGCTGCGGAAGTCGCGAGCACCGTATCCCTGAGTGCCCGCTACTGAAAGAGAATGAAAGGCGCCCTAATGCGCCTAAGAAACAGGGCCGACTGCAAGCCCTGCATGATGAGGAACCTGCTATGGAGGGTGGCGTGGTAGAAGGTACCCTTCAAGTTTTCTCATTATCAGCATTTGTTTTATTTGATACTGAAGCTGCTTATTCATTTATATCTCAAAACTTTGCTGATACTCTGAATGCTAAACCTATATCCATGGGTTGTGAGTTCTCTATCACAACGCCACTAGGGGAAAAGGAGAAATTGAACAAATACTTTCCTTCTGCCAATGTGATGATCGGAAACCATAACCTAAAGGCCGACCTAGTGTGTATGCCCATGGAAGGCTATGATGTAATTTTGGGAGCCGACTGGTTGTCCGCATATGGGGCAAGTGTCAACTGTAAGAATGGGAAGGTTACCTTTAGTGACTTTCCTAAATTGGCATTCTCTGGATTAGACAAAAGAGACGGATGTCTCTAGTCTCCGCCAAAAAGCCCACAACATGATGAGGAATGGTTGTATTGCTTTCCTAGAAGCCGTAGTAGTGGAAAAGAAGGGTTCCAAGATAGAAGACATACATATAGTACAAGACTACCCAGAAGTATTTCCTAAAGACTGCGGGGATTCCCCCTGAACGAGATGTCAACTTCGCCATTGAGCTGATTCCTGGAGCCGCACCGGTATCGCGTCAACCGTACCGGATGTCACCTGCTGAGCTGAAGGATTGAAGGCGCAACTGATGGAGCTACTAGAAAAGGGGTTCATCAGACCAAGTACTTCCCCGTGGGGAGCACCTGTGCTATCATAAAGAAGAAAGATGGATCGATGAGGCTGTGCATCGACTATCGACAACTCAATCAGCTTACCATCAAGAACAAATACCCATTGCCTAGGGTCGATGAACTATTGACCAAATTTCTGGAGCGCAATATTTCTCCAAGATCGATCTTCGATCTGGCTATCACCAAATGAGGATCAAGGATGACGATATTTTCAAACGGCTTTCAGGAGCAGGTATGGACATTATGAATTCGTCGTTATGCCGTTTGGTCTAACCAATGCTTCTGCAGCCTTTATGCAACTCATGAACAGCATATATCGGCCATACCTCGACAAGTTCGTGGTCGTCTTTATCGACGACATCCTCATATACTCCAAGACCAAGGAAGAGCATGAAGAACACCTGAAGACAGCACTACAAGTTTGCGAGACAACAAACTGTACGCAAAGCTTTGCAAGTGTGAATTCTGGCTCGAAGAAGTATCCTTCTTGGGCCATGTCATCTCAAGGGACGGCATCTCCGTTGATCCCTCCAAAGTCGAAGCGGTACTCAACTAGGAGAGACCAACTAACGTCACCGAGATAAGAAGCTTCCTAGGACTGGCTGGCTACTACAGGCGGTTCATCAAGGACTTCTCAAGGATCGCCGTTCCTCTCACACGTATGACACGAAAGGAAAATCCATACTCTTGGAGTAAAGAGTGTGAGAAAAGTTTCCAAACTCTCAAAGACTGTCTTACCTCAACACCTGTTCTCGCTTTGCCAATAGAGGGAGAAGGTTTCTCTGTCTACACCGATGCCTCAGGAATTGGGCTAGGGTGTGTATTCATGCAAAAGGAGAAGTTCATCGCCTATTCTTCAAGAGAACTGAAGACACATGAAGTCAACTACCCTATACATGATCTCGAGCTAGCTGCTGTGGTCTTCGCATTGAAGATTTGGAGACATTATCTATATGGCGAGCAATTCACTGTCTACTCAGACCATAAAAGTCTGAAGTATTTATTCTCTCAGAAGGAAATCAACATGAGACAAAGGAGATGGCTGGAATACTTGACAGATTTCGACTTCCACATCCAATACCATCCTGGCAAGGGAAATGTCGTGGCTGACGCTCTTAGTAGAAAGCCAATGCCCTCTGTTTCGAGTCTAGTCCTTGGCGAGATGCAATTACTAGAGCAGTTCGCAAGGTTAGACTTAACCATTGAACATAGTGATGATCGAGTCTTGGTTGCTAATATCAAGATTCAATCCGACATGCTGGAAGAGATCAAATCCCAACAAGACAATGATCCGTTCTTAGTTCGCATCAAGGAAACTCTAGCCGAAAGGCCGGACTTGCTATGACCGAAGATGGAAGGCTTGTCTTTCAAGGAAGGACATGCGTTCCCGACAATGAAGAATGAAGAGAAAGCTAATGGATGAATCCCACAAGACAAAGTACACTATTCATCCTGGAGGTACCAAAATGTATCAAGACATGAAAAGAAAGTTTGGTGGCCGAACATGAAGAGAGAGGTAGCCGAGCATGCTGCTCACTGCCTTACTAGTCAACAAGTAAAAGTGGAACACCTGCGCCTTGCGGGTGTACTCAGACCGCTTGATATTCCGGAATGGAAATGGGAAAGCATCGGCATGGACTTCATCATGGGTTTACCCAAGACTCGGGGTGGACTCGACGCCATATGGGTCATTGTGGACCGACTAACCAAATCCGCCCACTTTCTGCTTATAAAGAGTAAGTGGTAGGTGGAGGTACTAGCTGCCTTATATGTCAAGGAGATTGTAAGACTACATGGCAGTCCATCATCTATTGTTTCGGATCGAGATCCGAGATTCACATCTCATTTTTGGAAAGGACTACAAGGTGCACTGGGTACTAAACTCAACTTTAGTACCGCATTTCATCCACAAACCGATGGGCAAACTGAAAGAACCAACCAAATAGTGGAAGACATGTTGAGAGCTTGCACTATAGATTTTCAAGGTTATTGGAATGAGCACCTATCACTAATTGAGTTCGCCTATAACAACAGTTACTAGGCAAGCATTAAGATGGCACCATTCAAAGTGCTCTACGGAAGGAACTGTAGATCTCCTGCATGCTGGAATGAGGTTGGAGAACAACAATGGCTAGGCCCAGACATGGTGCAACGGACAACAAAGGACATTCAGATAATCAGAGACCGGCTCTAGATTGCCCAATCCAGACAGAAGAACTACGCCGACAAAAGATGGCGAGATCTGGAATTTCAAGTGGGTGATCATGTATTTCTAAAAGTGTCACCTACTCGCGGCATCTAAAGATTCGGTGTAAAGGGAAAGCTCAGCCCTAGATTCATCGGTCCTTTTGAAGTACTCGAAAGGGTTGGTGAGGTTGCATACCGGCTGGCGTTGCCATCGGATCTGTCATGTGTACACAATGTGTTCCATGTTTCCATGCTTAGGAAATATGTGTACGACCCCACGCACATCATTCGCCACGCGAAGCTGGTGTTGAACAAGGATGCGACATACGAAGAGAAACCAGTCAAGATACTGGAATGGAAGATACAACAACTCAGGAACCGTCTCATCCATGTGGTTAAAGTCCTATGCAATAACCGTGGAGTGGAAGAAGCAACCTGGGAACCGGAAGGAACCATCAGACGGAACTACCCTGATCTTTTCGGTAAGACATTCCCTCCATTATGAACATATGAATTTGGGGACCAAATTCTTTTTTTAGAGGGGGAGGATGTAGCAACCTGGATTTTTCAAAAAATAATATTCATAAAAGTTTAATAATAATAAAAATAAAAGCAATTAGAAAATCAAAGAAAAGAGAATTAAATAAAACCAATCAAATGAAAATAAGTAATTGACTTTATTAAATGGACCCATTAGAAATGAGTAGGCTAAAATAGAGATTTTAAAAAGAGGAATAATAGAGAAATACCCAAAATTCGTAACTAAAATACTACTTAAATAGAAAAGAGGTATTTAATACATTAAAAATAGAAGTTTGAGTTGGATTGGGATTCCTAAACCTACCCTAATGGGTTGGCCATGAAATCCTCTCTCTCCCATCCCAAATAGGAGATCTCTTGCTTAAAAAAGGGGAGAGGAATATAGAAAATTCAGAATTTAATAGGAATTAGACTTAAACTAGGAAAGGGAATAGGGAGAAGCTTAAATACTTCTCTTAAACCCTCATGGCCGGCCCTAGCTCATGCCAAGAGGTTCCTGGACCAGGAGGAGAGGCCAAGATAAGGAGAATTCGTGGAGAAGGAGGATCTCTCAAGTTCTTCCCCGAGTTCTTCAAGTCTTAACCCTAGAAGAGGAAAACGATCAAAGGTAGGCATTCTCACAAGTATAAACCATGAAATTTTTTCTGTAGGATGTCTCGTCTATTAGGAACAAAAGCCCTTTGATTTCATAATTTTCCATTGAGCATATCTTTCGTTCTTGATTTTTCTTGTTCTGCAACTTACATGACCCTGAACCCTCTTCCTAATTCTTGATCTCCTTGTCTACTCAACCCCATGCCACGAGATTTTTACTCTAGGAACTGATGCATGTTAGGCATCTTTTGCCCCTAAAAGCCCTAAATTTGATTCATCCTATCTTGCGAATTTAATCGTTGATCTCAACTATGTACTATTTCATGTTCATCATGAATACCTGTGTTTAAAACATGTCTCAACCCTGATTGTTTTCAAATTCCTATTTATTGTAAGTACCCATGCATGTCTAGGTCATTTTGCAACTAGTTTCATAATTTTTCGTTGACTATACAATTAGTTGTGATTTTCTGAATCACACTATGTCAAATAGGGTAAGCTCTGGCCCGCAATCCAATGTAAAGTCCTTTCCCTGTCGAACTCGGCGCAGACCCTGTGAACGCAACGGCCCGATAGTCCGCGTTCACAAGGGCCGTCGCGACAGTGCCCTCTATCGCGATCTGATCGCGATAGGGCCTGTCGTCGCGATCTGCTGCCCGACCTGACTAAGCCTGTCGCGACCTGTACAAGACCCCGTCGCGATCTCAGTTGACCCCGTCACGACCCTCATTTGTGTACGTCGCGATTTGGGTTTTTGCAGGAAACCCCCTGTCTCAGCAATGCTTGATTATCTACAGTGCTTGTACTCTTGTTGAACAGTCATGCACACAAAAAATAACACTTGTTATAAATTAAACATTTATGTATGATTAAAATACATGCACATGATCTTTTCTATCTACAATTTCATGACACTTGCACACACATTGAACCATCCAATTATGGTGTAATTTTGCATGAAGTTATTTCATAATACATCTGGTAATTTATGTATTTAAATTTCCATATTTTAAATGTACTTGTCTATCATTTCTCGCGATGTCTTGGGAATACCGATATCGACGCTCCACTGTTCTAGAATCCCTTTAGAACGTCGAGCACTTGTTTCTATATACACACTCTCTCCTGACTTGGACGAACTCTCTGTCGGATACTCCTTCTGCCGAACTAGTATGTCTTTGTTCAAGGCCTCCGTAAGTCTCCTCTATCCATAGATTCCCACATGGTCGACGAACCGGTTGTACCCTAACACCTATTACACCCTTTAGGGATCGATATGGTCCAAACGGCTATTAGAAGTTCCCTCTCATCTTGGATCACGCCGGACCTCTCGACCTGTGCTTAACATGGCCAGTGGTAGGGTCGTGAGTTCCACCTGACTGTCAAAACCATGTGCACGTGTTGTGCAATTGTTACTATCGCCTGTTTACCCGACGTGTTACGTGCAATGTCCACTAGCTCTCATTTACACTCTATTCACGTTCACTCTACTATCTCGTCTATTCATCTAGTGGACTTATCTATTCTTGGTTCTCTATATTGGCCATTGACTAATTGTCTAAAAGATAAACAATATAACCAATGCTTGGCAAAATATAATGGGCCCGATCTGGTCCTGGGATGTGCGCCCGAAAGTTCTAGTGCCCATGGGAGTTAAATGATCAGAGTGTTTGGCATTACACTCAAGTGCTATCTATCTTGACTATCTAAATGACAATCAAAAGTGTTATATTCTCTCGTTGTCCATTGACAACAAAGTGCTATGCTATACTCGTTGTGCTAATACTATACTTGGTGCTATTTGTGCTATGGCCATCTCGCTATACTCGACATTGTGCTACCCTGCTATTGTTGTGCTGTTCCCGACACCTATGCTATTTTTGGAAAGTCTATATTTGGAAGGTTGTACTATTTCGTTCACGTGCTATCCTGCTATCTTTTACTTGACTCTCTCGCTCTATCATTAGTTACTCTGCCTTTAATGCATTAACTATTTAAAGCCTGCTTGACTATTGAGATTTAAGTCCTACTGGGCATTATCGTCACCCTGCGTTATTTGTCATTGTGTTCTCAGGTGAGACCGATGATGAACTATATACTCAAGAGGACGGGAACGACCTGCAGTGATGTTACGAGTACCCTAGCGTCCTATTGCTATGTTTAGTGTTGTAGTAGTTAGGTTTGAAGTTTAGTCTTCTACCTTCTTTCAATGTAATTAGGCCCTATCGATTGGCTCTGATATTAGTGGTTGTAACTAGGCATTGGAAAGTATTAATGAAATGAATTTGCTTTAGTATTATTCATTGCGAAATGGTTTGATGTCTAGTATTCGCTCTTTACCCTTTACTTGCAACTGCCTCACGTTCTGATATTCTGCGTCGGTGCGTGACATTTGGCAACCCAAAACCCCTGTCCAGAAGGTGAGGTATCTTCTTGTCGCGTTCAGAATGCGACAGGTTTCGTGTCGCAACCTAGCCTCTGCGCAATGTTCGCTTAAATGACTATAACATTTTCTATAGACTTAAGATTGATGAGCCATTTTTTTTGTTGGATTCCTTATTCAAAGAGCTTAAATATGGTATATTCATGTGTCATATTTGCATAAGAAATCAGTGAGTTATGAACCTAGTAGTGGAAGGGTTGGGCTACATTTGCTTTCTAAAAGGCATATGTCCCAGTTTTCGTCGTTTTACGTCATTCTTCATATGTGTGAGTTTTGATCTATTATAGAAAGGTTCTACAAGGTATTATCATGCATTAATAAACCCATGAATAAGTGTTAAGGATTTTCACATGATTCTAGTTGATCTTAAGTGAATGATCATGCTCTCTACTTGCCAATTATTCTCTCTTTCTTGCCTTGTTATCGAACTTGCTAAAATAAGCACATGACAACTTGTTAAAATTGGTCATGCACCTCTCTCTCTCTCTCTCTCTCTCTCTCTCTCTCCCTCCCTCGTCTTGAATTTCTCAAAGCTATTGACAATGACACATGAACACAAGTGATTAATTGAATTAATGCAAAAGCACTGTTATGCTACCAAAATTCTCTCTTGATCATTGTTATCATGAAATCCTATTCACTTGACTTGTTATGCTTGAAATCATTATGGACATGACACTTAACACTCCGAATCATTGTTATTGACTTGATAGTCATTAATCTCTTGACAATCTTCTTCGTGTTACATGCTCTTGAACTCGCTCTTGATATGATAGTCTTGGACTACTAGTGAACATTGTCCCGTGACATGATCGTACTAATGTTCTCGGACATCCTGACATGACATTCTTAAACTATTGAAAGTACTCTCTTGGGATCCTTTGAGTTGTTGTGGCTCCTACTATTTTGTACTGTTCTTAAATGTCTAGCGCTATAATGGGTCTTGTGACTCTACTGGACTTAAATGCATATTGCTGAGGGCACGGAGAGTGTCCGAGTGGCTCCAATTTAGTCCTGGGGGTAGAGAGCCACCCGAAAATACCTACAGGGGCTAATGATGGTGTCGACATTCGCACTGGTTCTGACTGTTTTGATTTAGCTAGACATCTGATTATTATTTTGTTACTATTAGTCTGATAATTAAGACATACTGCACTGTTACTGTACTACCACTGTTTTGACTGCCACTGACTGTTACTGAACTGCTACTATCCTATTATTGAATGCCTACGACCCATGCTCTCCTATTGCACTGCTATTGCTCAATTACTATTACTTTTTATTACTTGAATAAAACAAAGTACTTACTCATCTCATGAAAAGCACCCTAAACATTGACAACCTTGTTCTACTATTTTGACACATTCCTGTCTACATAATATCCTGCTAGCACATTGTCATCGATTGTATCATGCTTACGATTTAACATGTCACTTGTGCTTGCCTACTTCTTAAAGCGTTAATCACTTATATCATTGCCCGCACATCGAGATGTAAATCCTACTAGGCTAGTTTGCTCTTACTTGCTTCTTAACATTTCAAGTAGTGAAGATGAGGAGTACATTTGATGATGGGACTTGTGCGCCGAGCATGACATACACCGTAGAGAGTCATTGTTTAGTTAGTTAGTGAGAGATTGGTCACTATTGTAATCTTGTCTTTCTTTGAGAGATAGATTAGACTAGTAGTAGAGTGTTGTTCTTATTATGACATTGGACATTATAATAATTTCCTATGATGAATAAGAATGTTTGATTATTGAATTATTGGCCCTATCGATATTAGTCATTTGCTTATGGCTTCTGAATGTTTGCTTGTCCGTCGCGTTGTCGATTAAATTTTGCTGCTGAAATCGGGGGTGTGACAATGGATCTCATGAACATGGTGTTTAGACCTTATTTGGATGGCTTTGTAGTGGTGTTCATTGACGATGTGCTAGTCAATTCTCCTGATGAGACTACATACCATGAGCATTTGAAGGTTGTTCTGAAGGTTCTCTGAGAGCACAAGCTGTATGCCAAGTTCAGCAAGTGCGATTTCTAGATGCGCGAGGTTCATTTCCTTGGGCATGTTATCTCAGGCGCTGGAGTTGCAGTTGATCCGGTGAAGGTCCAGGCAGTGTTAGATTGGGAGATTCCAAGGACCCCATCGAAGATTTGGAGTTTCCATGGTTTAGCAGGCTATTATAGGAGATTCATTGAAGGTTTTGCATCTATCGCCGCACCTTTGACTAAGCTAACCAGGAAGGGTATGAAGTTTGTGTGGTCTGAGGATTGCTAGAGTAGTTTTCAGTTGCTGAAGGTGAATCTTACACATGCACCTGTGTTCATCTTGCCGAGTGGTGCAGAGGGTTTTGCTATCTACTCTGATGCATCTCAGATTGGTCTTGGTCGTGTGTTGATGCAGCATGGTAGGGTAATTGCACATGCTTCTCGCCAGTTGAAGGAGCATGAGCGCAACTATCTGACCCATGATTTGGAGCTTGCGGCAGTGGTTCATGCACTGAAGATCTGGAGACACTATCTTTATGGTGTCAAGTTCGAGGTGTTCACTGACCACAAGAGTCTGAGGTATCTCTTTTCTCAAAAGGAGTTGAATCTATGGCAGAGGAGATGGATTGAGTTCCTTAAGCACTATGACTTCAAGCTTCAATATCATCCTAGGAAGGCGAATGTCGTAGCATATGTGCTCAATAGGAAGAGATCATTACTTCAGTAGGATTGGAAGATGCTTGAGGATGCGGCATGTGCGATGACTGAGTTAGAGCCTCAGTTATGTTAGGCTTTCGTAGCTCAGTTGGCTATCCGATCCACAGTTCTACATGAGGTAATCGAGCAGCAGAAGGCTGATCCTAGGCTTCAGGAGATGGTGGGCAAGGCAGGCATTGCTCGTGATGAGGACGGTGTCATTAGATTTCAGCACCAAGTTTGTGTTCCTGATGTTGTGGATGTCCGTGAGCATGTTCTTGTAGAAGCTCACAGATCGAGGTTCTCCATTCATCCAGGCAACACCAAGATGTATCAGGATTTGAAGAGATCTTTCTGGTGGTCTGGTATGAAGAAGGATGTGGCTGAGTTCGTGTCTAGGTGTTTGATATGTCAGCAGGTGAAGGCCGAGCGTAGCGACCATCAGGCCTTATGCAGAAGATGGAAATACCAGTATGGAAGTGGGAAGCAATCACTATGGATTTTGTGACAGGTTTGCCCAGATTAGTTAGGGGCATTGACTCGATTTGGGTGATTGTAGATCATTTCTCCAAGACGGTGCATTTCTTACCTATGAAGAAGAAGCAGTCCGTGGAAAGTTTGGCTAGGCTATATGTGGGCAGCATTGTAAGGTTTCCTGGTGTGCCAAAGTCGATTATCTTTCATCGAGACTTGAGGTTTACTTCGAGGCTGTGGCAGGGTCTTCAGGAAGCTTTGGGTTCCCAATTGAAGCTTAGTTTGGCGTTCCATCCCCAAAAAGAAGGCCAGTCTGAGAGAACTATCCAAACACTCGAGGACATGTTGAGAGCATGTGTGCTGGATTGGAAGGTGATTGGGAGCGTCATTTACCTCTTGTGGAGTTCGCCTACAACAACAGCTTTCATGCGAGCATTGGCATGGCTCTGTTTGAGGCTTTGTATGGGCAGCCTTGTAGATCTCCTTTGTGCTGGGCGGAGACAGGTGATAGGCAGTTGACTAGTTCAGAGTTGGTGCAGGAGACTTTAGATAAGATTCAGCTTATTAGGCAAAGGCTTGTTGCGGCGCAGGATAGGCAGAAGAGTTACGCCGACAACAGAAATAAGGATTTGGAGTTCGAGGTTGGCGAGCATGTTTTTCTTAAGGTTTCGCCTACCCGAGGCGTTGTTAGGTTTGGCAGGCACAACAAGTTGAGTCCTAAATTCATTGGCCCATTTGACATTCTTAGATCGATGGGCAGCGTGGCATATGAGCTAGCTTTACCCCCAGCGTTAGCTAGTGTCCACCAAGTTTTCCACGTATCTATGGTCAGGAGATACGTGCGAGATCCATCTCATGTTATTAGTCACAAGCCAGTGGAGATTCAGCCAGACTTGTCGTATGTAGGGCAACCAGTAGCTATCCTAGACCAGAAGGTTCAACACCTCAGAACAAGAGTATTGCATCCGTGAAGGTGCTATGGCGGAATTTCTCACGGGAGGAGGCTACATAGGAGCTTGAGGATGCCATGATGAAGAAGTATCCTCATTTGTTTGGTTACTATGTCGTTCTAACTTCGAGGATGAAGTTTTCTTTTAGGGGGAGAGGTTGTAAGGCCCTCTAAGTTTGTTCTTTTATTTGAACATGTTTGATTTTATGTATTCTATGATTATTTATTTACTTATGTGCATAAGTATATACATGTTTATTTATGTACATATTGTCTTTATTTAAGTTTGAACATATTATATTTAAATAATGTATGCATAGTGTATGTACATATTGTGTGTATGTGTGTTTATTGATTTTCTGTATTCAGGCTGAAATCCCAATTAACGCCAATATCCCTTGACATTAAGGGCATGTTGACGGCAATCAGTGTGCTGTTTATTTCTTGTTGACGTCCAGATCGATGGACGTTGAATTCCTGTGAACGGCAGCAAAGTGGCCGTCTACTTCTCCGTTTGTCATGCCTTTTCAGATCTGGAAACAACTGCGTTTTTCCCATATCTTGTTTAGGAAACTACCCTCCAATGGTAGGAAATCCTATGTAATGCGTACCCGGACCCCTTTAGCTTATAAAACACCTAACATTGGGCGAGATTAGGTCTTTTGGCTCTTGTGAGGAAACTACGGCTTTTGGTGAGAAAACCTGAACTTTGGCGAGATTGATCTAGCGATTCTGTGCATCTTCTGGCGATCTTCATCAACTGGAAGGAGCTCTAATCATTGAGGAAGCTTCCCCGACTCTGGATATAGACCCACATCAACACAAGGATCGGATTCAGGAGGAGTTTGTTCAGCTTCTTGGCTTGGCCAAGGAGAGTGTCTTCGACCAAACTAACCCATTGTAGATTTTATTCAAGGCATGTAATCAAGGGATTTCATCCCTACACATGTCCTTTAGGCCCTAGGCATTTTTTTGGATTTTATCTCATGTCCTAGAACCCCAATTTCTCCATGTTATGTGCGTTCTACCTGCACTTCTGCAGACAGGAACTTGACAGCAAGCTTGCTGCGATCAAGATCTTGAGTTAGCGGAAACATTGTGTGTCGTTAACCCATGTTGGCGACAAGACCGTTGACGTCAAGTTATTCAATTTTTTTCTTCAGAAATGTGATATGAATAGAGTTGAACCATAAATCATGATACATACTATGTGTAGAAAGCATGCTATAGGTTATTCATGAACAATGGTATATTTCAAGAATGTGATTGATATGAGTTGTGATTAGTAACATGAACCAAATTGTTTATCATATGTAGAAAACATGTGTAGGTTGTTTATGTTTATTTGCTAAATTGAAAAGAAACATGTACCATGTATTTCTTTACTGTTTCAAAGATAGCATGTGTATGCGATATGTGTAAGGGTGTATCTTTGGATTGCTTGTTGAGTCTTTTTAGAAGACTCATACTTGATTTAACGTACATGTGAGACAGGTGTCCCCGTTCTTGAGGAGGACATACTGAGGAGTGACTCCGAGTGTGAGGAGTAGCTACTTATGGACATTGCTATGTTGTTACTTTCCCTTTCATAGTATGTAATCAATATTGTGGACAATGTATATCATTTGGTTATGTAATAATGTGGACATTGTTATTTATTTTTGACTATATAGACTGTGGAATTATGTGATGATAATGGAATAAGACTAAATTGTTTATTTTCCACTGTACGCATTTGATATTCATGTACGT
Organism: Colocasia esculenta; assembly: GCA_014218235.1. Taxonomy (NCBI): domain Eukaryota; kingdom Viridiplantae; phylum Streptophyta; class Magnoliopsida; order Alismatales; family Araceae; genus Colocasia; species Colocasia esculenta. The sequence continues at coordinate 56,749,366 of CM024759.1, read as the reverse complement.
TTCAACCAATTGTTTAGTGTTGGGTAAATGTCCCACTGTGACGGCGCCCTTTGTACCGACGTGGACTGATATAATTGTACCGGTATAAGGGGGTCATTACAGTAACTGCCTGCTAACTTGATGCCGCTGGACGCTGCGGTGACTGGTACACTACCTTCTTCCAGAGGCAGAACTTGATGCCGCTGGATGTTGCGGTGACTGGTACACTACCTTCTTCCTATCCTGCCTCTGGAAAGGCGGTGCTGACCTCTTCTGCGCTGCCTTCTTCTCTTCCAGATATTGGTCCATCATGCTCTCCTGCCTGTACGCTGTGCTGAGAGCCTCGTCCAAGGTGCGGTGGTCAAAATCCACAAGCCTGGACCTCAGTGATGGTTTGAGACCCATCACAAACTTCTTAGCCTTCTTACGCTCATCAACAACTATATGGGCAACATATTTAGATAGCTCGGAAAACCTGGCCTCATACTCCAGAACCATCATGTTGCCCTGAGTGAGAGAAAGAAACTCCTGCTCCATCTTTTCCTGGATATGCTTGGGGATGAACTTGGCCCGAAAAAGCCTCGTGAACTAAGCCCAAGTCACCTCTATGGCACCATCCTCGTACCTGGTGCGAAGTATGGAGGCCCACCAAACATCGGCCTCTCTTGCAATACACAACCCATTATAGACACTCGATTCTGGCCCATAAGTCGAACTGTATTTTCTGTTATCCTAATGAGCCCCAAGTTGGTCATTCACCTTGAGCCCATCATTAGCCTTACTTTGAGCCCATTAAAAGCCCAATTTTCACTTTATCCCGTCCATTATCCCTTTAAAAGAGTCCATGTGCCTTAAGTCCTCACTATTCTCCCATATGATTGGCCAAATTTTGAGAATATTCGATATTCATTAACGCGACGAGTCGGGGCGCCGCGTTAGCTTTGTCGCGCCCTCCATGGGCGTCGCGCTAGCCCATGCATGTCCATGCACGTGGCTTTATAGTCCCGACCTATGTGGCCGTCGCGTTAATCCCTGTCGTGCCCCTACGACCCGTCGCGACTACAGCCGCGACAGCAGCCTCCGCAACCACCTCCTATTTATCCTCTCATGGCCTTTATCTTCCTCCTTAAGTAACCTCCCAACCCCCTGGCCGCGGTTTGGGGTTGTGGGTCACCTTGGGGGCTTCTTAGGACTCTCACCCACAGATTAACATGGTATTATCATCTTATTTTTTACTATTATCACTTAAAAACAAGACATTCTCTCTCCTATCCTATATAAGCAAGGCCTCTCCTTCTGAGAGGAGAGGGCCCCGGTTTTGCCACGAAGTGTTGCCGAATTTTCCCCAGATCTCATACTTAGCTCGTGGCTCTCCCTTCTCCTCACATTTTCTCCTATTCTCTTCACCAAGCCATGCTACATTCTTCATCCATGGAGCTTGGATGTGGAGGAGGCGATCTCTAAGGCTTTTGCACCCACTGAGAACGTCATCAGCAGCCAGGGAGTCGCCCTATTAGGGCTCTTTCTTCCCTCCCTCCTTATTTCTTCTTTCATGCATTTTATTGTTTCTTTTAGATAGGAATCTATTCCATTTTTCTCCCACATTTTCCCACAACTAAAGGGGTTTAAAAACCACCCCCCCAGGTCTGTTCCCTCCGTGATCCCCTTTTTCATTTCATTCATGAATAGCTACTACACTTAATATTTTCTAACATGATTATTTATTTATTTTCATCATCCTGGCTGGCACCAAAGCATTAGTCTACGAGGGGCTCTTGTTCTCTGACCGGCCAGAGGATAGGAAGAAGGTCCACACCAACTTTCGCCCGCACTGCAGAGAACGCGGCAGGCACGGGGGTCACGACATGCTTAACGTGCCCTGGTAGGGCGTCGCGACATCAGCTCCATCGCGGCGGGTAACCCCTTCGCGACAAAGGTCAGTGTCCCGTTCTCTCTCCTTTTCCTAGCACAGTTAGTCTACGTAGTTCTTATCCATGGCAACTTGTTAGGTGGCAATCACATCCATGTTTCCAAGCCCCTTAGTTAATTTTAAAACGTGTTTCGACGGGTGCACAACCACGTGATTACACAGATAAGCACCAATCTAACAACACCATAACTTAACACAAGTACATATATATATTAAGTACCTATAGCATGTAGGTGGCCAGGCTAACTTTATCTTTCTCAGCACACTTGATGGCTCGGAATATCTTCTCCACTTCCCTCATCCAGCTCTCCACTAAGAGGGGTTGACTCTCCCCCTTAAAAGGAGGTGGAGCCATCCTCTTGAACCTCTCCATGATGGAAGGACCATCATGGCCATGCTCCTGTGGAACTGGAGCTGGAGCCTGAGCCTGAGACAACATGAAACATATAAGCAATACAAATAACAATCATGCATTTTAACAAAACAGACTACTCCTATTAACAACTCTAACCTGAGCCTGTAGCTGAGCCTACAGTGCCGCCCTAGTCTGCGCCTGGGTCTGCATTGCCTGAACCAGGCCTTGCATGAACATGCCGTAGTCCACAGGTGGTGGTGGAGGAGGTACTATGAGACCCTGGGGTGTTGGGGCCTGCTACTCACCCCTGTCCTCACGCCTCTGCTCATCCTCCCGAGCCTAGCACCACACCTACCACAGCTCGCCATACCCTGTAAAACAATTTAATCTAGTTAGAATCTAACTTACTTTGTCCTAACCATTTCTTAACTATCTTTACTTCATTATTAGATATTTTCCACATATATGGACTAATTCTCTAAAGACTGTGCAATATTGTGAAGATGATGGTTTATTCATGTACTATCTCAACCTTGTTGCCTGATACCAATGTCTGTAATGACCCTCCTTATACCGGTATGATTATACCAATCCACATCGATATAAAGGGCGTCATTACAGTGGGACATTTACCCAACACTACACAATAGGTCGAGATGTACACAAATAACAAAAGAGTACAGCGGAAATGTAACATTCTTATTCCATCATCATCCATATATTCCACAATCTATATAGCAAGTAAAGAAATAACAAATGTCCACCTTATACATGTCCATATAAATAACAATGTCGATTCCACATACTAGTAAAGTAAATGGGCAAACTATGCAGCACTCCACAAGCAGCTACTCGTCGCACTCTGAGTCGCTCCTCACTATATCCTCCTAAAGAACGGGGACACCTGTCTCACCTATAAGTCAAGCAAGTATGAGTCTTCCAAAAGAATGAATCAGCAACCAATCTAAAGATAACTTCCTTACGCATATAACATACACATACTAATCTAATTAACAATAAAGGAAACACATGGCACATTCTTCATATTAATTAAGCAAATACATAAGAACAACATATGACATGCTTTCTATACATAATGAATAACACGATTCATGGTTTTGAATTCTATTCATAACATTTCACAATTATATCCAATTTAATCATGGGAATATGCACATGGTAAATAACAAACCTAGCATGATATCTAATCATTTTCACATGCATTTATAACACTTATTCATATCTTAAACTTGTTGTTTTAATATAAAATTATCACATTCACATGGTATCACATCTCTTCACATGCTAACACATTCACATTACACTATCACATGCTCATATTTCACATTTGCACATTTTCACATTTATACACTTAATTGTCATGACACATAGTGCAAACCACCATAAAGAAGGACACACATTCACATAATCACATACCCGTCACCTAGGCAATACAGTGACGAATCTTGGTTAACTGCGCAGAATCGGGAGAATCCCTCTCCACCCTAACCAGTGGTACTTGTGCACCTCCAGGATTTCATCCTAATACCATAGGATATCACATACACATTGAGCCTTCCCATAGGGACTTTACTAAAATACGGCTCCACAGCCTTCTATGGTAGCAGTGTCAATTTCGGCACACTTTACACATTAACACTTTATCACAAGGTTTACATTATTCACATGCACTATTTAACGCATTCACATGCCTCAATTTACAGAACATGAAATTACTGTTTTAGAGTGGCAAATTGTCATAATTACACATAAACATGCTGCTAATTACTTTAATATAAATGATTTGACTCATATACACTTAATCATGGTTTAATACCCTCTTTAAAAACAAATAGTACTTACTGACATCACAACAGTACCAAACTTTATCTTAGACTCTATACAGGTAATACATCACATGTTTAATTTTTCAGATTTTTCACAGCCATAAAACTGATTTTAACAAATTAAACAGATTTCATGTTGATTTATCAAGAAATTCACTTTAACATAACATATAGTAAAATTGCCCGTGTTAATAGATCTAATCCTGAAAACAGTAACCCTAATATCATGAAAATTTTCTGAAACCCTAATATGCAATGAATCTATTTATTCAGAATTAAACATGGTCAGATCATGCTTATTGTCTAATTTCAAAAATTATACTAAATAATGTCATGATACAAAAATTTACAGAAATTCATGATATGATCTACAGACTATACCTGTCAAACCCTAATTTTTGAAGCAAGCACAACCAACCATAAGTTCGAATAGCATCACATAGACATAATACATGAGGTTCTTTGAAAAATAGAAGAACTTGGCGTCAAGGTGGGTTAACGGCACACGATGTTGGCGCCAACTCATGATCTTGGCAGCAACAAGCTTTCTGTCAAGTTCATGTCTGTAGAAAGTACAGACTGAACGCGAATAAATTGGAGAATTGGGGGTTCCAGGACAAGAATAAAATCCAGAAAAATTGCTAGGACCTAAAGGACGTGTAGGGATGAGACCCCTCGATTACTTGCCTGTGAATAATTCTCTAAAGGGATTAATTAGTCATAGAAGCTCTCCTCGGCCAAGTCAAGAAGATGCAGAAAACTCCTCCCATATCTGGTCTTTTTGTTGATGTAGATCAATCTCCTGAGTCGGGGAAGCCTCAACAATGCAACGGGTACCTCCCAGTCGATACAAATCACTGGAAGAAGCCCACACATGCCGGATCAAGCTTTGCAAATTTTGGTTTTTCTCACAGCAAAACCCTAGGCTTTCCTTAATCTAAAAAGACCTAATCTGAGTGAAAACTAGGTGTTTTATAGAGCTAAAGGGTCGGGGTACGCGTTACCTTAGGTTTCCTACTGTTGGAGGTGGGTTTCCTAATCAAGAACCGCAAGTAACACAACCGTTTTCAAATCTGGAATTGCAACACAAATCGAGAAGTAAACAGCCACATTGCTATCGTTAACAAGAAATTGGCGTCCATCGATCTAGACGTCAACATGAAGTCAACGGCACATTGGCCGCCGTCAACCTGCCCTTCACGTCAAAAGATGCTGACGTTAACTGGGATTTCGGGCAGATAATAGAAATATTTAATAAACATACATACACATATTAAGTACATACAATATACACAACATTATTTAAATACAATATGTACATAATTAAACGAAGACAATATGTACAGAAATAACATATATATACATATGCATATAAGTAAATAAATAATTATAATATGCAACAAATCAAATAAGTATAATATGACAAAATTCGAGGTCCTTACACCCAGTACGTCTACTGGTGTACGTAACCCCCAACCACGAGCGCGCTACAAGCAACAAACACAAACTCACATAAGTCGCTATCCCACTGCCATCTTTTCCTCAGCCGGACGTACAACTCTACGCAAGAGTGAGGGTGTCTAGGAAGACGACACAGATCTTGACGGTACACAAGTACCGGGACAAGTCCCGAGCACTAACGTCTCTGGATCACACAAAACCTGGGGATCCCAACTGGAGAGGTAACCACGGTAGGTGTTGTACTACTCGCCATGCACACAGAAACCACATGAACAACACGTTCCTCGAGCTCAACAAGTGCCGATGCACCGCATAGCATTGCCATAAACAACGAATAGAGATAATCTGATAATCACATAACCATGCATAGACCTATTGCCATCGGAAGCAAGATCGCAACGGGGTCCACTGTCGCCTTCAGAACGCGACACCTCGATATGTCACGTTCTGAAACAGAACGCGATGGGCTGGGATGTCGCGTTCTAAATGCAACACCCAGGTCCGTCGCCTTTACAGACAGTGACCCAAACATGAGATTCCATCTATGGAATCCCTATGCAAACCATGTAAGCTAGCAAGAAAAGTAGGTTTTCATTCTCTAATCATTACACTAGCATGGTATGTATCATCTACAACACCTATAACAAGCTAAGCATGCACCACACAAAATCCACAACGAGAAACAAGGTGGAATCTCCCTACGTTCGCGAAGAACATGAAGAATTACGATAACCCGGCGTTTCCCCTACTCCGTACCACATCCTCGCGGCAAGAGCATGCCAAAGACAGCTCCAACACCTCCAATTGCCCAAGAACCACGACAAAACCCTCTTCCCCTGGCCGAACAGAGCTTGTTGTGCTCTGTTTGGCCAACCTAGGTTAATAGCCCCTCAGCGTTGAGAACGCGATGCACCCTGCCGTCGCGACTTGATTGCGATGGTTGAGGTTGTCGCCTTCTCATTGCTGACGCCAGCATGCCGCCCAGCGCGCGCCAGGCGGCGGGCATGCAGACGAATACCCCAAGCGGCATTCCATAACATGATGCCCTAGACTGTCGCGTTCAGAACGCGATGTCCAGCTATGTCGCATTCATAGACAGAGAACCTGTGGGTGCTTTGGGCCCAATCTGTTGGCCCACGAAGCCCCAAAACCTACGTAAACACCTAAAACACAAACTACAGACCACACACTAGCCACCACAACCACTAAACCTCGATCCAAATGGTCAATATGCTACAAAAACCGTATGCACATCTTTCTCAGAGTTCAAGATTATGAGATCTAGAAAGTTGTAACAGTCCATACACACTGCCAGAAGATGTGTCACGCCCCCAATTTTATTTTAACAGCGGAATAAATTAGGAGACGCGACGAACAAGCAAGCATTCAGAAGCTATAGACCAAATACCTATTACAAATAGGGCCCACAATGCAATAATCAAATTTTCTTCCTTTATTTATCAAAACGAATATTACAATCTCCAATGTCAAATGAAACACTCCTTGCTCACCAATCTATCTATCTCTCAAAGAAAGGGAAAATTACATTAATGACCGATCTAAATAAAATAGGAATGGACCCTATAAGTGTACTCCACGCTCGGCGCACAAGTCCCATCATTTAGCTTTACCTTCACTACCTGAAATGTTAAAGAGAGCAGGTATGAGCGCAATCGTCTAGTAGGATTTACATCTTCCAGCAATTATATAAGTATTTACATTTTAAAACAAGAAGGTATGAACATGATATGTACAATGCAATTAAAACATCGGTAGTAGCACGTGCATAGTGTATCATGCAAGATAGTATGATCAATAGATTGTAATGATCAATCTAGCAATAAGGTAGTATTCAAGAGTTCAAGATATAGTGAACTATTATCGAACAAGATGGTAACTTCATGAACAAGAGCAAGATAGCATGTAACAAGATGACCATTTCACTATCAAGCATTTTGAGTAATGCACTCAGAGTACTCCACAAGAATATCACACAGGATCTACTTGTGCCTAATGCAAGTACGTCCTCCAGCCACTCGGGTTATGGACTAGCACACAGTAGCAAGTAACAAGCAAGTACGTTTATCATGCATAACAAGTACATGCCATGCCATGCCAAGCACCAATCATGATTCAGCACCATGCCAGGCACATGACTTTGTTAGGGGATCAACCTAACAATCAACTCCTAGGGTAACGAACATCTTTGGGAAAACTAGGCAATCAACACCATGGGGTAAACAAGACTTTATTGGGGGCGAATCCGACAATCACACCCATAGGTAATAGGACTTTGCCAGAATCTCCAGGACCAGATATGGGCCCTCAGTCAGGTTCATATTACACAACACTGACATCTGTCCCAATGCGCTCGTCGACTCATGGGTGACAAGAATGAGTTTTGAGTCCATGACTCCAACATCACTGATGTACTTCAAGAATGTATCACAAGAAGGTAATGTGTGTCAATAAGGATAGACTGGTCGAGAAAGTTCAAGACTATCATGTCAATAGTAATGATTACCGAGAGTGTCATGTCAATAATGATATAAGGTTCAAGGGTATGTTGGGAATATCAAGTCAAGAATTTAATCCGGAAGCATAATGACACATTTACATAGATTCTATCTTTAATAACTTGGTTTCATGGGTTATACTTGATCACTCTGAGAAAATCAAGATGAGGAGAGAAAGATCTCGTCAAGAATGCCGAGAGAGAAGAGATACGTGCACACTAACTTCCGGGTACTTCATTGGTACAACCTGCTCGTCGGCCATGTGGAAATCCATGGTCAGAGGAGACTTACGGAGGCCTTGGTCAAGGGGTCACTAGTTCGGCAGAAGGAATATCTGATGGAGAGTTCACCACAAGTCAAGAAGGGGCTTTCCTATCGTGCTAGAGTGTATACGCATGCCGCGCGTGAGAATCGCACCAGTGCATGTATGAATCCGATTGTGGAAACTCCAGTTATAAAAACTCCATTTATGAAAACATGATTTTTAGAAACTCTATATATGCAAGTATTATGAGTACTAAAATATGCATGACCAATTTTAGCAAGTAACTATGAGTTTTTAGCAAGTTTGATAATAAGGCAAGAAGTAGATAATTGACAAGTAAAGAATATGATCATGAAATTAAGATCAATTAAAATTCATGTAAACATATTTTAAATATTTATATGGGTTGTTATATGCATGATATCAGTAACTAACTTCATACAGGAGAAGACGGGGATGAAAACGATATGAAACGGGCTAAACAGGGCTGATCTGCCCAGGGGTGCTTTATAAGGGGCTTTTCTTAGTCCGAATCAAACTGGGTTTGACACCCGTGGGTTTGAAAAATCATAACTAATGCTTGGGTGATCCAAATTGGATGAAACCACCTTTGTTAGTTGGGGTACTTTTAATACTTTGTACAGTAGAAAATGATCGAGAAACAAAGGTTTTTTGGATAGGTAATAAAATGTATTGTGACTGACTATGTGTTCTGACCGCCTAGAGGAAAATGCCTAATACTCATGACCTACTAGATAAAAATTGGGCAAAATAATGGCAAATGAAAGTAGACTCGTAGAACTTTCCGATGGTATATGCTATGTTATGTTTGAGCCCGAGATCACCTACCTTTGATCAATGTTAAGAAGAGTCTTCTGCAGGTCGATGGAGAGAAGTAGCTGGGGAAGAGAGCTCTGGTTAGGGGCGATCTCCACCTCCTATGGTGTCCAAGCTCTGCTCCACACGACCCCAGCCCAGGTAAACTCGTCCCCAAGGGTTTTAGGAAGAGTATTTAAGTGGTTATGGTCGTTTAGTAGTCCTATTGTGTCTAGGAAAGGGAAATTCCAAGTTTTGGTTAGACCCTTCCTAAGTTTGAGGATTCTCATCCCAATTAGAGTGGAATGGCCATTAGGAAACCTCCTATTATGGCTAGGCATGAATTTAGGTTGCTAAATATGACTAATTGCCTTTGGATTTGCCCTCCTTTCTATTTTCTGCTCAATTTGGGTTACGAATTTCCATGGTATTTTCTTACTTGATTTTATTCATGGGACAAAAGTTGCCCATTATTCCAAATCCGATAATGGGCTATCAATCCATGTTGTTTAAAGTCAACCCATCATTATTAATTAAGTTTATGATCACATTTTATACACATGATAATGGATTTCCGACTTATTTCCTAATTACGATAATTATTCACAATAACTCTTAAATGTAGCCCAAATGATTTTTATTGACCCAAATTTCTTGATGGGTCATTAGAGGATATTATTTAAAGTTCATCTATGATTTTTATTTAATTTGTTGACTCGTCTAAGTACGTATGATAATGATTTTTCGACTTATTCCTTAATTACGATAATAAGTTGCAATAATTTTCAAACTCAATCCAAAAGATTTTATTGGCCCAAATTTCTTTATGGGTCACTAGAGAATACTATTTAAAGTCTAACTATGATTTTTACGAAATTTTTGGATGTGTTTTTACATCTGGGATAACAGTGCGTACGTATTTAACTAGTTTTAAATGATTAAGTGGTCCTATTTTCTATTTATCGCCAATTTTTAATTATTGAAATACTCGGGGTGCTACAAGATGAGGGAAAGTGGATGGAGGATAGCATTAAAAAATCCAAGATACATTTTAGTGGGATGAATATAATTCAATGTTCTATTCATCCCGTTGAATATTCCTGTGTTTCCATGTGCAGTTCAACAAAGGAATTTTGGGATAAACTCAAGCTTATCTATGAAGGCACATCTGAAGTCAAAAGGAGAGTAAGGCTAACATCTTGGTCCATGAATATGAGATGTTCAAGATGAGCCTAGTGGAGTCAATTTCTGATATGTTCACTAGGCTCTCCAAGATTACAAATGCACTAAAAGCTCTTGGCAATAATTACACGAACGCAAAAAAAGTCCGTAAAATTCTAAGATCCCTGCCACCAGCGTGGCACACAAAAGCCACAGTCATCGAGGACTCCAACAACCTATGAAGCCTCACTGCGGAGGTGTTGATTGGGAGTCTCATGACCTATAAGATAAACCTAAAAAGGGAGAAAGCAGAGCAACCCATTTTTAAGCAAAAGGATGTGGCTCTGAAAGCTAGAAATCCAATGTATATAGTTCTGAAGAAAATTTTCTAAGTGAAGATGAGGAGGAAGTGGCCAAGCTAGCCCGTAGCTTCAGAAGGCTTCTGAAAAAGAAGCCACAATATGTGTCATCTTTAAAAGACTATAAGGGCAAAAACAAGTAAGAGGACTCTAACAGAAAATTAGAATTGATCTACTATGAGTGCCAAGGTATTGGGCACATGAGATCGGAATGCCCAGTGTTTTTGAAAAAGCAGAGTAAAGTCAAGGCAAAGAAGTCAAAAGCCATGGTTGCTACGTAGAGCGACTCTGACTTGTCTTCCTCCAAAGTTGAGGAGGCCAAAGAATCTAAGGAGGACTGCGGTCTCATGGCTATTGAGAACAAATCTCCAATGGTAACTTCTGATCGTGAATCTTTTGTTGAACCACTCTTATTTTTTACCCTTATATTTTGGTGATAACAAAACTCATGATTAATTAAAGATTATAAATATATTTAATATCATATTTTAATAAATAAATATAAACTTATGGTACTATCACTTTATGATCTGCACTGAAAAGGAAAATCGATGGTTGTTCAATACACATCGATTACTCACTAAGTGCCACAACAATTTTCATACAAATACATTGATTATGGTTCATCTCATGCAAACATCGATTTCATAAACATCGATTTTGTTCAACATCGATTTCACTTAAACATCGACCCTGTTGAACACCGATTTCATTAAAACATCGACTCCATGCAAACATCGATTTCATAAACATCGATTTTGTTCAAGTTCGATTTCACTTAAACATCGACTCTGTTGAACACCGATTTCATTAAAACATTGACTACATGCAAACATCATTTCATAAACATCAATTTTATTCAACTTTGATTTCACTTAAACATCAACTCTGTTGGACACTGATTTCATTAAAACAATCGACTCTATGCAAACATCGATTTTGTTCAACATCGATTTCACTTAAACATTGACTCTGTTGAACACCAACTTCACTTAAACATCGACTTCAAACATCAATTTCGATCAAACATAGACTCCATTGAAACATCGACTTCGAAACATGGATTACATTCAAACAACGATTACAGTGAAACATCGATTGTCTTTCACATCGACTCTATTTCACTTAAACATCGATTTCCTTTGTATTTCAAACATTTCAAATTGACTTTGGCGCCCAATGAAAACTCAAATACATTTAATATGTGTAACCTACTGTCTCTCTGATAGAAAATCTTTTTGCTTATCTTATAAGATATCTTCACTCCTATCAGACAAAAAGAGCTTACCTACAACTTCTGGGTGACAACAGGAAGCACAGAGGTATGAGCCTTCTGACAGAAATACTCTTTGGTCTAAACACTTTCTTCTATGCATGCAAACCTCAAAGACCATCAAGTGGCTGACAGTCAGAAGAAGAAGAACAGAAAGATCAAGAACGACTAGAAGAGTTCCAACAGATCTCTTCAACGGATCTGTTCAAAGCTGCTCCATTTAAAAGATGAAGCATGACCGAAGAACAAGAGAGCTTTCTTGAAGATCTTTAAAGGAGTGTACATTCTGTGAGGAACCTCAACTCCACATACACTCAAAGAAAAAGAGAAGAGCTCAAGCCCAATGAAGAGAAGCTTTTCATAGAAGAAGTTTTCAAAGTTTTTAAGCCTTCCTCTCTTCACTTTCTCTCTGTGGTCATTGTAATTCTTGGGGAATGTTTTTTGCTGAGAGTTTCTGGGTTAGAGTCCGTTCTTGTAAAACTCTCAGCTTTGTTCTTTTTTTCTAAGAAAGATTTCTGTCTAGTTGTAGGACTGTATGCAGTGAGTCTCTTTCTGTTTGAAGAGTTGGCCAGTGTAGTTGCTGTCTTTTTCTGTCTAGCTGAGGGAATGTACTCAGTGTAGAACCTAGTTAGGGGTTTAAGTATTGCAGAACCGCACTAGGGTTTGTACCAGGAGGTTGGCTTCTTCACCTGTAAGAGAAGTGGGCTGCCTTATTGCCGGGAAGGAGAAGAAGACCAGCTAGGGTACTGGGTGTTGTATTGTCCTTGAGGGGGAATGTACCCTTGGTTAGTAAAATTCCAAGAGATTGCTTGGGAACTGAACGTAGGACTTCCATGTGGGAAGGGCCGAACCAGGATAAATTCTTTGTGTTCTTTGTGTGATTATTCATTTGCTTCCCCACTGCTACTCTCTATCACACTCAAGTAACCAAACTTTCAAGTGATAATTTTCTGTGGTTAAATTTTTATTTTAGATTTCAGAAAAACCTATTCACCCGCCCCCTTTAGGTTAGCTTGCTGCCATACCAAAAGAGCCAACAAGTGGTATCAAAGTGAGGTTCTTTGATCAATCAAAAAGATCCAACGATCTTAGAGAAGATCCATGGCAGCTTAATGATTTGCTGAAGGTCAATCAGTCATCAGACATCCATTCTTCGTTGGAGAGGATTACTAATACTGGAAAATGAGAATGTAATGCTTCATTCGAGGCATAAACTTTGATCTATGGCAAGTAATAGAGGTAAGTGATTTTGTTATTATTCCTGCTGAAGGTACTACTGCCATTACAACAACTGATAAGAGTAAATTATCTCTAAACTTTAAAGCAAAGAACTATTTATGTTGTGCTTTATCCAAAAGAGAATTTAGTAGAGCATCTGCATGTAAATCTGCAAAAGAAATGTGGGATAAACTGCAGGTAACTTATGAAGGAGCAGATAAAGTAAAACAAACTAGGATAGATATTCATGTCTCTCAATATGAGCAATTTAAAATGCTTCCAAACAAAAATATCACTTACATGTATAATAGATTTTCGAGCATAGTAGTTGGCCTAAGTTCTCTTGGTAAAAATCTTTATGATGCAGAAACTGTCAGAAACATACTTAGGTCTTTAACTCTTTCATGGACCCCTAAGGTCACCGCTATTGAAGAAGCCCATGATCTAACCAAAATTTCCATTGATAAATTAATTGTCTCTTTCATGGAACTTGAAATCAATATGGAGCGACTATCTAAAAGCTCATCCAAGAAAAAATTTACTAATGCTCTTAAAGTTGCAGCTGCTCATTCCACCTCTTCCTCTTCTAGTTCAAAAAATGCAGGATCTGAGGACAGTGATGTAGATGATGTACTGTCCAAGCTTCAGAAAATTCTTAAGAAGAAGAAGAATGGATCAAGAAGGATCCAAAAGAAAGAGAAAAATGAGAAAGAACCAGTCTGCTTTGAATGCAAAAAACCGGACATCTGAGACCAGATTGTCCAAGCCTCAAGAAGACTGGTCAGCCAGAAAAATCAAAGAAGCAGCACAAGAAATTCAAAAGAAAAGCCATGGATGCTACTTAGGATAATGAAGAAGTCACCACATCTAGTTCATCTAGCTCAAATTCTGAAAAAGAGCAGGAAAGTTTAGCCCTTATGGTAGGACTAGATAAGGTATATTCAGACCCATCATTTGATTCGCGCACTAATTCAGGGTCAGAGTCTGAAGACCTAGAAGATGTCTTTAGTGAACTTTATGAAAACATAAAATCATCATTAAAGAATTAAAGAATCTGAAAAATAATCTTACTTGCTTAGAAAACGCTAACTCTGATCTTAAATCAGAAATGGAACAATGGGAAACACAATTGAAGGAAAGTAAAAATAATAATCATCTTTTGAATAAAAACTTAAAAAGCAAGAACAATAGAAAATTGAGTTAGAAGAAAAATTAAAAACTCTAACTGAAGAGAAACTTTATTTAAAAGAATTAGTTAGAAAGTTAACTAAAGGAAAAACATCTCTAGCTCTATGCTTAAAAGGATCAAAATCTGAAAACAATAAACAAGGTCTTGGATATGAACCTCCTAAAAAAGGAAAACAAGTCATAATACCTGAAAAATATCCCTTGCCAATATTTGCAAAAGAAACCAAGATGCCTCAGAAAACGGTGCTTGTAATAAACAAGTTTTATCAAAAGAAAAAGGTTTCTAAAAATTGGGTTCTAAACAGACATTACAAGGACAATAAGAACTGCAAAACAAATTATATTCAGTGCTGCTTTCATTGCAATAAATTAGGACACACAGTAAACACCTGCACAACAAGGCACCTAGTATGGATTCCGAAAGGATATTTTCATGCATCTAACCATCACGGAGCCAAAGAGATTTGGGTATCTACTTCTGAGTAGTTTATTTGCAGGATAGCCTTGGAGCATCAGGATCAAGGATGCTCAAGACATTGGTGACTGCCAGCTCTTCATCTAACACATATCTGAAAAGGGAGTAGTCACAAATTGTTTTTAATTTATAGTACTACGAACAACTATTTGCAAGCCTCATTCAGGTGGAGCCTCTCATTCAGGGGGAGCACAGACTAAGGAGGAGTTATTCATTAATGTCAATCATTGTTGAACCCCTCTCACACAACATACAGCTAACAAGTATTCACAAAAAGGGGAGAGACTGCAATGATAAGATCCTTCCTTTTTGGTTAGTGACAGAAAGGGGGAGCGTATGCATAATCTTTGAATTTTCCGTATTTTCTATGTTTTAAGTATTTTTGTTAGAAAATTTTCATATGTTTTGTCATTACCAAAAAGGGGGAGATTGTTGAACCACTCTTTTTTTTTTTACCCTTATAGTTTTGTGATAACAAAACTCATGATTAATTAAAGATTATAAATATATTTAATATCATGTTTTCCTAAATAAATATAAAGTTATGGCACTATCGCTTTGGGATCTGCATGGAAAAGGCAAATCGATGTTTGTTCAATACACATCGATTACTGACTAAGTGCCACAACGATTTCCATACAAATACATCGATTATGGTCCATCTCATGTAAACATCGATTTTGTTCAACATTGATTTTACTTAAACATCGACTCTGTTGAACACCGATTTCATTAAAACATCGACTCCATACAAACATCGATTTTGTTCAACTTCGATTTCACTTAAGCATCGACTCTGTTGAACACTGATTTCATTAAAACATGGACTCTATGCAAACATCGATTTCATAAACATCGATTTTGTTCAACTTCAATTTCACTTAAACATTGACTCTGTTGAACACCGATTTCATTAAAACATTGACTCCATGCAAACATCGATTTCATAAACATCGATTTTGTTCAACATCGATTTCACTTTAACATCGACTCTATTGCACACCGACTTCACTTAAACATCAACTTCAAACATCGATTTCGATCAAACATCGGCTCCATTGAAACATCGACTTCGAAACATGGATTACATTGAAACAACTATTACAGTGAAACATTGATTGTCTTTCACATTGACTCTGTTTCACTTAAACATCAATTTCCTCTGTATTTCAAACATTTCAATTTGACTTTGGCGCCCAATGAAAACTCAAATACATTTAATATGTGTAACCTACTGTCTCTCTGACAGAAAATCTTTTTGCTTATCTCATAGGATATCTACTCTCCTGTTAGACAAAAAGAGCTTACCTACCACTTCTAGTTGACAGTAGGAAACATAGCGATATGAGCCTTCTGACAGAAACACTCTTTGGTCTAAACACTTTCTTCTATGCGTGTAGACCTCGAAGACCGCCAAGTGGCTAGCAGTCAGAAGAAGAAGAACAAAAAGATCAGCAACGACTACAAGAGTTCCAACAGATCTGTTCAAAGCTGCTCCATTTATAAGATGAAGCATGGCTGAAGAACAAGAGAGCTTTCCTGAAAATCTTTAAAGGAGTGTACATCTTGTGAGGAACCTCCACTCCACATACACTCAAAGAAAGAGAGAAGAACTCAAGCCCAATCAAGAGAAGCTTTTCATAGCAGAAGTTTTCAAAGCTTTTAAGTCTTCCTCTCTTCACTCTCTCTGTGTGGTCATTGTAATTCTTGGGGAGAGTTTTTTTACTGAGAGTTTCTAGGTTAGAGTCCATTCTTGTAAAACTCTCATCTTTGTTCTTTCTTTTCTAAGAAAGATTTCTGTCCAGCTGTAGGACTGTATGCAGTGAGTCTCTTTCTGTGTGAAGAGTTGGCCAATGTAGTTGCTGCCTTTTTCTGTCCAACTGAGGTACTGTACTCAGTGTAGAACCTAGCTGGGGGTTTAAGTTTAGCTGAACCGCACTAGGTTTATACCAGGAGGTTGGCTTCTTGACCTGTAAGAGAAGTGGGCTGCCTTCCTGCCCGGGAAAGAGAAGAAGACCAGCTGGGATGCTGGGTGTTGTATTGTCCTTGAGAAACATTGTACCCTTGGTTAGTAAAATCCCAAGAGATTGCTTGGGGACTTGACGTAGGACTTCTATGTGGGAAGGGCCGAACCAGGATAAATTCTTTGTGTTCTTTATGTGATTGTTCATTTGCTTCCTCACTGCTACTCTCTATCACACTCAACTAACCAACCTTTCAAGTGATAGTTTTCTGTGGTTAAGTTTCTATTTCAGATTTCAGAAAAACCTATTCACCCCCCCCCTCTAGGATAGCTTGCTGCCGTACCAAAAGGGCCATCATCTTTTCCTCCTGAGGAGACGCAATCAATGTACTCTGTCTTATTTGAAAAATACAGAAAAGTTAAAAAAGAAAACAAGGGCATGAAAAATAAAACCAATGATATTTTGCATAATGAATATCCGTGTGAATCATATGACTTGTTGAACGTTCAATGCAATGTTCTTTAAGATGAAAATGAAATCATGGAGAGCAAAGTTTCATTATATGAACAAGAAATGAATTGCATGGCTAATGGTAATGGTTTTTCATAAAAATTCTGCATGCTTGAAAAGGAAAACACATCTTTGAAATTTGAAAAGGAAACGCTGGAAAACCAAGTGCATGTGCTTGAGGAGAATGTTCAAAATTCTGAAATTTGTATCAAGAAAATGCATGAAACTATATATGAGCTCAAATCCACTGTTTCTAGACTCATGAAGGGAAAGTAAAAACTTGATGAAATCCTTAGTGTTAAAGTGAACACTAATAGAAATGGTTTAGGCTATTCCCCTTAAAATAACAAATCTTTTGAGTCTAAGACAATAACCCCTTTTGTTCATGCTTATAATGTTCCTAGTACTTTACAATCACATGCTAATAAAACTACTCATATGAAAAAACCTATTCATGCTAAGAAATTTGTGCAACCTAAAAAATCTGTTTATGCTAAGAAATAGGTACAAAATAAAAAACAAGCTCATGTAGAAGGTAAGCATGTTGAATATCATGTTGTTCATAGATCATAACCCACAGAACACAATCCTAATGTCCCATGTTATTTCTGTAATGGGCATGGTCATATGAACTACAATTGTTCTTTATAAAGAAACATGCAGAAAAGGAATTTGGTGTGGATAAGAAAGTATTTGTTGCCTTCTAGAACTAACACTGTTGGACCCAAAACCATTTGGGTACCAAAGAAATCCACCTTAGAATTGTGGTTTCAGGTGTCTGGAAAAAAAAATGGAATTGGTGCTCCAGCGAAGAAGAAGAAGAAAAGGCTAACTTGGCCTTCATCGCAAATATCGATGACAAGGTAACTTTTGACTCCTCTTTTACTTCTTGCAATGAATCTGATTATGATAGCTTAGATGATGTTGTTAATGAGTTATATAGTAAATATAAAGATGTTTGTAAACAATTAAAATCTGTTAAGAAAAATTATGCATGTCTTGAAATAACCAACTCAGATTTAAAATCTGAAACTAAGCAACTAGAAAAACAAATTTCTGAACTAAAAAAAAGAAATGAACTACTATGTGAAGATGTAAAAACAAAAAATGAAAAGATATCAAGTTTAGAAAGTCAGAAAACCATTAGTAAACTTAAAAATGAAATTAATACACTAACAAAAGATAATGAATACTTGACTGCAACAATTGAACATTTTACAAATGGAAAATCCTCCTTAATATTAGAAGGAGCAAGAAGATCAAGAAAGAAAAAAAATATGGTTTAGGATATACTCCACCTTATAATGAAGAAACGATTATTCATCCTAAAATTTATCCAATGCCAAAATTCGTAGCTGAACAAAATCCTAACTATAAATCAAATAATAATAAAAACAATAAGCCAAACATGATAATAAACAATATCTCTTGGTGCACTCATTGCAATAAACTAGGTCATACTAAAATAACTTGCACAACTAAGCACCTAAAATGGATTCTGAAAAGAAACTGTGAAGAAGCTAACCAACCAAGACCCAAAAGAACTTGGGTACCTAAATCTCATTGATTTATTGCAGGGAAGCCTTAGAGCATCAAAGTGATACTTGGACAGCGGGTGCTCAAGGCATATCACATGCAACAAAAGACTGTTCTCGTATAGCAAAGATGAAGAAGGTACAATAACCTATGGTGATAATGACAAAGAGTTAGTAAATGGTTGTGGATTAATTGGAAGCTAAGATAAAATCTTGATAGAAGATGTTATATACGTCAAAGGACTCAAGCATAACCTAATCAGCATCAGTCAACTGTGCGACAAGGGTCATCCGATCAAATTTCAGGAATCTAACTGTTTGATCATCAAGGATGGTACAACTATTTTTGAAGCCAACAGAGAGAAAAATATATATGTACTACATCTAGAAGAGTTGAAGGATCAAGACGTCTGCCTAACAGTAAGCAAAGAATATAATGCTGAACTCTGGCACAAAAGATTAGGTCATTGCAGCTTGGATGGAATTAGAAAACTCATCAAGCATGATCTTGTGGAAGGTCTACCGAAGATAAATTCAAGACTAGACAACATTTGTAAACCATGTGCAAAAGGAAAGCATGCAAGATCCTCCTTCAAATCCAAGACAGTATTCACTACCTCCAAACCACTAGAACTGCTTCATATGGACTTGTTTGGACCAATGAGAACAACTAGTTTGGGAGGAAAGAATTTCGGATTTGTTATAGTTGATGATTATTCCAGATTTACTTGGGTATCATTTCTTGAGCATAAAGACGACACATTTGATAGTTTTGTGATGTTCAGTAAGCTTGTTCAGAAAGATAAGAAGTTCAATATCATAAGTATCCGATCAGATCATTGAGGAGAGTTTCAGAATGACAGGTTTGCAGAATTTTGTGATGATCTAGGGATTGAACACAATTTCTCAGCACCAAGAACCCCACAACAAAATGGAGTAGCTGAGATGAAGAATAGAACACTCTTGGATATGGCTAGAACAATGCTATCTGAGTACAATCTTCCAAGATATTTCTAGGCAGAAGCCATAAATACAGCTTGCTACATTATCAATAGAGTCATGATTAGACTAATTCTAAAGAAGACTGCATACGGGTTGTACAAGCAAAGGAAGCCCAAGATTAGCCATCTAAGAACATTTGGATGCCCTTGTTTCATTCACAACAATGGAACGAGAGACATTGGTAAGTTGGATCCCAAATTAGATAAAGGTATTTTAATGGGGTATACTTCTAAACCTAAAGGTTGTAGAGTTTTTAATAAAAGAAGTTTATTAATTGGACAAACTGTGCATGTTATTTTTGATGAGTCTAACATTTTCTTGAGAAAGGAAATTTGTAATGATGATGAAGATGTAGAAATCATTTCCAAGAAATTGAAAGAAACAACCATTAAAGATGATGAAGATCTACCCTTAGATGAATCTTAGATTTTAGCCATGCAAGATGAACTTAATTAGTTCAGGAGAAATCAGCTCTGGTCCCTTGTTCTGAGACCATCAGATCATCCTATGATTGACATCAAATGGGTGTTCAGGAACAAGTTGGGTGAAGCTGGTGTTATCACTAGAAACAAGGATATATTGGTTGCTGAAGGCTATTCCTAAGAGGAAGACATAGATTTCGATGAAACCTATGCACCAGTAGCCAGTGTAGAGGCTATTCGAATATTGCTTGCTTAAGCATCTGCTTTAGATTTGAAAATTTTTCAAATGGATGTGAAATCAACATTTTTGAATAGTTTTATAAAGGAGAAAGTTTATGTGGAACAACCTCCCGGTTTTGATGATTCAGATTTTCCAAATCATGTTTTCAAATTGCATAAAGCATTATATGGCTTGAAACAAGCACCTAGAGCATGGTATGAAAGACTCGGTGCATTTTTATTCAATCATGGCTTTATTAGAGGTCAAGTAGACAACACACATTTCATTAAATCAAATGCCAATAATATATTACTTGTAGAAATCTATGTAGATGATATTATTTTAGGATCTACTGATGAATCTCTGTGCAAATATTTTGAAAAGCTCATGCAAGGAGAATTTGAAATGAACATGATGGGAGAGCTCAACTACTTCCTTGGACTACAAATCAAGTAAAGCAATGAGGGAACTCATATCAGTCAAGCAAAATATACAAAGGAACTGTTAAAGAAATTTGGATTTGAGAATGCCAAACCACTGTCCACTCCCATGAGCACATCAACTAGGTTAGACAGTGATCCGGAAGGTAAGAAAGTTGATCAGAAACTTTATAGAGGTATGATTGGGTCATTGCTTTATCTATGAAAAGCCCTCGAATTTTGTTCATATTATGTTTATTTAATTCGGTGCGTATGGTATTTACTTATTTTCTGTACATAGCATGTTTATTTTTTTTGGTACATGTGTGTTTGTTTGATGTATTTAAGTTCTGTTTGAAATCCCTGGTTAATGTCAACATCACCTGACGTTAACATCAGGTTGACGGCAACATGTGTGCCATTGACTGCATGGCCAAAGGATATAGACATCCAGATCGATTGACGTCTACTTCCTATTAACGGCAGCAAAGTGGCCGTTTACTTTTCCGACTGCGTTTGGGATTCCAGATCTGAAGCGACTGTGTTTTCTTCGGGATCTAAATAGGAAACCCAATCCTAACGGTAAGGAATCCTAATGCTAGGCACACCCCGACTCTTAACCATATAAAACTTAGATATTTCGGCTAGGTTAGGACCTTTGGTTGGAAGGAAAAACTAGGGTTCGTTTGAGAGAAAGTCAGAACTTTGCGAGGCTTGATCCGGCATTTGGGAGGTCATTCAGGCGATCTTCTTCGACTGGAAGGTACTCTTCGTGGTGAAGAAGCTTCCCTGACTCCGTAGATCCATCTACACAAACAGGAAGACCGGATTTGGAATTGGAAGAGACACCTTCATGGCTTGGCCGAGGAGGGCTTCATCACCAAATCCAATAATTAGAGATTTTATTCCAGGTAAGTAGCTAAGGGGTATCATCCCTAGACATGTCCCCTAGGTTCTAGGTCTTTTTACAGATTTTATTTCGTGTCTTGGAACACCCAATTCTCTCTTTTTATGGAGTTCGATCTGCACTCTCTACAGATAGGAGGTTGACGACAACCTTGTTGCCGCCAAGTTCCTGAGTTGACGGTAATAGAGTGTGTCGTTAACCCACCTTGACAGCAAGGCCCTTGCTGCCAAGTTCTTAATGTTTCACAGAACTGTGTTTGTCATGTCTGTGTGATAAATTCCAGATTTTCTGGATGTCTATGCATGTTGTAAAAATTATGGTTGGTCAGGTATGGTCTTTAGGTCAGATCATGAGTTTCTGTTGAATTTCTGAGCTTTATTTTATTTAATAAAATTTCTATTACGCTGAAATATACATGTTTTGACAGTGTTTAATTCTGAATAAATAGTTTTACTGCATGTTATGGTGACAAAGAATTTTCATGATCTTAGGGGTACTATTTGCATGTTTTAGACCTGTTAGCATCAAATGTGTTTACTGTCTACCATGTTAAGTGAATATTTTACTAAAATTACATGAAATATGTATTAATTGTTAAAAATAGATCTGCTATTGCGAAAATTCTGGAAAATTGGTCATATGACATATTACATGTATAAAGTTTGTGGTTAAAATTTGATACTATTTTGATATCCAGAGGTACTTTTTGTATTTAAAAAGGGCAAGTAAACCATGTTAAGCATGTTTGATTTAGATATTGTAAATTTCAGTGATTAGCAACATGTTTAGGCACTGTTAAGACTTAAATTATCTCTGTGAAATAGTCATGTTAAGATCTATAACCTGAAGTATGTATGATTAAATGAAGTGCATGTGAATGGATCAAATAGTGCATGTAAATAATGTAAAACATGTGGATAAGTGAGAAAAATGTGTTTAAGTGTAACATGTGCCGAAAATGACACTGCTACCATAGAAGGCTGTGGAGCCGTACTGTAGAAAAGTTTCTATGAGAAGGCTCATTATGTATGTGATATCCTATGGGCATCAAGATGAAATCTTGGAGGTGGACAAGTACCACTAGTTAGGGTGGAGAGGGCTTCTCCCGATTCTACGCAGTTACCAAGATTCGTCACTGTATTGCCTAAGTGTCGGGTATGTGTTATGTGAATGTGTGTCCTTCTTTATGGTGGTTCGGACTATGTGTCACGGCAATTAATGTGTAAAAGTGTGAAAAGTGTGAATATGTGCAATGTGATCATGTGCTAGTGTTATGTTAATGTGGTACTATGTTTTCATGTGAAACCATGTGAATGTCATATGTTTATGTTAAACAGAAAGTAAAATGTTTGAATATTTGTTATAAAAGCATGTGAAAAAGGTTAGATATGAAGCTAGGATTGTTAGTTACCATGTGCTAATTTCCATGATCTATTTGGTTTGGAAATATGAATGATATGAATTGATATTGACACCATGAATCAAGTGAATTATCATGTGTAGAGAGCATGTATAGGTTATTTATGTGTATTTGCATATTTGACATAAATCATGTGCCATGTATTTCTTTCATCGTTTAGAATAATAGCATGTATGTGATACGTGTAAGGATGTGCTTTTAGGTTGCTTGGTGGGTGTTTTTGGAAGACTCATACTTGCTTAAATATATAGGTGAGACAGGTGTCCCCGTGCTAGAGGAGGACATAGTGAGGAGCGACTCCGAGCGTGAGGAGTAGCTGTACTTGAGGAGATCACTTGTTTAGTCTACTTTTCATTTACTAGTATGTGGACATTGTTATTATGGACCTGTATAATGGTGGACATTGTTATTTTCATTATTGCTATATAGATTGTAGAATATGCGAATGATGATGGAATAAGAATGTCTTACATTTCCGTTGTACTTTCTTTGTTATTTATGTACATCTCAACCTATTGTATTTTGTTGGGTGAATGTCCCACTATGACGACGCCCTTTGTATCGATGTTGATTGGTGTAATCGTTCCGGTATAAAGAGGGTCGTAACAGAGATTGGTATCAGAGAGACAGGTTGAGATTGTACATGAAAAAATCATCATGTACACAATATTTCAAAGTCTTTATAAAAATAGTCTATATATGTGGAAAATATCTAATAATGAGTTAAAGATAGCTATGAAAATGGTTAGGACTAAGTAACTTAGATTCTAACTAAGTTAATTATTTTACAAGAAATGGCGAGCCGTGGTAGGCGTGGTGCTCAGGCTCGGGATGACGAGCAGAGGTGTGAAGAGAGGGGTCCCCTGGGTCCCACGGTACTCCCTCCACCACCACCTATGGATTATGGCATGTTTATGCAAGGCCTGGTCGAGGCAATGCAGACCAAGGTGCTGACTCAGGCGGCACTGCAGGCTCAGTTGCAGGCACATGTTAGAGTTGTTAAATAGGAGTAGTTTGTTATGTTGAATGCATGATTGTTTATGTGTTACTTTTGTATGGCTTGTTCGTCTCAAGCTTAGGCTCCAGCGCCAGTTCCTCAGGAGCATGGCCATGGTGGTCCGTCCATCATGGAGAGGTTTAAAAGAATGGCTTCGCCTTCGTTTAAGGGGGAGAGTCAGCCCCTCTTGGCAGAGAGCTGGATGAGGGAAGTGGAGAAGATCTTTTGGGTTATCAGATGTGCAGAGGAAGACAAAGTCAGCCTCGCTACTTACATGCTACAGGTACTTAAGGTATATGTACTTGTGTAAGGTTAAGGTTTTATTTAGATGGTGCTTATGGGTTGTGTTTTACAGGAGAGAGCCGATGTTTGGTGGGCCTCCGTACTACGTACCAGGTACGAGGATGGTGCTATTGAGGTGACTTGGGTTGAGTTCACGAGGCTATTTCAGGCCAAGTTCATCCCCGAGCACATCCCGGACAAAATGGAGCAGGAGTTTCTTTCTCTCACATAGGCTCTGTGACGGTTCTGGAGTACGAGGCCAGGTTTGCCCAGCTTTCCAAATATACTCCCCATATTATTGCTGATAAGTGCAGGAAGGCCAAGAAATTCATGATGGGGCTCAAGCCATCACTTAGGTCGAGGCTGGTTGCTTTTGACCACTGCACTCTAGACGAGGCTCTCAGTGCAACATGCAGGCAGGAGAGTGAGATGGACCAGTACTTGGAGGAGAAGAGGGTAGCTCAGAAGAGGTCCACGCCACCTTTCCAGAGGTAGGACAGGAAGAAGGCAGTATACCAGTCACCACAGCATCCAGTAGCGGCATCGAGTCAGCAGGCGGTTACGCCACCGTCACCCAGCTTCAGACAGTGGCATAGAGGCACCGAGTGTTGGAAGCTAGCAGGGAAGTGTCTCAAGTGTGGCAGCATCGAGCATCAGATCAGTTATTGCCCCATACTTCAGCAGAGAGTTCAGGGAGGAGTGCCAGCCCCAACAGCGGCAGCGGTAGCAGCACTAGTGACTGGGAGACCAAGAAGGCCTTGGGCCTAAGCCCGAGTGTTTGCACTAGCTTCAGAGGACGCAGGGTAGGCCGAGAATGTCATAGAAGGTACGGTTCTAGTCATGGGTGTGCATGCTCGAGTGTTATTTGATACGGGTGCTACACACTCGTTCATTTTCGAGCGGTTTGCCAAGTAGTTAGCAGTAGAGTCTGGACTTGAGGCAGAAGAGTTAGAAGTCCCTTTGTCTGTGCACACACCAGCAGGTACGGTAGTGACCAGGAAGTGCATTCCATCTTTACCTATGTGCATTGAGGACCGAGGCTTGTTCGTTTGCTTCTACTTGCTGAAGATGAAGGACTATGATGCCATACTTGGTCTGGATTGTCTTGAGGAGCACTATGCCTTGGTGTATTGTAGAGGGAAGAAGATCACTTTCCGCATATCTGGAGAGGATGAGTTCTCACATCCGTTACCAAGGAACTTGGCGGGAAGGTTTGTAATCTCCGCCATGAAGGCGATGAATATGGTGAATAAGGGTTGTGACGCATTTCATGCCAGTGTGGTCTTGGTTCCAAACGCCGATCAGTCACTGGCCCTTGAGGAGATTGAGGTAGTGCAGGAGTTTCCAGACGTGTTTCCTGATGATTTGTCAGGATTGCCACCCATTAGGTAGATAGAGTTCCGTATAGAGTTGCTTCCAGGCACCTCTCCTATCTCTAAGGCTCCATATCGGATGACACTTATAGAGTTAGCCGAGCTGAGGAAGCAGTTGCAGAATTTGCTGGATAAGGGATTCATTCACCCTAGTGTGTCACCATGGGGCACACCTGTATTGTTCTTGAAGAAGAAAGATGGTTCCCTTAGGCTGTGCATCGACTACAGAAAGCTCAACTAGGTGACAGTGAAGAACAGGTACCCCTTACTGCAGATTGATGATTTGTTCGATCAGCTGCAGAATGCATCGGTGTTTTCAAAGATAGATCTGCGGTCTGGCTACCACCAGTTGAGGATTAAGGGTGATGATGTGTCCAAGACTGCTTTCAAGACTCGTTATGGACACTATGAGTTCCTTGTGCTTCCATTTGGTCAGACTAACGTCCCTGCAGCATTACTGGATCTCATGAACATGGTGTTTAGACCGTATTTGGATAGCTTTGCAGTGGTGTTCATAGACGATGTGTTAGTCTATTCTCCTGATGAGGCTACACACCGTGAGCATCTGAAGATTGTTCTGGAGGTTCTCTGAGAGCACAAGTTATATGCTAAGTTCAACAAGTGTAACTTCTAGATGCGTGAGGTTCATTTCCTTAGGCATGTTATCTCAGGCGCTGGAGTTGCGGTTGATCTAGCGAAGGTTCAGTCGGTGTTAGAGTGGGAGACTCCAAAGACTCCATCGGAGATCAGAAGTTTTCTTGGCTTAGCAGGATATTACAGTTGACTTATTGAATGCTTTGCCTCTATTGCAGCACCTTTGACTAAGCTAACCAGGAAGGGTGTGAAGTATATGTGGTCTGAGGATTGTGAGAGTAGTTTCTAGTTGCTGAAGACAAGGCTTACATCTGCACCCGTGTTGATCTTGAAGAGTGGAGCAAAGGGTTTTGCTATCTACTCTGATGCTTCTCAGATAGGCCTTGGCTGTGTGTTGATTCAGCATGGTAAGGTAGTTGCATATATTTCTCGCTAGTTAAAGGAGCATGAGCATAACTATCCGACCCATGATTTGCAGTTAGCAACTGTGGTTCATGCACTGAAGATCTGGAGACACTATCTTTATGGTGTCAAGTTCGAGGTGTTCACTGACCACAAGAGTCTGAGATATCTTTTCGTTCAAAAGGAGTTGAACCTACGACAGAGAAGATCGATTGAGTTTCTCAAGGACTACGACTTCGAGCTTCAGTACCACCCAGGGAAGGCAAATGTCATAGAGGATGCGCTCAGTAGGAAGAGGTCATTACTTCGGCAGGATTGGAAGATGCGTGAGGATGCAGCATGTGCTATGACTGAGTTAGAGCCACAGTTGTGTCAGGCATTCGTGGCTCAGTTATCTATCCGATCCACAATTATGGACAAGGTGATCGAGCAGGAGAGAGTTGATCCTAGGCTTCAGGAGATGGTGGACAAGGCAGGCATTGCTCGAGATGAGGACGGTGTTATTAGATTCCAGCACCGAGTTTGTGTCCCTGATATTGTAGATGTTCATGAGCATGTACTTGCATAAGCTCACAGGTCGAGGTTCTCCATTCATCGAGGCAACACCAAGATGTACCATGAATTGAAGAGATCTTTCTGGTGGTCTGGCATGAAGAAGGATGTGTCTAAGTTTGTGTCCAGATGTTTAGTGTGCCATCAGGTGAAGGCCGAGCGTCAGCAACCATTGGACCTTATTAGAATATGGAGATACCTGTATGGAAGAGGGAGACAATTACCATGGATTTTGTTACGGGTTTGCCCAGATCAACCAAGGGCAATGACTCGATTTGGGTGATTGTAGATCGTTTCTCCAAGGCTGCTCATTCTTGCCTATGAAGAAGGAATAGTCTGTGGAGAGTTTGGCTAGGCTGTATGTTAGCAGTATTGTGAGGTTGCATGTTGTTCCGAAGTCCATTATCTCGGACAGAGACCCGTGGTTTACATCGAGGATGTGGAAAGGTCTTCAGGAGGCTTTGGGTTCCCAGCTGAAGCTTAGTTCGACGTTTCACTCTCAGACAGATGGCTAGTCTGAAAGGATAATTCAGATGCTCGAGGATATGTTGAGAGTGTCCGTGCTTGATTGCAAGGGCGATTGGGAGCGTCCTCTAGATCTTGTGGAGTTTGCCTGCAACAATAGTTTTCATGCGAGCATCGGCATGGCTCCATTCGAGGCTTTGTATATGCGACCCTGTAGATCTCCTTTGTGCTGGGAGGAGATCGGTGATAGGCAGTTGGTTGGTCCGGAGTTGGTGCATGAGACTTCAGATAAGATTCAACTTATCAGGCAGAGGTTGGTTGCGGCGGAGGATAGGTAGAAGAGCTATGCCGACAATAGAAGGAAGGATTTAGAGTTCGAGGCTGACGAGCATGTATTTCTCAAGGTTTTGCCTGCTCGAGGCGTGGTCAGGTTTGGCAGGCATAGCAAGTTGAGTCCGAGATTCATTGGCCCGTTTGAGATTCTCAGGCAGATGGGCAGCGTGGCATATGAGGTAGCTTTACCCCCCGCGCTAGCGAGTGTACACCCAATTTTCCACGTGTCTATGCTCAGGAGATACGTGGGAGATCCGTCACATGTTATTAGTTACGAGTCAGTGAAGATTCAACTAGACTTGTCGTATGTAGAGCAACCGGTAGCTATCCTAGATCGGAAGGTTTAGCACCTCATGAACAAGAGTATTGCATCCTTAATGGTGTTATGGAGGAATTTCTCGTGGGAGGAGGCTACATGGGAGCTTGAGGACACCTTGAAGAAGAAGTATCCCCATTTGTTTGGTTAGTATTTCCGCTCTAACTTTGAGGATGAAGTTTTCTTTTATGGGGAGAGGGTGTAAGGCCCTCGAATTTTGTTCATATTATGTTTATTTAATTCTGTGCATATGGTATTTACTTATTTTTTGTACATAGTATTTTTATTTATTTTTGGTACATGTGTGTTTGTTTGATGTATTTAAGTTCTGTCTGAAATACCTGGGTAACATCAACATCACCTGACGTTAACATCAGGTTGACGGCAACATGTGTGCCATTGACTGCATGGCCAGAGGATATAGACGTCTAGATCGATTGGCATCTACTTCCTGTTAACAGCAGCAAAGTGGTCGTTTACTTCTTCGGCTGCGTTTGAGATTCCAGATCTGAAATGGCTACATTTTCTCTGGATCTAATTAGGAAACCCACTCCCAACGGTCAGGAATCCTAATGCTAGGCGCACCCCGAATCTTAACCCTAGAAAACTTAGAGATTTCGGCTAGGTTAGGTTTTTTGGTGGAGAGGAAAAACTAGGGTTCATTTGAGAGAAAGTCAGAACTTTGCGTGGCTTGATCCGACGTTTCCGAGGTCATTCATACGATCTTCTTCGACTGGAAGGTACTCTTAGTGGTGAAGAAGCTTCCCTGACTCCGGAGATCCATCTACACAAATAGGAAGACCGATTTAGAGTTGGAAGAGACACCTTTTTGGCTTGGCCGAGGAGGGGTTCATCTTCAAATACAATCTTTAGAGATTTTATTCCAGGCAAGTAGGTGAGGGGTATCATCCCTAGACATGTCCCCTAGGTTCTAAGTATTTTTACAGATTTTATTTCATGTTCTGGAACCCTCAATTCTCTCTTTCTATGGAGTTCGGTCTGCTCTTTTTGTAGATAGGAGGTTGACGGCAACCTTGTTGCCACCATGTTCCTTAGTTGATGGCAACAAAGTGTGCCGTTAACCCACCTTGATGGCAAGGCCCTTGCTGCCAAGTTCTTCATGTTTCACAGAACTATGTTTGTCATGTCTGTGTGATAAATTACAGATTTTTGGATGTCTGTGCATGTTGTAAAAATTATGGTTGGTCAGGTATGGTCATTAGGTTAGATCATGAGTTTTTGTCGAATTTTTTAGCATGATTTTATTTAATAAAATTTATGTTATGGTGAAATATACAAGTTTTGACAGTGTTTAATTATGAATAAATAGTTTTACTGCATGTTATGGAGACAGAGAAATTTCATGATCTCATGGTTACCATTTGCATGTTTTAGACCTGTTAGCATCAACTGTTTTACTGTCTACCATGTTAAGTGAATATTTTACTTAAATTACATGAAATTTGTATTAATTGTTAAAAATAGATCTACTATTGCGAATATTTTGGAAAATTTATCATATGACATATTACATGTATAAAGTATGTGGTTAAAATTTGATATTGTTTTGATATCCAGAGGTATTGTTTGTATTTAAAAAGGGCAAGTAAACCATGTTAAGCATGTTTAATTTAGATATTGTAAATTTCAGTGATTAACAGCATGTTCAGGTACTGTTATGACTTAAATTATCTCTGTGAAACAGTCATGTTAAGATATATAACGTGAAGTATGTATGATTAAATGAAGTGCATGTGATGGATCAAATAGTGCATGTAAATAATGTAAATCATGTGGATAAGTGAGAAAAATGTGTTTAAGTGTACCATGTGCCGAAAATGACATTGCTACCATAGAAGGTTGTGGAGCCGTACTATAGAAAAGTCCCTATGGAAAGGCTCATTGAGTATGTGATATTCTGTGGGCATCAGGATGAAATCTTGGAGGTGGACAAGTACCACTGGTTAGGGTGGAGAGGGCTTCTCTCGGTTCTGCGTAGTTAGCAAGATTCATCACTGTATTGCCTAGTGACGGGTATGTGTGTCCTTCTTTATGGTGGTTCGGACTATGTGTCACGGCAATTAATGTGTAAAAGTGTGAATATGTGCAATGTGATCATGTGTTAGTGTTATGTTAATGTGATACTGTGTAAAAAGATGTTAAACCATGTGAATGTGATATGTTTATGTTAAAACAGCAAGTAAAAGGTGTGAATATGTGTTATAAAAGCATGTGAAAAATGTTAGAGATCTTGCTAGGATTGTTAGTTACCTTGTGCTAATTTCCATGATCTATTTGGTTTGGAAATATGAATGATATGAATTGATATTGGCACCATGAATCAGTTAATTATCATGTGTAGAAAGTATGTATAGGTTATTTATGTGTATTTGCATATTTGACATAAATCATGTGCCATGTATTTCTTTCATCGTTTAGAAGAATACAATGTATGTGATATGTGTAAGGATGTGCCTTTAGTTGTTTGTTGGGTCTTTTTGGAAGACTCATGCTTAAACATACAGGTGAGACAGGTGTCCCCGTGCTAGAGGTAAACATAGTGAGGAGCGACTCCGAGCGCGAGGAGTAGCTGTACTGAGAAGATCACTTGTTTAGTCTACTTTTCATTTACTAGTATGTAGACATTGTTATTATGGACTTGTATAATGGTGGACATTGTTATTTTCATTATTGCTATATAGATTGTGGAATATGTGAATGATGATGGAATAAGAATGTCTTACATTTCCGTTGTACTTCCTTTGTTTTTTATATTCATCTCAACCTATTGTATTGTATTGGGTAAATGTCCTACTGTGACGGCGCCCTTTGTATCGATGTGGATTGGTGTAATCGTACCGGTATAAAGAGGGTCATTACAATCTAACAGCTAGCAGACTTGATATTTTATTTAGTGTATGCATGTGTGCAAGATATCAATCTAATCCTAAGGAATCTCATTTAATATCTGTAAAAAGGATTTTTAGATATTTAGCTAAGACTCTCAACTTAGGTCTATGGTATCCTAAAACTTGTGAAACTAGTTTAATTGGATATTCAGATGCTGACTATGCTGAATGCAAAGTAGATAGAAAAAGCACCAGGGGTGGTTGTCAATTTCTTGCAGGATGCTTAATCTCCTGGTCTTCAAAGAAACAAAACCCAGTAGCTCTATTAACAGCTGAAGCTGAATATGTAGCCGCTGGGAGTTGTTGCACTCAACTCTTATGGATCAAACAATAGCTTGAAGACTATGGACTGCACATCAAGACCATCCCGTTGTTGTCTGACAACACAAGTGCTATAAATCTCACGAAAAATCCAGTGCAGCACTCAAGGACAAAACATATAGAGGTTATATATCATTTTATTAGAGATCATGTAGCTAATGGTAATATTAGTATTTCATTTGTAGATACATAAAATATGTTATCAGATATCTTTACAAAAGTCTTACCTGAAGAGAGATTTACGTCTCTTAGAAGGGAACTAGGCATGTGCAATTTGTAATAGATATATATGTACGTAACTGAAATAAAATAATAAATTTCAGAATAAGAGTTATTCTTCCCCACTAGATTTAAGTAAATCCATTACTTTTTGCGTTATCATCCCCTATTTTGTCGTTATCCACATTAAATGATCCGCCGTTTCAAAAGTGACTTTATGTCCTTCCGTTACGACGTGAATCCTTCCCTCGTCGATTCACCTTCTCTCTCTCTTCCAGCTCAAATTTCTTGAGGGGTCTTGTTCCTCCTTCTCCCAAAATCCTCCAGAGCCCTTCCTTGCTAGATTCCATGGCCGCTTCTGGGAGTTCCTGCAGTGTGGGTGGCTACAGTGCCACCTTTCTCACAGCAGATCAACTGGAGAGATGTCTATCAGTAAAGATCAAGCTCCGTGGCAACAAGGCAGTAGACCTAGATTATCTGGAGAAGCATGGTATGTAAAGTGTAGTCGAAGCTCTTCAGAGGCTGAAGTGGAAGGGGATTTGTACTATTTCTGAACCAAGCTACCCACACCTGGCCAAGGCGTTTTACACTTGTTTGAAGTCAGAAGAAGATGGTTCTCTTACCTCCTTGGTCAAAGGTAAATCCATTCATATCACTCATGACCTATTGGAGAGGTTGTTTGGAGTATCTGTCGTAGGGCACAGTCTGGCAAATTCCATAGATATCCATACTAAGGGGCTAGGGATTATTGGAACTGAGTATAAGTTGAAGGATGGTATGATTGACATCAACCAGTTCAATGCATTCAACAGAATTTTACACTTCATAGTTTGTCAGATTTTGGTACCCAGGAGTGCTACCTTTTCTTCATGCACTAAAGGAGATGCTGATATGATGTTTTGGGTCGTTCAGAAGCAAGCTATCAACATGGATCAGATTATAATAGAAAGGATGAAGTCTGCAACTGAAGGTATTTGGGACAACAAAAAAATAGTAGTATCCCTTCCCTATGCCCATTTACTTACAAAATGTTTTAGTCACTTTGAGATTGATTTGAAGGGAGAATTGTTGGAGAAGAAGGGTCAGCCCATTCGGACCAGAAATTTGAAAAAGAGTGGTTTTTCAATGGTAGGAAATTTGTGGACAAAGACCTCGGTGGTAGAAGGGGAAGCCATCATTGGAGAAGCATATGAATCTCCACCAGTTCAGGAAGAAGAAGCTGTAGTAAGAGAGGATGAACCTCCTGCATCTAAAAGGAGGATTGAAGATATTGCACCAGAACTTATTGAGTCCGTTGGGCAACCTTCTAATGGTGTGATCCCTCCTCAAGTTCCTAAACTTGATGTTATTCCAAAATCAGTTGTTCATCAGTTGGCCAGTGTTGCTCACACTGAGGGGAAGCATGAAGATACTCTTATGGAGGAAACCCCTAGTGTTCAGGTTGTTGTAGTTATTGTTGAAGGAATCCAAGAAGAAGCTATTCCAGAGTTGTGGCACCAGGCCACTCTGAAGATGCACTCATGGAGGATGCTCCTGCTGAGGGGGAGCCTGCTACTCAAGGGGAGCCAACTGCTAGTGCTCCTGTAGATCAGTTTCAAGAAGGTCTAGTTGAAGACACTTTAGATGAGGATGTTGAGCCAGCTGTCGGCTCCGGAGAATAAGGTAAGTGTGTTGCCACATGAATTCCCATGCTCACCAGGAAGGCACACCACAGATCTAGGAAGAAGAAGATTCATGTGCATTTGGACCCAGTCATTGCTAGACTGAATGCTCAAGGAGAGATCCTGTGCTCTTTGCAATCTGATGTAACTTCGATATTTCTTAGATAGAGCAATGAAGCCAAAGAACATGGAGCAGTAATATCTGGGCTCCAGTTTATGAGAAGAGATTTGGGGAGCTTGAAGAAATTGGTCATAGACCTGGGAGATTTTGTGAGGGTGCACTTATCTGCTTCAGCCCCTCATGTTCCATCTGAATCATCTCCAGTAGATGATGTTAGGCCATCAAGGCCTCCTGAACCAGACCTACCAGTAGAGAAAGTTGCAGGGCCATCAGGGCCATCTTTTGAGGAATCAGGCCACCAGGGCCATCTGTAGAGGAATCTGGGACACCAGGGCCATCATTGGAAGAATCAAGGCCATCAGGGCCATCTGTGGTTGAAGATGTTGCAGCCGGGCCATCAGAGCAAGTGGAATCAGTGGCAGGGCCATCCGGGCCTAAAGTACTTGTAGAGGAAGCTGCTGTGCCCCCAGGGCTTCTAATCATCCCAGTCTTCAGACTCCAACCCCTTCCTCTCCACCTACCTCTTTCACTGCACCACCTACTCCTGAACCCTCCAAGAAACCCCTTCCAAAACACATTTCTTCTCCTACTCCTTTCCTTGCTACCTCCTCTTCCTCACCTATTCCTTTCTCTTACATTCCTCCTCCACCTTCTGAGGCACCCCCTGCCTCCTCCTCTTCTGTTGTTCCCTCCTTGCTAGACCATCTACACAACCTCCTCCTACTTCATCTTTTGCCTCTCTTCATCCACGTAATCCACCCTCCTTCATCACTATCATTCCTGAGGGTGCCAGTATCATTTGCCATACTGTGCAAGACATCAAGGATGAGTTTGAAGAAACCAACCTCCGCATAGTTCTTTTTGTCTCTGCCCATATCCAAAGGACTGAATCTCAGCCTTCTTCCAGTCCTACCTCTAAGAAAAGGAAGACATCTATAGGGATTGTTTTCCCTTCCTCTCAAACTCTCTTTCCTCCTCTGTTGTACTCTCTTTCCGTTGTCCACAGAAGAAAAACTCTATATTCTGAATATCTCCAAAAGTGCACCTTTGCTGCCACTTTTGGTCTTCCCTACCTTAATCTATCTGAGCATCTCAATATCATTCTTCCCATTTCTCTAATACCCAAGCCTGACTAGGCAAAAATCCTTTCTTTTGCTGAGTCCAAGACTGAGGATCAGTAGGCTAGGGCTAATAAAGCCATCTACAGAAAATTTGATGTTGCCAAGGCCAACATTTTTCCACCCTCATACCATCCTCTCACCCTGTCTAACTTGTTTGTCTGCCAGCACAGATCAACCTGGGGCCCTATCATTCAGAAAAGGATCAAACTGGTTAGGCATTTCCAGATGTATCAAGACTATTGTTTTGTAAATTGCCTTCCAGAAGTTTAGCTTGGCCAGTTCAGGGCAGCCATTGCTTAGCTACGCACAGAAAATCCAGTAAATGTCCCTCTTCAGATTGACTTTGCAACTTTAAAGTTGCCTGAGGTTGTTTTTCTCCCTAAGTTACACATTCTTCTTATGGACTCTGATGTGGGTCCTATCATCTTTGAGAGATTTGCCAGAGTTATGGAAAGGATTTTTGTTCAGAGGGGAGATCCACTTGCTTTTCACCAATTATTGTTCAGAGAATACCAAAGAGGTTTCATCAAGTCCTCTGTTTTAGCTCCACTGCTAGCCGAATCTGAAAGATTTGTCAACTCTGACTGGTGTAGAGTCTATCACGAGTCAGCCTTTTAGCTTGAGAAGAGGAATTCCTCCTTATCCCAGTCAAATCAGTTGACTCTCACTCCCGAGCAGTGCATGGATCTCAACTCCATAAACTTGGTCTCAGATCCTTATTCAATCTGGATTGAAAGATACAAGGTTTTTGTAGCTTTGCAGAAGGATTTGTTTCTCACAAGCTTCACTATCCTATCTCCATTGACAAATTCCTTCAGCATGCTAGTTTTGGGACTGCTGGACTCTACAAATCAACACTCAGTAATCAGGAGTACACTAAATTAATTGAAGAGAAGAGGCTACTCCACATTAAGAGACTCAGTCCAAAGATGGGGCCATCATATGATATTAGTCGGGGTGTCTTTAGAGATCTTTTTGAAGAGTAGGAAGTCAAAGCTTGGCAGATTATTACTGGTCATGCTTCCCGTCAGTCTCCTGCCTTGTACATGTCTGCCCCCACTAATGAATAAAATTTCCCTCCTTGGCTCCCATTTATCTTTGTCTTTCTCTATTTCATCATCTGTTTATCTATTTCTTTTTGCTTAATGACAAAAAGGGGGAGAACATGTTTTGAAATACATACTTTAAAATTTTTCGTAAATTTATTTTAGCCTTTTATATGTATGCAATTCTTTATGTTTTGTCATTACCAAAAAGGGGGAGATTGATGATCAGTTCATCTCCATATAATTTATTATTTATTATATATATTTTTGGTGATTAAAAAAACCATAAATATTATTTCTAACATCAATTTCTGAATTTTATCAACAGTCAGTAATTCAAACAAAATTAGTAAGTTGTCTACACTCACAGTTTTGTGAAGTTCATTACATATGTTTTTTTGTCTAATTATACATCGACTTCCATGTGATAGCTCACAACGATTACGACTTCACACTTAAACAATGATTTCCACAGTAGAACATCGATTTCGGTTCAACAACGATTTCATAGAGAACATCGATTTCACTTAAGTAACGACTTCATAGTTATAACATCGATTTCGGTTCTACAACAATTTCATAGAGAACATCGATTTCACTTAAGTAACGACTTCTTAGTTATAACTTCGATTTCGGTTCTACAACAATTTCACAGAGAACATCGATTTCACTTTATCGACTTCATGTCTAGAACATCGATTTCAGTTCTACATCGACTTCATACTTAAACAAAGATCTTCTCGGTAGAACATCGATTTCGTTTCTACATCGACTTCATACTTAAACAGCTATTTCTTCAGCAGAACATCCATTTTGTTGCTACATCGACTTTATATGAAACAACGACTTCGTTTCTATAACGATTTAACTTAAACATCGATTTCGATAGAACATCAACTTCATATGAAACAACGACTTCGTTTCTACAACGATTTAACTTAAACATCGATTTCGATAGGACATCAACTTCATATGAAACAATGACTTCGTTTCTACAACGATTTCACTCAAACATCGATTTCGATAGAACATTGACTTCATGAGAAACAACTACTTTACTAGAACAATGACTTCATTTTAAACAACGATTTCATCTGTACATCGTTTTCAGTTAGACAACGATTTCATCTATACATTGATTTCAATTAAACAACGATTTCATCTGTACACCGACTTCAGTTAAACAACGACTTTGTACAGAATATCGATTTCATAACATGGATTATGTTCACATCGACGTTGTTTCAACATGGATTACATTCTCAAATGGATTATAGTTATAACATCGATTTCAAATCCACATCGACTCTCTCTGATCACAGATTGTCTCCAAACATCAACTCTCTTTTAATAATGATTATGTTTTTAACAAGCTATTAAATATTTCTATTTAAATTCTTTTCAGACATTCCACATGATATTCAAATATATTTTCAAATCTCTATGGATTTCAAGTCTTCCCGCAAATCATGTTCTATCCAGTGCTCTCTAACATTTATTGTGATGGTACAATATCTCTGCACGATACATCTTTGCTTACCATACTCATGTCACGTAAAGTAACACATTATTGGATGATAGAATGTAATTTTCTTTTGAGTGTATCCTCCTATAACATGACTACTAACGTTGACTGGCAGTTTAGACCAAGATAAGTTGTCTATGCTTTTGCATTTATTATGTGCAGGGTTCTGGTCGAAACGCACGTTACATAGTTGGAATTGTCAACCTGTCAGAAGAAATAATAGATTCAGACAATCATCCTTTGAGTAAGTGTCTATTCCAGCATCTAATGGATGTAGGTTCTCTTGCTCCATACTTCAAACCATACACTCTAACGTGTATGAAGATGTGAGACAACGGATACTTCAACGGTCAAAATCTTTCAAAAGATAAATAGAAGACTGGTGACTCCATGCAACATATCTCTTGAATTCTAATGAATTTTTGAATAACTTGAAGATCTTAGTCACCCAGAAGAAAGTAGAGCTTGCTCATCCACTCAAACAGTCTTTAGCTCTTAGCTCTCTATAGAAACTTGTTTAGCCTTTAAGAGCTTGTGTACATCTGAGAGAGTTCATTGTGTGATAATCTCTGTCTCTCAGACTTTGCCTCTGATCAAGTAGTTTCTATAAGCTTGGTCTAGCGGCCTTCTACTCTCTACTCATTTGTTCTTAAGTGTTCCTCTTTGATTGTGAAGAGAAGACCTACCGTTGAGTGGGTGGTTATTCTCTTTGGTAAGAAGGAAGACCTGTTGCATTAGGTGGGTTAGTGCCTCTTCGGGTAGAGAAGAGAAGGCCAGCTGTGGTTGGATGTGTAAGTGTCCTTAAGGGGGACTATACCCTTGCTTAGTGAAATCCAAGGTGTTGCTTGGGGACTGGACGTAGGACTCCTTATGACAGGAGATCCAAACTAGGATAAAATTATTGTTGTCTGTGTGATTGATCTTTTTGTCTTTGCTTTACACTAACTCTAACCATCAAACTTAGTGTCTTCTATTAAGCATTTTTATTTACAGGAATATTCTAAAAGAAAATTTTAGCAACCCATTCACGCCCCCTCTGGGCTTGCTATCTGGGCAACATCCCTTAGTGGAAGGAAAGACCCCCACTTAAGGTGTTGTAGTTCCTCTTTAGGCTATGAAGAGAAGGCCAGTTGAGTTGGTTTCTAAGTTGTTGTTTTTTGAATTAACTATCTAAAAGGGGGGGGGGGGGGGGGGAATTTATATGTCTATTTAAAAACATAAACAAACACAATCGAGGCTTCAGGGAATCAAAGGAAATAGGAACAGAGCAAACCACAGAAATCACATTAAATTTTTAGTTGGTTCAGCTCCTAGATGGAGACCTACGTCCACCCGTCACTTCAAACAAGTGAGGCTTCTTGAACTAAGATCCAATGATGAGAAAACTCTCACACAACCCACTGACATACAGCTTCAAACACCCACTGACATACAATTTGCAAATCACCGAGATCACAAAATCCACACCCTCACACAGTGTTCGATCAACTCTCCTATCAACTAGTAGGAGAACCAAACAGATTTAATGAAGTTTGAAGGAGAAAAAAGACTAAGATTAAAGGTACAAGATGTATTGAAATGTGAGAGACATTTGATGAAACAATGCTGCTGCAAACTCGCTTGAATCCTATTGATTTGCTTAATTTAGAGTCTGAAACTCCAATTCATGATCCTTGAACTCGTGCTTTAGGTCTTCATACTTTGATCATCTAATTCTTTGAATCCTTCAAACATTTGGAGATGATTGGGCTTGAATCAAACCTCTATTCTGATCCCGTATTTAGGATTTGTGGAATTTACTTTTGCATAGGCTTGAATTCTTCGATCTGGCTTAAGGGAGGTGCATCTCGGTGCTTCTCTAGGAAGAACTCTCTCCCGTAGGCTCTCCCTCTTACTCCTTTTCTCTACTTCCTCACACTCTCAGCAATCTTTAACAATTAGCCCACACACCTCCTCCGACGATCGCAACATGTCATAATCTTCAGGTAGGCCCCACAAGATTCCCAATTAGTTGGTCGACAATAATAGAGGTGTGTCGACACGTATGAGGTCCTCCATGAACTCTGTGTATGGTTGCTAAAGGTGTGTTGACGCGCATCTTGTACACTACGTCGACCTAGCTATTATTTCATTCGAAATAGCTTACTGGATGGGTCAGGTGCATCGACATCCTACTGGAGTTGCGTCGATGTTGCTGAGTGGTTACCCATTGCTTGCTTACATATGGAGCTTTTGCATCAAAACCATCAAGAACCTGCATCGACACTACTATGTGTTGATAAAATACTGCCTTAATGGATGGTTGGTGTGTCGACCTCCTGATGAAAGTATGTCGACACACTTATGACCATTTTGCTTCTGAGCTAGCATGCTTTTATACATATGTCGACACACATATTAGAAGTGTGTCAATGCACCATATACACTCCAAGTAGAGTCTGACATTATGACTTGAGTTCTTTTAAGCATCTGCTTCATTTAAAGAATTATAGTATTAGCCAATATTTAAGTCCTTCATCTAGATTATGTATCATAGTTAGGCAATGTCTTAGACATCATCAAAACAAGGGACACAACAATCTTCTCCTTTATGATGGTGGCAACTACGATTCATAAACACTATAGCATTTCATACAGACATTGACAAAGGATATTCAATCTGTCATGTCCCGAGAATTACGCAGTAGATATTAATTCGGATAATTTGAGTCGATATTCTGAGACGTGAACAGTCGGCAAATAGGCCTCTAGCTAGAACGCACTAAATGTGTATCAACACAACATCGTAAGAGGGCCCAAATAATTAACTCAATTGAAATTGTATTCCAATCTCATCTCAATGTATCAAAGTGAACTAATACAACTCTTAAACATTGTATAACAGGACTAAGACTCAATAAAAGGAAAAGTACATTTATTCCTCACTACCTACTACATGAATCTAACACTCAAAGCAAACTAACTAAAGATAGCCACATGGTTGGAACGCTCATCACTCGGACGCATTCCCATCCTTGACTTGCTCCTCCTTTTGTATGTCATAGTCACCTAGAATGGTTAAAAGTAGGGAATGAGCAAACTAGCCCAGTAGGATTTATATCTCAATGTGCGGGCAATGATATAAGTGATTAGCAATTTAGAACTAGGTAAGCACAATTGTCATGATATGCATGTACGAATAAAACTCATTAAAACATGATACATGGACAAGCTAGATAGAATGATCATGATAGAGCAAGATCTAAAACGATATAATGAGCAAGATGTTATCA
This sequence comes from Colocasia esculenta, assembly GCA_014218235.1. Taxonomy (NCBI): domain Eukaryota; kingdom Viridiplantae; phylum Streptophyta; class Magnoliopsida; order Alismatales; family Araceae; genus Colocasia; species Colocasia esculenta. Next base: position 56,708,615 of record CM024759.1, on the reverse strand, counting down.
ATAGTGTGGTAAGTAACAAGCATGCAAGATATCACTTTAAATTGCAATAATTGCAGGATGGCCATGTCACGCAAGCAAGCAAGCATGAGCAGGAGCACAATCATGTAACACTAATCAAGCACGAAGACACTAATGTACACCAAGGTAGGATCCACCTTCAAATGCACACTAGGACACGTGTATGTGGTTATTGTATCTAGCATTCAACACGTACGACTCCCAGCGCAGATGCAACGCCAGTAATCATTATACCCCATGGTTAACAGTATATTTATGACTCTCCATCATTGGGGCTAGACTGGAGCCCTTGGACACTCGCCGTGCCCGGTCAGCATCTCACTGTTTTTAAATGTAGATACCCACAGTCATTAATGGCCAATGAGAGTTTCACGATGTAAGCATGTGTAATGTCATGTTCATGATGATAATGAGAACAAGTGAGTAATGTGAACATGATTTCATGATAACAATAGTCAAGAGATAAATTTGGCAGTATAATGGCACAATTTATACTTTAATTCACTATTTACATTAAATGGCTTAAGTCTAGATTTTAAATCACTCTGACGAGAACAAGAGAAGAAAGGAGGTGCACGCTATCTCCAGGGAACTTCAATGGTACAACCAACTCGGTCTCCATGAGGGAATCCACAGAGTACGGAGAATTACAGAGGTCTTAGTGGAAAGGACACTAGTCTGCCAATACGGAATGACCGACAGAGAGCTTCCAATCCTCCAAGAAAGGGCTGCCTAGATGTGCAAGTGTGTAGTGAGTACGTGTCTCAATCCACAATCCATCGGTTTCAAATTTGCTGAAAACAATTAACATGATGGCATGAGATGAGCTATGCATTTAACTACTAATGGGTTTGCAATATTTTAAGATAAAAATTAATCATTTAAGCAATAAAGAATAGTAAGATAAGAAAATCACTAGTTGAATGAATGATCACATCATTAAAGAACAATTATAATAGTCTTTACATTATTATGTCTTTATCATGGGTTACTGGCGTTTAGTTCATTAGACAGACTGTACCATGCATCTTAATAATGTATCATGCAAGACTAATGTTAAACACCATAAAAATAGGTCTCTGGTAGGCCTTGAAATACGCTTCTGACACAGTGGACGCATTTCCTCACGATGGGTACAGTCGATACCTGGCTTAGTGTGAAGAGGCTAAATCACGTCCACCTATGTGGTCGCATTTTACATGGAATCGTGTTGACGTATCCTGACGCGTCCATGAAATTCATTTAAAATAGCAATATAAAAATCTCCAAAATTCTTAGGCGGGAAAATGTCTGAATCGTGTCGGGGTTACCCGTCGCGTATTAGACGGGCACTGAAGTCCACGCGGCGCGAAGTCCCACACGGAGCATTGGCCGGTCAGACACTGAATTGCATCGGACCTTACAGCCGCATTCTACAGAATTGCCAGTCACTGGAATCACGTCACCTGGACCGGCCGCGATTCGACCTTCAGACCGAAATGCATGAAACATGAACCGATCATCAAGCAATAGTTATAACTCTCTATCTCCTAACATTTAGACAAAACGCTCAACATGAAACATGACGAGGACAACTAGTAGTAGAACTTTCATGTCATGGGTGGGATCTAATTCGGTCTCGAATAACATGCAACATATTAAGAACGCAAAAAGCCCTAACAATGCATGACTCTTGGAAGACGATTATAACTCAAGATGTACTCAATGAAATTCAATGAAACCACTTGGTCATGAAAGTAGACTTTATGTGCTACACATTGGTATATGATTTATTAAGTTTTGGCTCAAGAACACCTACCTTTTGGGTTGAAGAAGTCACATTTTTCCAGAAAATACACATTCAGACCACTTGGAGGAGAACGCTTACTGCACCAGATCTACTGAATGAAAAATAGTCAAACCAGTGGCATTAGGAAGTAGACTCGACCCCCTTTCCAGGGGTATCAGTCTTGCAACGTTTGGTTAGGGTTTGTCCTCCCTTGGTCAACTCCAAGATGAGTTATCTGCACAAGTTGATGCAGAACGCAGCAGAGAAGAAGCTCCAAGTTGGGGCGGTTTTCTCCTCTTTTGGGTGCTCAAGAATAGCCTCCCACGACCCCAACAATGTGTATTTTCATCCCCTAGGGTTTCATGCCATGTATATATGCATCTAGTGTGTTTTAGAAGTCCTATTGAGTGAAGGAAAGGCAAGGTGCGGTTTTGGCATTCCACCTTCCTTATTTTGGTGATTTCTCACCCCAATAGTGTGTATGAGGCTTTAAGAAACCTCCCACCATGGTTAGCCACGAACTTGGGTTGCCAAGAAAGTTTAATTACCTTGGAATTTGCCCTAATTACCTCCTTCTAATTTCAGCACAATTAGGGTTGCAAAATTCTATGTATTTTTCTTGCTCCATTTTATTCTTGGGCCAAAAGTGATCCATTGGCCCAATACCGATGATGGGTCATCAATACATGATGTTGTTAGTCTCCCCAATATGATTATTTAATTTATGATCATGTTATATTTCCGTGTTAACGGTTTTTCGACTTAGTTTCTGAATTTGGATAATTTGTCACAATGTGACGTGCACTTATTCAATCAGATTTTTCATTGCACGAATTTCTTCGTGGCACATTTAAGAATGATGTTTGGGGTTGATTTATAATTTTTATGGAATTTTCCAATATGTTCTCTCATGTACGATAGTGGTACGTAAGTTCTACTGTTTCGATAATACATAAATTATTTATTTCCATTTAAAAAAAAATTTACTGAATTTTTCGGGATGCTACACCCTCCCCCACTTAAGAGAATTTGGTCCCCAAATTCATAGATCATTAATTGGATCTTGATAGATATGATCCTTGAGGTCGTTTCAGATTTAATTCCTCTAACTTATTTCAGCATTCTAGCTCTTGGATGCTGGTTCATCATCTACACCTATGGCCACCAGTACTATTCATTTCATTCCTTCCGCTCCTATTTCATCCATGGTTGTTATACTCCCTCACAATCCATCAGATGCACTATGGTATAGCTACTTGATTATTCTTTTCCAATTTCTCCTTGATCATCTCCCCCACTTAGAAATGTACTAATAAGAAAGCATCATAAGATCAATCTAAAGGTTTAATGATCATACCTCCATCCGAGAGTTCCGCTTGCGTTATTGCATTCACACGTCCTTGACGCTTAATCACTCCCTAGTTCCTTCCAACTTGGTCTTTTAGCATGGGATAGCTCGGTATACGATGTTCCTTACTCCCACATTGCAGGCAAGCCCCGGCCTTCTTCGAGCACTTGTTCGCTTGGTGCCCAGGCTTGTCACAAAATTTACAATATTCCACTGTCGATGTTTCTTCTACTTTGATCTTTTTCTCCATGCCATAGCCCTTCCCAGTGGTTGGCCTTCATTGTTGTTGTAGTAGTTGTTGTTGTTGTTATTGTTGTTTCTGTGTAAAGTTCCAGTTGTATTGACTGATCCTCTTTTTATAAAGGTCAGCTTTGAGATGTCTTTCCCCCTCATGCCTTCCACCTTTTCCATGGTGTCTTCCACCAGCTGGGCTCTTTGGACCATCTCAGTGTATGTTTGGATGTTATGTGGTCTGAGCTTTTCAATGAACACGAGTCTGAGCCCATCCATGAACCTATTGGCCTTTAGTCTTTCCGTGCCCACCAGATGTGGGGCATACACTTCCAGACGAGCGAACTGAGCCTCATACTCAGCCACAGACATGCTCTTTTGTTTTAGTGCGGCAAATTCCACCGCCTTCTTCTCCATAACTCTTTCAGAGAAATATTTTCTCCGAAATATCTCCAAGAATTCAGCCCACTCCAGTTTAGCTACATTAGACAGATGGGCCGATGTGGACTTCCACCATGCTCGGGCCTCCTTAGTGAATTGAAAAGTGGCCAGTACCACCTTCTCCCTATTGGTGCATTGCATAACTTGGAAGATTCTTTCTATCTCCTCATGCCAGTTCCCCGCTTCGTTCGGATCAAGGGATCACGAGAAACGAGGAGGGTTCAAACTCCTAAAGTTGCGGTGCAAATCACTGGCTCCATTCCTAGCCGCGACAGCCTGATTGCCAGCCTGAACAACATTTTGTAAAGCTTGAGTCAATCCAGCCACAGTTTCTTGCATAGCTTGTCACTGATTACGAGCCATTGTAGTTGAATGAGAAAGTATGAGGGTTCTTGAGAAAAGGATAGAAACCAATTAATGTCTCTAGATACATTATAAGAGTCAATGGGTATGAGTGTTTTGTTCATTCTAACTTATTCCCAGTCTCTACCCATTCTCGCCAGGTACTATATTTAATTTCCATGACCTAAGTTCCATAGGTATCTCTTAATTCTGAGACATATATCCTATTTGGTTTCCCTAGTCTCTGATACCACTAAACTGTCACGTCCCGAGAATTACGTAGCAGATATTAATTCGGATAATTCGAGTCGATATTCCGAGACGTGAACAGTCGGCAAATAAGCCTCTAGCTAGCATGCACTAAATGTGTATCAACAAAACATCGTAATAGAGCCCAAATAATGAACTTAATTGAAATTGTATTCAAATCTCATCTCAATGTATCAATGTGAACTAATACAACTCTTAAACATTGTATAACAGGACTAAGACTCAATAAAAGGAAAAGTACATTTATTCCTCACTACCTACTACATGAATCTAACACTCAAAGCAAACTAACTAAATATAGACACATGGTTGGAACGCTCATCACTCGGACGCATTCCCATCCTCGACTTTCTCCTCTTCTTGTATGTCATAGTCACCTAGAATGGTTAAAAGTAGAGAATGAGCAAACTAGCTAGTAGGATTTATATCTCAATGTGCGGACAATGATATAAGTGATTAGCAATTTAGAACTAGGTAAGCACGATTGTCATGATATGCATGTACGAATAAAACTCATTAAAACATGGTACATAGACAAGCTAGATAGAATGATCATGATAGAGCAAGATCTAGAACGATATAATGAGCAAGATGTTATCAATAGTGTGGCAAGTAACAAGCACGCAAGATATCACTTTAAATTCAAATAATTGCAGGATGGCCATATCACGCAAGCAAGCAAGCACGATCATGTAACACTAATCAGGCACGAAGACACTAATGTACACCAAGGAAAGATCCACCTTGAAATGCACACTAGGACATGTGTATGTGGTTATTGTATATAGCATTCAACACGCACGACTCCCAGCACAGATGCAACGCCAGTAATCATTATACTCCATGGTTAACAGTATATTTATGACTCTCCGTCATTGGGGCTAGACTGGATCACTTCGACACTCGTCGTGCCCGGTCAGCATCTCACTATTTTTAAATGTAGATACCCACAGTCATTAATGGCCAATGAGAGTTTCAAGATGTAAGCATGTGTAATGTATAATGAGAACAAGTGAGTAATGTGAACATGATTACATGATAACAATAGTCAAGAGATAAATTTGGCAGCATAACGGTGCAATTTATACTTTTATTCACTATTTACATTAAATGGCTTAAGTCTAGATTTTAAATCACTCTGACGAGAACAAGAGAAGAAAGGAGGTGCACACTATCTCCAGGGAACTTCAATGGTACAACCAACTCGGTCTCCATGAGGGAATCCATGGAGTACGGAGAATTACGGAGGTCTTATTGGAAAGGTCGCTAGTCTGCCAATACAGAATGACCGACAGAGAGCTTCCAATCCCCCAAGAATGGGCTGCCTAGATGTGCAAGTGTGTAGTGAGTACGTGTCTCAATCCACAATCCATCAGTTTCAAATTTACGGAAAACAATTAACATGATGGCATGAGATGAGCTATGCAACTAACTACTCATGGGTTTGCAATATTTTATGATAACAATCAATCATTTAAGCTAGAAAAATAGTAAGATCAGAAAATCACTAGTTGAATGAATGATCACATCATTAAAGAACAATTAGAATAGTCTTTACATTGTTATGTCTTTATCATGGGTTACTGGCTTTTTGGTCATTAGAAAGACTGTACCATGTATCTTAATAATGTATCATGAAAGACTAACGTTAAACACTATAAAAATAGGTCTCGGGTAGTCCTTGAAATACGCATCTAACACAGTGGACGCATTTCCTAACAATACAGTCGATACCTGGCTTACTCTGAAGAGGCTAAATCACGTCCACCTATGTGGTCGCATTTTACATGGAATCGCGTCGGGGTATCCCAATGCGTTCATGAAATTCATTTAAAATAGCAATATAAAAATCTCCGAAATTCTTAGGCGAGAAAACATTTGAATCGCGTCGGGGTTACCCCTCGCGTATTAGACAGGCACTGAAGTCCACGCAGTGCGAAGTCCCACGCGGAGCGTTGACTGGTAAGACACTTAATCACGTCGGACCTTACAGCCGCATTTTACAAAATTGAGTCGGCCAAGGCCGATGCGATACCAGTCACTGGAATCGCGTCGCTTGGACCGGCCGCGATTCAACCTTCAGATCGAAACACATGAAACATGAACCGATCACTGGAAACACTTATAACTCTCTATCTACTGATATTTAGACAAAATTCTCAACATGAAACATGACGAGGACAACTAGTAGAAGAACTCTCATGTTGTGGGTAGGATCTATTTCGGTCTCAAATAACATGCAACATATTAAGAATGCAAAAGCCCTAACAATGCGCGACCCTTGGAAAACGCTTATAACTCAAGATGTACTCAATGAAATTCGATGAAACCACTTGGACATGAAAGTAGACTCGATGCTGTACACATTGGTCTATGATTTATTCAGATTTGGCCTGAGAACACCTACCTTTTGGGTTGAAGACGTTACATTTTTCCAGAAAACCAACGTTCAGACCACTTGAAGGAGAACGCTTACTGCACCCGATCTACTAAATGAAAAATAGTCAAACCAGTGGGATTAGGAAGTAGACGTGACCATCTTTCTAGGGGTATCAGTCTTGCAAGGTTTGGTTAGGGTTTGGCCTACCTTTGGTTGACTCCAAGATGAACTATCTACACAAGTTGATGCAGAACGCAGCAGAGAAAAAGCTCCGAGTTGGGCCGGTTTCCTCCTCCTTTGGGTGCTCAAGAATAGCTTCCCACGACCCCAACAATGTGTATTTTCGTCCCCTAGGATTTCATGGCATGTATATTGATAGCCCACAAATGTGTCGTTAAACACGTGGATATCAATCTTAAATTAATCGGCCTATACTAAACATTTTGACAATAGTTAAGTGGTGAGAGCCGAGTCGAATCCACGGAGAAAAAGATTTTAGAATTGAAAATCTTGAGTTTTACTTTAGAAAAGTGTGTTGAGAAATTTAGAACAAACTCCTAAGATTAATTTGATCAACCAATAAATCTAATCTAAGTGGAGAAATAAGAAGAGAGATAAAAGATTGGAAGAAACTAAATTGACAGATTTTAATTTTAACTCTACTAACAAACAAAAGGGTTTACAAAGAGTGTGTTAGAGTAAATGAAAATAAACCAACAATTTCAATAACAAAAAGAAAGAAAATGAACAGAGAAAGGAGAGAGAATGAGAGAGAGAGGAGAGATAGAGAGGGAAGAGGATGAGAAGATAGAGGAGAGAGAACGATAGAGAAGAGAGAGAAGAAGTAGAAAGAAGAGAGAGAGAACAGAGAGAACAGAAGAGAGGAGGAGGGTGCTACTGTAGCAATCGCGTTACTGTTGTTGCTATAGTAACGTGATTTTGCTACACTCCAACACGTTGCACACAAAAGCATGCAACGTGGAAGAAGGCCAATGGCCTGGCAGGGGCTGGCGGGGTCGCACAGGCGCGAACACGTGGCAGTGGCGCTGGTGCATGGGCGGGGTAAGCATGGTAGAGGTGAAGGTGGGGTCGCACAGGCACTGGCGTGCTCGCGGTGCAGACGGGGCGTCCGCGCGAGTGCTCAGGTGCACACGGGCGAGTGCGGCAGGTGTGCTGTGGATGTCGGCAGGTGCTGTGTAGGCCGAGAAAGAGAGAAACTGGAAGCGGACACAGGCGTATAGAGAGAGAGAGGGAAGACCCAGCAGAAGAGGAAGAAGAGGAGGAAGAAGTAAGAGAAGGGGGGATCCGTCGGAAGAAGAAGAAGAAGAGGGGGAAAGAAGAACAGAGGGAAAAAGAGAGATGGGTCATTACGCAAGAGAGAGAGAGAGAGGAAGAGAAGAAGAAGAGAGGGGGGGAAGAAGAGATCGGATAAGAGGGGAGGGAGAGAGTTTTCAAATTAGGTGGAGAGAAGAGAGGAAGAGGAGAGAGTTAAAGGGTGAGAAGAGAGAAAGAATTTAAAATAGAAAAGTGAGAGGGAAATTTGAAAATAAAAATGAAAAAGAGAGGGAATGGAAGATGTGGAGATTTTTATTTTGGAGTCTCCCATTATTGACTTTTGGTCTGATAGCTTATTTAGAATCTTGAAGCTTGGCCCATTATCCTACAAACAAAGCACATACAAGTATTTAATCAAATTATTATTTTTGTAATAAAATAGTAATGGATTAATCTCAAACCACGGACCATTAGATAATAAAATATCATAATTATCATCAATAATTATGCATTTATCACACCCCGCAACTTACTCATTAATAGTCCCTTAGCAATGCACATAGGTGAATAATTGGGACAAACAAGAGTTCAAAACATCATACTTCATGACAAGAAAGTAAGAATGAGAATGCTTGATCATAAGTATTTCAAGTTCCAGTCGAAAGTGTCAAAGGCAAATATGTTAGTCCATGTCATTAGACAGTTCCTCAAGATACACAAAGTTTCATGACTATTTGTTCAATGTTTGAGCATCAAAAAGAGGATGCATGGGCTTTTTACCTATCACTCAAGATTGTATCAAATCTACACTCCTTAAATTCGATCCTCGAATTATAGGTAGCTTTCACTCTGCTTAATCCTCTTTTTCATGTTCTTTTTCTTTTCTTTTTAGTTACATGGTGCTGCACTTCCTTCACTGTTTGACGCGAGCCTCAACTCTTACCTTAGGAGCAACATGCCCGGTTACTAAGATCAGGGGCATTTTCCATGTTTTTTTTTTTGGCTACTATACACACATTTTCACATTTATTTGTAGGCAAGTAGTTTTTTCCCCACGATTGGTCTTCAATAGGAGTGTAGAATATCAATCAATCAACATGAATGTTAGGTAAAACTCTCATCATCCATCTGATTACTCCTAATGATCTTTTAATGTACTAATGTAATTTCAAATGAATCTTGAGGAGGCTGTTAAAAACATAATTAGTTAACTTACCCTTTAACTCACCACTTTCACAAGTACACACTGTGAGTTAAGCTAGAAAAAAAAAATTTCTTGCATGAAATATGAAACATGAAGCACAATGTTAGGGACAAAATTTTGAAATACAAATTGTCTCTCCCCCAAACTTGAATGACATTGTCCTCAATGGCATAAAAGTAATGAAATAGAATAAAGCCAATGTAAGTTAAGAAAGGAGAGACGCAACCTAGTGATAGCTTGAGGGCGGTTGCACAATAACTTCATCTAAGGATAGTGGGACTCCAAACACCTAAGACATAAAATAAAAACAAAATCAATAGAAATCACTTTTCCTAAAAATGTTGAGTTGCCTCCCAACAAGCTGCTAAGTTTAATGTCTTCAGCCAGACACATAGAGGTAACAGGCTCACGTAACACCCCCAATCAATTGACGTCAAATTCTTGCTTTGTAAGGCATCACCAGCCATGGTGGGTCAAGTGGTCCAAACGTACCTTGCTGATCAATAAAGGATAGAGAAATTGGGTATTTAAGATCATATTTTCAATTAAGAAATATTCATTTATGCACTTAAGGTCTTTATATATGTTGAATACATCAATGCGGAATTTAGTTTCCCCTTCATTTGTGATGTTGACATTTACACCATTAATTTCAAAAAATTCCTCTTCCTTATTAAGATCTTTATGTGCATTGCGTCCTTCAATTTGGACTTTATTATTTTCACTATTGTCACCCACAACTTCCATTTTCATATCCTCTTTCATGATGTTGAGATCAGATTGAGTTGAATGCTCAGAGGATTGCTTGAACTCCACAGGCTGACTTGTGTCAAAAATAGTAGCATGATCTGGAATGAAATGGATATGACTTTCAGCACAAGGATGTTTAAAAGGTTCAAGTGTAGCTGGCCAATCAGCTAATGGTAGCATGTCCACGAACATATTGGATTTCCCAAGGTCAGGGAGAGGTAGGATTTCATGTCTTTCTCGAAATCAAGAGAGACCCAGTCAATGTGGACTTCAGGCAGAATTTCTAATTCTCCTCTTAACCAAGAAGAATGATTGATGATTACACCTAGCTCTTTTTCCACACTCACCTCTTCTTCATCACCCACTTGAAACAATGTCACATCAAACATGGACCCAACATCTAGATGACATTCTTTATCTTCTCCCCCCAACTTGAGTTCATCTAACTCACTAGAGCTTTCCTCAAATATGACATTATGGATGGAGTCTTCTTGATGGTCAGTTTCAAGTTGGGCCAAGACTATGGATTGATTTTTAGTGGCACCCATCTCCTCTTGATTTGACTCATTAATATTATCTCTCATTGTTCAAGTGAGCATGTCCACAGTCATATTGGACTGAGAAGTTTCAAATGGAATTTAAGAGTTAAATTGTTGGTCACAATCAAGATAATTATGTTCATGATTGTCAATGGGTTGACATGGTGATTGGCTATCTTGCCTCCTCCTGATTTCCATTAGTTGAGTAATCAGAAGGTCAGTTTTGACAAATGATTGCTCTAATTCTTGTTGTTGTTGGGTGAATGTTTGCTCAAAGACTTGTTGGTTATCATGAATTTTTGCATAAATTGCCCAAATTGATCATCAAAGAGGCCTGATTGCGAGGGAGATGTATGGGTGGGCTGTTGATATGCATGTTGTCCGTCATGATGGCTTTTATCATGAATATCAATTTGGAATTGGGCCCAATGTTGAAAGTTGTGGATAGGTGGACTTTGGGCTTAGGCAAAAATAGGTTGTTCTCTAAGTGTCAAATGTAGCATTACTTCTCCAAGTTGTTGGAAAGGTGTCCCTTTAGGAGCATTGCTAAGCACACTGGCAGATCAATGCCAAAAAAAATTTGATCAAACCATGATATGATTTCGGCACCTAGAAAGGGTCCTTGAATCTCTCCTTGAGGTTCTTGGTAGAGTAAACTTAGTTTCTCAGGAGAGACACCTTGGTCAACCTTTGAATAAGGAGTGGGTGTGGATAACACATGAAAATTTTGGGTCTGTTCTTGGGTTGACGGAGGAGATGAGGTGTAAAGTGGGTCAACATATTTCCTCCATCCTGAATCATGCATAAGATTTCTATAAATGGGTGACCATGAAGATGATAGACTTGAGTCCATATGGAACCATTGGCTTGGTAAGTAGGGTTTGATGAATAAGATGGGTTAGGTTGAGAGTGAATACCATAATGGACTGACCCAATTTGCCCAATTGATGTGCCAATTTCAAAACCATTATTATCAACCCACATAAATCACTTTTTTTTCATTTACTTTTTTTAATATTTTTTTTCTTATTGTTTTGAAAGATTTGATATTTTTTTAAAAAAATAAGTTAGCAAGCAATTAATCCTATGACACCTATGGTTCCCTGGGACATAAAAATTTAATTTCTCACTAATCAACTGAGGCCCAGCTTAAATCCACGCTCAAGCCCATTAATTGGCCAAGTAAGAGGTGGGAAAGTGGGAGGCTCCCCCTGCTCTCACAGGGACCTAATTAAGTAACCACTTGTCCACTTAGGCATTTGCCTATGAATCTCTAGCCTTAGACACCAGTATCAAAACTTGATAGCGGGCCCAAGTGGGCCTAAGACTCAAAGCGAACCCTAGGTCAAGTTTCTACTTTCTTTTATTGGGCTTGGGTGAGTGAGTGCAAAGGTGGTTGTTTTTGAGCCAAGGAAGGGTGATGAAATCCCCACTTTATCTTATTAATGGGCTTGCCCTTAATATGTTTTAGACATGATGTGCACACCACAAAATCAAGCAAGGGGTTCTATGCAAGCATGGCAATGCATGATCATGCTTTTGAGAAAGTTGAGATTTTCACCTTGCCTCCGGCAATCTTCGACAAGAAAGGAAATTTTTCAAAAGGAAAAACACCTAAAGATGAAAATCTAAATGATGCATGTCCTAAAGATGGAAGTTTCTAATCTTGACATGGCATCTTTTTATTTGGTGCAAGTGATGATGACTTTTTTTTTAATTATCTAAACATGGCAACTAGGAAAAGGAAACTCAATTAAGAGGGTTTTAAGGATACTTACCTCCAACGCAATTCCTCGTACTTTTGGAAATTAAAACAAATAGAAAGAGTGTGAGAGAGAAGGAAAGTCACATCAACCTACCTTTTTTATCTGATTTTTTCTACAATTTTCAGATTTTTTTCAAAACAGAACCTTTACTTACAGATCTTGCTTTCAGCGATAGATTTTGACAAGTTTTCCATTACTGTAATCTTCAGGCTTTTTTTAAATTTTTATTTGACACCTACAAAAAGAAAGAAAATGTTAACATGAATATATAGAAAAGACACCAAGATTATCAAAACTAAAAATCTAATTCCTCGGCAACGGCGCCAAAAATTGATAGCCCACAACTGCGTCCTTAAACACGTGGATATCAATCTTAAATTAATCGGCCTACACTAAACATTTTGACAATAGTTAAGTGCTGAGAGCCGAGTCAAATCCACGGAGAAATAGATTTTAAAATTGAAAATCTTGAGTTTTGATTAGGAAAGTGTGTTGAGAAATTTAGAACAAACTCCTAAGATTAATTTGATCAACCAATAAATCTAATCTAAGTGGAGAAATAAGAAGAGAGACAGAAAGATAGGAAGAAACTAAATTGACAAGATTTAAATTTTTATTCTACTAACAAACAAAGGGTTTACAAAGAGTGCTTTACAATAAATGAAAATAAACCAATAGTTTTAATAACAAAAAGAAAGAAAATCAAGAGAGAAAGGAGAGAGAATGAGAGAGAGAGGAGAGATAGAGAGAGAAGAGGATGAGAAGAGAGAGGAGAGAGAACGATAGAGAAGAGAGAGAAGTAGAAAGAAGAGAGAGAACAGAGAGAATGAAAGAGAGGAGGATGGCGCTACTGTATCAAATCGCGTTACTGTCGCTGCTACAGTAATGCGATTTTGCTACACACCAACACGTTGCATGCAAAAGCATATGACGTGGAAGAAGACGCAATGGCCTGGCAGGGGCTGGCGGGGTCGCACAGGCGTGGGCGCGTGGCAGCGGTGCTGGTGCATGGGCTTGGCAGGCGCGGAAGAGGCGAAGGCGGGGTCGCACAGGCGCGGGCGTGCTCGCGGTGCAGACGGAGCGTCCGCGCGGGGGCTCGAGGGCACACGGGCGAGCGCGGCAGGCGTGTGATGGGTGCCGACAGGTGCTGTGCAGGCCGAGAAAGAGAGAGAAATCGGAAGCGGACGCAGGTGCATACACACACAGAGAGAGAGAGAGAGAGAGAGAGAGAGAGAGGAGAGAGAGGCGACCTGGCGGAAGAGGAAGAAGAGGAGGAAGAAGTAAGAGAAGGGGGGATCCGGCAGAAGAAGAATAAGAAGAAGAAGAAGAGAGGGAAAAAGAGAGAGATGTGTTGTTACGCAAGAGAGAGAGAGAGGAAGAGAAGAAGAACAGGGGGGGCTAAGAAGAGATCGGATAATAGGGGAAGGAAAGAGTTTTTAAATTAGGTGGAGAGAAGAGAGGAAAGAGGAGAGAGTTAAGGGTGACAAGAGAGAAAGTTTTTAAAATAGAAAAGTGAGAGGGAATTTTCAAAATAAAAATGAAAAAGAGGGAATGGAAGATGTGGAGATTTTTATTTTGGAGTCTCATATTATTGACTTTTAGTCCGATAACTTATTTAAAATCTTGAAACTTCGCCCATTATCTTGAAAACAAAGCACATACAAGGATTTAATCAAATTATTATTTTTGTAATAAAATAATAATGGATTAATGTCAAACTAAGGACCATTAGATAATGAAATATCATAATTATGATCAATAATTATTCATTTATCATATATATGCATCAAGTGTGTTTTAGAAGTCCCATTGAGTGAAGGAAAGGCAAGGTGCGGTTTTGGCATTCCACATTCCTTATTTTGGTGATTTCACACCCCAATAGTGTGTATGAGGCTTTAGGAAACCTCCCACCATAGTTAGCCGCAAAATTGGGTTGCCAAGAAAGTCTAATTGCCTTGGGATTTGCCCTAATTACCTCCTCCTATTTTTAGCTCAATTAGGGTTTCAAATTTCTGTGTATTTTTTTGCTCTATTTTATTCTTGGGCCAAAAGTGATCCATTGGCCCAATACCGATGATGGGCATCAATACATGATGTTGTTAGTCTCCCCAACATGATTATTTAATTTATGATCATGTTATATTTTCGTGTTAACGGTTTTCCGACTTAGTTTCCTAATTTGGATAATTAGTCACAGTGTAACGTACACTTGGTCAATCGGATTTTTCGTTGTATGGATTTCTTCACGGAACATTTAAGAATGACATTTGGGGTTGATATATAATTTTTACGGAATTTTCCGATGTGTTCTCTCACATATGATAGTGGTAAGTAAGTTCTACCGTTTAGATAATATAGAAAATATTTATTTGCATTATTTTTTAAAATTTTAAATTATTGAATTTTTCGGGGTGCTACACAATCACACATCATTCCATTCTAGAAAAAAATGAAAGTACACAATGCATGTGGATAATGGATATGACATGAAATGCTACCAAACTAGCCAAAACATGGCATTGTCATTTACAATCCAAAATATTTGCACATTGCCCTATATATAAATCCATACAAAAAGAATTCTTCATTTCAACCATCCCACAATTCTTTCGCCCTTTGACACCAGAAAAAGGAGGGACCACTGTTGAGGTGAAGGTGGAGGATGTGAGGAACTGCCGTAAAGTTGCATTTGAATTTTGATCAATCTCTCATCCAGAGCTTCATAGTTGTTTCTTAAGTAGTACTAAACATTAATCATTTTTTTGTCTATAGTTTCTTTCATTTTCTTCAACTTTTCAGTGATGTGGACTGACATTTGATCTAGTCCATGAGGCATTGGAGGTGCTCGAGTGGAAGACGTAGCATAAGTGCTTTAAGTAGTGTTGGCCTCTTCATGCACTTTCCAAACATTATCAATATTTGTCTTCAACTCTTCAATCTATTGAGCAATTGTGAAATTGTGATTCATGAGTTGTTCCATATCATGAACAATGTGGGCATGTGATAATCTCAACTTAGATATATGACTGTCTTCTTCTTGGCCATTCACATTGGCCTGGTAGGATTGAGAATCAAACCTTTAGTTTTGGTTGTGAATACTGGATTGAAGAAATAACATCTTTTATGACATAGCTCCCAATGTGCCAATCAGTGTATTCAATATATATGACCTTTTATCTGTGTGTTACTTTTGCTTGAGAATGTTGCTTGCAAACTGTGTTTTCAAGCCTTTGAATTCTCAGCTCAAAAGTGTTCGACATGTCCCTGATGTAGGAATTTAATTCCTCAAACTAAAGCTGTAGAAAGTTATAAAGCTTCGGTGGCATAGTGGATCTACGTGTGGATGGATATCTTTCTCATTGTGTACACTTAGGTCGTACACAACTATTCCATGACTGACCTCCATGGGTCTTGATGAGTGAGGAGCATCAACTGGTGAAGTAGAATGTGGGGCAGCATAGGAAGGTGGAGATGGATGTAGAGCTACATGTGCATCCTCATCTTGATTTTCTACCTCTTTTGGTGGCTGATCCACCTAGGGTGCTTTCAGTGGTTGGGGCTGCATAGAGGGCTGATCCCAAACCATTGTATCTCCTAGCAACTTAAACTTCATAAATTTAACCATATTTTTAAGGCAGTAAATATTGCCCTTTGGTATCTTTTGTACTTTCTCTTGTGCTAGCGACACTCCTACATTTTGATAGATGGATGTCAAGTGAGATGCTTATGGGAGTGATCTCCACAACTCCCTTCTTGTGGTATGTACAATTTGACAAATGATCTCTATCAGATTGATTTTGACTTTCTTTCCTAAGCAGTATAGTAGAAATCTCTGCATTTCTGTCACTTCCTCCTTGAGGTGTTAGAATGGTTGTCATCATGTGATGCAACATTTTGTTCAGAGGTGGAAATATGTTGGCATTTAAACTGGTGACATATGTCTGCCTGCTATTGTTCTTGTCACCAGGTAAACCCGTTAACACAGTATAGGCTTCATGGGGACAAAATTTATATGATTAGACTTCTGCACCAATTGTAGAAATTGCCAAGGCCTCATTTATTAACTTGTAAGACAAGTGAATATGTACCCCCTTGACTTTTGAAATAACCCTTCCTTTGTGTCAACTAGATTGGCATAAATTTCTTGAACCAAATGGGGGTATTAGATTCTATGTTCACTCATGAAGCCAATCCACTCTTGAAACTCAAAAAGTAAGAGCAAGTCTGGAAAGGTATTTTTCATACATTCATCAACAATGTCCACAACCCTAGGATTTAGAATTTGCCTGGACTCTTCTGAAACCCTGGCTAATGCGCCTTCTAAAATATTCTCCTCATAATCAGACTTATCAGATGCTCCTTTATGTGATGTTGCAGAAGCATCCCTCTCTCCAGAGCCAGTTGCATACATAGGTTCCTCTGCGGAAGAAGACATAAACACAAAATCCTCTTTATTAGGATTTTGCTCTTCAACAGGATTTTCTTCTTCTGTGCTAGGGCTTTTATCTTGCCCTGAAGAACTGCTCAATTCAATAGTGACATGACATTGTTTTGTAGAAGACATAACTCCTTTGTCCATGGCTTGCCTAGGCCATAAGATACGTCTAATGGGTGTTGAA
Organism: Colocasia esculenta; assembly: GCA_014218235.1. Lineage (NCBI taxonomy): Eukaryota > Viridiplantae > Streptophyta > Magnoliopsida > Alismatales > Araceae > Colocasia > Colocasia esculenta. Next base: position 56,691,664 of record CM024759.1, on the reverse strand, counting down.
GAGGCTGTTACAGGAGCTTTTCATTTCTGAGGGGTTGTTTGGACAATGTCATGTTGCCTCTTGGATCTTCTCTCCATGGGCTCACATAGTTAATTATCGGCTGTAGCTCTAGCCTTCACACCTCGCTATGCTAGTAGCTTTGCTGCCATTCAAGAATAGAGAGAAATGCGAAGAGAATCAATGCTGGAGATGGAGAATCGCCTCACTGGAGATGAAAGGGCTTCCGGAGGGGGGAGAGAAGAGAGAATATGAAAAGACAAAGTGAGGTGTGTTGATCCCAATGAGGAGATTTAAAGGAAAAGGGCGTCGACCTACCCTAGGAAAGAATATGATGAACTGGGGGTTCATCTAAATTGTAACTGAAACCATCGAAGGAAACACTAGGTTCATCGACACAAAGAGTGTAGTGTGTCAACCTATTGAAGATCAAAATTTAGATATGTTTCAAGGAAGTTGAGGGAAATGAATATCTAATATGAGAAATATGATCTTATTAATCTTTTCAAGGATTTTTAACATTTTAAAGAAATTACTTTTAACTTTGTTTATTTTCCCCCTTTTAAAAAATTAAAGGTTTGAAAATTATAAACACAAGGTTGACCATTAAAAGAACTGAAACACCATGAGGTATATTTAATAAAGTTAAACACACACAAAAATCCTTTAGCATTTTTCGTTATTCATACATATCAATTTCATTTAGATAACTCTAGGAAAACTTCAAATAGTATTGAAAATAAACACTCTAAAGGTTTTTACATAGGCAAGAATTGATCATATAGACTTATATTTTTCTCTTACATGCCAAAGACATTTTACTGAGAGCATTTAGATCTAACACATACATTTGCATGTAAGGAAACATGCTTTTTACACAAGAGTCTCTGATTACTCAAGTTGGCTTACCATTCCGCCATAAGGGTTTTGTGCAAACCTTTTGATGTGAGGACAAATGTTTATCGGATGCCATTATCCCCAGTTACTCAGTTTAGCACCAAAAAAGTTTTACAAAATTTTTATTCAATAGAGCTAGTAAGGCACTTCATGACAAACTTTATTCCTCACTTTTAGTGAAAATTAGTAGTTTATTGGAAACCAGGCCATTGCTCTACCAAGAGAGGTTAAAAATAATGGTTTATTTCTCTTAACCTACTTCTGTTGCATTTATCTTTTACAAATGCTTGCTTTTTTTTAATGATAAAATCCTTCTTAGTTAAACAAATTTATTTAATTATAACACACCTTATTTTGCGCGGTAATTAAAAAGGCATACATGTATTATACTATATAACCATTATTAGTTAGTTGGTGTCAACACACAAAGCCTAAGTGTCAACACACTGTCAACTCTGGTTATGGAAAATTTTCTAAGTTCACAACGTATACATATATCATACTAACTCTGACACCGTGAAAGTCGAAGTGTTATCTACTTTGACTTTCCTACAGTCGAAGTCTCCATATTTAAAGCTATTTTTTCGAAGTCCACATCGACTACGGTATGATACCTACTCTGACTTCTCTACAGTTGAAGTTTCACATTGATTATGTTTAAACATCGATTGCTTTCACAATCGATTAATTATATCTATTACCTTAGAACATTGATTGTCTCAAACAATAATTACTATTACATTTAAACATTGATTGTGTTTTACATCAATTACCTTTAATCAAAACATTGATTGCTTCAAATAAACATCGAATGTCTCAAACATCGATAGTCTTTTACATCGATTGTCTTAAACATCAATTGCTTCATTTAAACATCGATTATCTTTTAAAATTAAACATCGAATGTCTCAAACATCGATTGTCTTTTACATTGACTACCTTTAATCAAACATCAATTGCTTCTGTATCTCACATCAATTACTGTTATTTTGTTGATCTTACATTGACTCCTCTAAAGTCAAAGTATGACATCGACTGTTGAACAACTGGAGATGTACTCTAACTCCTTGAAAGTCAAAGTAAGATATGAACTTCTGTTATCAATGGTACTTAGATGTTTTAATGACTGTTCTTATTTTTGTAAACCTCATAATGTATTACTATTGTGATTAATTTTTTTAAATCCTTATGGAATCATTTAATGAACAAGATCAACACATAATCTACATTGTAATGTTTTGTGTTATCTGAATGAGCATTGTACTTCTCCATTGTTCTTCTGTTTAATATTTATGTCATAACTATATTTGAAGTTTAGATTAATAGTATATTTTATGGATAGTGACGTGTCTTACAAAGACACCTGTAAGTGTCCTTCAGAATGTCATGTTTCTAGATTTTAAGGAAAAGCTCCTTTGTAGTTGTACTGCGCACCAAGCAGGGGTCAATTCCTCTTTGAATGCTCACCTAACTCTATACTATTCAAAGGATAGACTGTATCTAGAACTGATGGATATCTGTTAGAAACTACTTGTCTCTTACTTTTTATTATTATTTTAAATCCCACAAGACTAACCTCGAGAAAGGGAAAAATGGCGTTTGCAGATATTCAGGGAAGTTGTCTAAAATAGAACCATGCAGCTACCTGCATAGCCTGGAAGCCGTTGAGATTCAAAGGCTCAAAGGTCTGATAATCTGATGATGGACATATTAAGTAGTCTCAAGTCTCAAGACTCAACGTTCAAAATTCAAACCGGAAGCTAAAGACTCTAATGATTATATATGGAACTGATGTTTTGAAAGATAGAAGGAATGAAACACACAAGGGAATGAGCATACACGACTACATACAAACACTTAGAAAGAAAAGAGAGAAGCTCACAAGATCTCAATAGAGCTATCTGCTCAAGCTTCGTCTTTCTGCTCTCTTACTTTCAGAAGTTCTTGGGTGGCATTCTGTATTCTAGATCTTCTAAGTCAACCCTCTTAGAGTCAGAAAGAGTTAGAGCTTTCAATCCTATTTGTAATCTCTTTTTGATCTTCTGTATTTGTTCATCTCTTTAAGTAGACACATTGTGTTCTTTTTAGTGTAGAAACCATCAGGGGGTTTATTCCCTGCAGTGCCCCTCTATAAAGGGAAGACCTACAGTGGTAGGTGGTTGCAATACCCCTCTGAGAAGGGAAGACATGCGTGGGAGCAAGTGGGTTGTAATACCTCTTTGGTGATAAAAGGCCAAGTGTTCTTGGCAGTTAGTGAAAATTTCAGGGGGTGCTTGGAGACTGAACGTAGGACTTCCATTTGGAAGGGCAGAACCAAGATAAATCTCTATGAACTTTGTGTGATTATTTTTGCCAAAATTTTCACTTATTTCACACACAGTACACTAAGTACTAATGATACTATCTAGTGTTATGTATTTTCAGATACATTTTTAAAGTGCAAGAAGTCCTATTCACCCCACTTTAAAACATCTAAAGCTCCATCTCGATCCAACAAGTGGTATCAGATAGGGTCTTCCAAGAAGAATCGAAAAATTTGAGAAGAGATGACAGTTGAAGCTCACAACTATGAAGGACACTCTGTTGCAAGAACACCATTTTTTGATGGTGATGATTATCAGTACTGAAAGATCAGAATGGAATGCTTCACTTGAGGTACAGATTTTGATATGTGTCAGGTAATAGAGCAAGGCGACTATGCTATACTTTCTGATGGTACTTCTGCATTATCCATAGCTGATAAAAGGAACATGTGGGATAAACTACATAGGTTATCCGCATGCATATGAACTACAAAAGAGAATTTAATAGGTTATCCACATGCAGAATTACAAAAGAAATGTGGGATAAACTACAAGTAACATATGAAGGAAGAGATAAATTTAAACAAACTAGAATAGATATTCTTATGTCTCAGTATGAACAGTTCAAAATGCTATCTAATAAAAATATCACTCAAATTTATAATAGATTCAACAATATAACAGTTGGTTTGAGTTCACTAGGTAAAAATCTTACTAATGAAGAAACAGTCAGAATAATTCTTAAATCATTAAATCATTCCTAGACTCCCAAAGTCACTGCTATTAAAGAGGTGCATGATCTTACAAAATGTTCTATTGATAAATTAATTAGTTCTCAAATGACTCATGAAATTAACATGGACCGATTTTCTGAAAGCTGTTCGAAAAAGAAAATGACAAATACTTTGATAGTTGCAGATTCTTCCTCCTCATCCTCTAAAGATTCTAAGGAAAAATCTGAAGACAACAATGATGAAGCAATGCTATCTAGAAGACGTCAGAGAATTCTTGCTAAGAAGAAGAAGTGTAGATCTAAGAGATACTTCAAGTAGGATAAGAATAGCAAAGAAGCAATATGTTACCAGTGCAAACAATCATGAGACTTCAAAATTGAATGTCCAAAGCTCAAAAGAAAAGATCAGGCTAACAAGCATGAGAAATAGAAAGGCAAAGAAAGAAAGTTCAGAAAATATAAGAAGGAGGCAATGGCAGCAACTTAGGATAATGAGAAAGTGACAGGTTTAGACACTTCAAGCTCAGAATCAGAAGAAGAAGAACAAGTAAATCTAGCCCTCATGGCAGGACTAGAACAGGTAACCTCTGAAATATCATTTACTTCATGTTTAGAATCTGATTCTGATAGTCTAGAAAATGCATTTAATGAATTGTATGATAAATATAAAACTGTAGTAAAACAATTGAATGTAGTAAAGTTAAATTTGATAAACCAAGAAAAATCTAACACTTTTCTAAAAATGAAGTGGAATGATTAGGACAACATCTAGCTGAAACTAAAAGAACAAATGAACTAGTATGCGAAGATTTAAAAACTAAAAACAATAAAATTATGGAATTCGAAATAAATCTAAATGAACTAAAAAATGAAGAAAAAATGAGAGAAGAAAATGATTACTTAAGAGCTTCCTTAGATAAATTAACTAACAACAAAACATGTTTAGTTGTAAAACTAAAAGGTGCTAGAATAGGTAAAAATAAATATGGAGTAGGATATGCACCTCCAGTAAATGAAGAAATAATTGTTTGTTCCTGAAAAATACCCAACCCCTAAGTTTGTAAAAGAAAAAGTAATTAAAAATCCTAAAAAGGTTAATCAATGTGCTTATAAACAGAAACTTAAAACTAATAACACTACAAATTCAAAGCATGCATGTGATTATTATTGTAGTCATTGTAATCAATTAGGACACACAGTTAGCACCTGCACCACTAGACACTTGCGTTGGATTTCGACAACTAACCATCAAGGACCCAAGAAAATTTGGGTACCAAAAGTCTCAACTTAATTCTGTTTGCAGGGGCGCTTGAGAGCATCCAATTGGTATTTGGATAGTGGGTGCTCAAGGCATATGATAGAAGACAAAAAATTATTTACAAGCTTTAGAAGTGAAATTGGTCAAGTCACATATGGTTATAATTGAAAAGGAAAAGTGATAGGATGTGGAACAATAGGAACAAAAGAAAAAGATTTAATAGAGGATGTTATCTGTGTTGAGGGATTGAAGCATAACCTCATTAGTATCAATCAGTTATGTGATACAAATCACTTAGTGAGTTTTCAGAATGACAAATGTATCATCTTAAAGGATGGGAAAGTAGTTTTTGAAGCTCAAAGAGTAAAGAATCTGTACACCTGACAACTGGAAGAATTGAAAGAAGTTAACTTATGTCTTGCAACTACAAAGAATAAAGAGACTGATTTAAGGCATAGAAGACTAGGACATGCAAGCACCTCAGTGATCAAGAAGTTAATCAAGCATGATCTAGTTGAAGGTCTTCCAAAGCTGAAATTGAAGAAATCTGGAACTTGTATAGCTTGTGTAAAGGGGAAGCAAACCAAGACATCATTTCAGTCCAAGACAATGGTAACAACCTCTGAACCATTGAAACTCATTCACATGGATCTATTTGGACCTATAAGAATAATAAGTCTTGGAGGAAAGGTTTATGGCTATGTAGTTATGGATGTTTGTTCAAGATATACTGGGGTATCATTTTTGGAAGCCAAATCAGAAGTCTTCTCAGCTTTTCTGAAATTTAGTAGACTAGTATAGAAGAACCAGAAATAACAAATAATTAGTATCAGATTTGATCATGGTGGGGAATTAAAAAATGAAGAGTTTGTCAGATTCTGTGAAGAAAATAGCATAGAACATAATTTCTCTACACCAAGAACACCTCAACAGCATGGTGTAGCAGGAAGAAAGAACATAACACTGTTGGACATGGTCAGAACAATGGTCACATAATACAATCTACCAAGATACTTTCGGGCAGAAGCAGTCAACACAGCCTGCTACATCATCGATAGGTGCATGATCAGACCAATATTAAAGAAGACACCTCATGAGCAATACAAGGAGAAAAAGCCAAATGTCAGTCATCTTTGACCTTTTGGTTATAAGTGTTTCATTTTGAATAATGGTAAAGATAATCAAGGAAAATTAGATGCTAAAAGTGATAAATGATTTCTATAGGATATAATTCAAAACCTAGAGGATATATGGTATTTAACAGAAAAACTTTAGAAATTGAACAAATAGTGCATATCTTATTTGATGAAACTAACCCTTCTATTACGAAAATAGAACAAGAAGAAGATGTTGTTGAAGAATTGTATAGGGATCTGGAACAAGCTTCTCTTGAAGAAAAGGTGAAGACAAGGAAGATCCTTCCATAGAAGAACTATAATAACAAGAAGCACTTGAAGAACTTCCTAGAAAATTGAGGTATCACAGAGATCATCCAAGAGAAAATATAATAGATGATCCTCAACATAGGGTAAGAACTAGAGGTATGACAATTCCTTGTGATTACACTGCATTTGTATCTCATACTAAACCTACGACAATCAATGATGCACTAACAAATGAATCTTGGATCCAAGCTATGTAAGAGGAACTTAACCAGTTCCACGCAGGCAAGTCTGGACTCTTGTACCTAGACCTTTTGACCATCCAGTTATTGGGACCTGATGAATTTTCAGAAACAAAATGGATGAATCAAGGTAATCACTAGGAACACGGCTAGATTGGTAGCACAATGATATTGTTAAGAGGAATGCATTGATTTTGATGAAACATATGCTACATTTGCTAGAGTAGAGGCAATCAGAATTTTATTAGCTTATGCATGTTATCTAAATATGAATTTGGATCAAATGGATGTAAAAAGTGTTTTTTTAAACGGTTTTATAAAAGAAGAAGTTTATGTTGAGCAACCACAAGGCTTTGAAGATACTAAATATCTAAATTCTGTTTTTCGATTAAAGAAGGCACTATATGGTTTGAAACAAGCTCCAAGAGCTTGGTATGAATGACTAAGTGCTTATCTTATATCACATAGTTTTTCAAGAGGTAAAGTAGATAACATTTATTTATTAAGAAATTTTCATAAGGAATCTTAATTGTACAAATATATGTTGATGATATTACTTTTGGTTCTACAAATGAATCACGTTGCAAATTCTTTGAAAATCTCATGGGAAATATGTTTGAAATGAGCATGATGGGTGAGCTTAATTATTTTCTTGGCTTGCAAATCAAGCAGACAAAGGAGGGTACTCACATTTTTCAAACCAAGTATATTTCATATTTGTTTTCTAAGTATGGTTTTGACAAGTGTAAGCCATTAGGAACAACTATTTGCTCAGGAATAAAGATAGACAGTGATTTAATTGGCAAGAAAGTTGATCAAAAAATCTATAGAGGTATGATTGGGTCATTACTCTATCTTACTACTAGTAGACTAGACATAATGTTCACTGTATGTTTGTGTGCCAGATTTTAGGCTGATCCTAGAGAATCTCATATTAATATTATTAAAAGAATTTTTAGATATCTTATTAATACAAGTAAATTGGGTTTATGGTATCCCAAATGTTCTGAATTTAAATTGCTTGGATATAGTGATGCTGACTATGCTGGATGCAAAATACACAAAATAAAGCACCAGTGGTACTTGTTAATTTCTTGCAAGGTGCTTAATTTCTTGGTCTTCTAGAAAATAAAACTCAGTAGCATTGTCCACAACAGAAGCAGAATATATTGCAGTTGGAAATTGTTGCACCCAACTGTTGTGGATCAAACATGAACTGGAAGACTATGATCACAAATTACATGAAATTCTAAGGCTGTGTGACAACCCAAGCGCCATCAATCTGACCAAAAATCCTATCCAGCATTCAAGTACCAGGCACATTAAGGTCAGACATCATTTCATCAGCAACCATGTAAGTAATGGTGATATTTTACTTGAATTTGTTGCTATAGATAATCAATTAGCTGATAATTTTACTAAACCACTCCCTGAAGATAGATTCACATCAATTAAAAGAGAGATAGGAATATGCAATCCTGATTAAATATTTAAAACAACTTGAGTATATTGTATGATCAACTGAATGAAGTTTTTCCAACTCCTGTTAAGTTAACTTCTCCGAAGTCGGAGTTTCGAATGTCGAAGTTTCTAGTGTATTTAAAAAAAAAAAAATTGAGGGAAGAGTTAAATAAGAAATGTTTATTCACTCAATCTCAGTCGTAAACCTCCCGATATGTGGTCCTCTATGGATTTACCTCTCCTATATAACCCTTACCTTTCTCTTTCCAAATCACCCCATTTGAAACATCTCCTTAGATAAATTAACAAAGATTTCAATTTCTAAAGATCTGCTTGCAGAGATTTTGGATACCTCCGGACACAAAATCAGTTATACTTTGTCTGTGGAGAAACATAAATTGAGGATTATTGGAAGCCTAGGCATTATTTCTAAGAAAGGGCTTCTCATTGACAAGCTCTCTACAGGGAAGAGGCTTCTCCATGCCATTGTCACCACCATTGTAACACCAAGGGCTAGGATACATTCATCAATCACAGCCAGAGATGGCAATTTCTTATTTTGAGCTATTCAGAGGCATCAAGTAAATCTTGCCTCTATTATCTTGGATAGAATGGCAGGGTCCAAATTTCTTCAAGAATCACTTCCTTATGGACCTCTGCAAATAGTTATCTTTAGAAAATTTTCAGTTGACTTAACAAAAGAACTGCTTGTGTCTGTAAAAGAAAAGATTGGGCTATCCACCCTTCACAGGAGCCACTACATCTTAGAGGACAAAGCCCATAATTTTTGAACTAAGGACTCTGTCATTGATTGTGTTCATGAAAGATTTCCTAAAGAGGTATAGGGCACTTCCACTTCTCCTCAAATTCAATCAACAACAGTCAGAAGAGAGGCAGATAGAGAAGAAGCTATTGGTCCTATAGAAGCAGAACAGGCAAGACTTTCCTTTGAGTAAGATCCCCCTGCAGAATCCATTGATCAAGTACATAGGGATTTCAAAGGGAAAGCAGTCGTTTATGAAGAAGAAATTCCAAGCCCTACACCCTTTGAGCCTACTATGAATAAAGAATTCCACCATGTTTCTCCACCACTAGTTGAGACCCGACCAAGGTCTCAGGGGGAGACTAGTAGGACCATTGACAATGGACTGAATTTGGTCCTCAAACAACAAGATATACTTGGTGTACTTTAGATGCAGATACATTAGATTGATGTAAATTTTGATTTATTGTTAGAAAAAGTTCAGCAGATGAAGGATTTGCTATTTCAGTTTGTTTGCCAGCAACACGAGGGTAGGTCTCCAGCACCAACTATAGGAACTCAACCAGAAGCTAAGCAATAAGAGCAACAACCAGATCAGTCTGTTGAGCAGCCAGAACTGCAGCTGGAGCAGCCTTTAGATCAACCAACTGAACAACCACAGCAACAACGACAACTAGTACTAGCAGAACAACTAGAGCAGCAACCAGAGTAACCTGAACATCCTGCTGAGCAGATAAAGTAGATATTAGTTGAACCAACAGCACAGTCAGTAGAGCTACCCACTCAGCCTGAGGTACAGCCACTAGCACAGTCATCCCCATAAGAGGTACCTCAGTGAAATGTTCAGACTTTGAAGAGGAGAGTTAGGAGGAAACTAGTCAAGTCTGGCCTTGTTGTCTTTCCTTCCTCTCAACCTACAACCTCCTCTGATCCTCATCCCCCATCTACTTCCAAACTAGAGGAACAACATCCCTCACCACCAGTGTCCTCCTATGCCTCCTTTCCTCAAGTGTATATCGACACTCCAACACCTGTAAACACCCCAGCTCTTCACACCTTAGCCACTCATTTCTTCTCATCTCTTCCAACCTCGTCTACTCCTTTTTTTGCTCTTCCTTGAAATGTTGTAGAAAATAGCTATGATGAAATCTAGAAGGGGGGGTTGAATAGATTTCACTGAATTCAAAATTTACTGAGTTAAAAAACAATAGAGATTAAAATGTAGCTTGGATCTAAGACTTTAACACAATTCTGAATATTTCAGACAGATCAATTTGATGTGATAGCAGCGAACCTACCAAGCATCAAATGCTCAAGCAAACAAACCACAATGGCACAATGATTTAGGGTGGTTCGGATTACACAATTGAGTATCTTACATCCACCATCCACACACACACACCAAAGTGGCTTATGTCGCCAGTTCAAAATATGTCACACTGCAACACACACAATCTAAAATCACAAAGATCTCAGATCTGAACACACAAGTGAAATTGAGCACAAGGATTGCTCCAATTTCATAAAATACACACAATAGATTGAGTTTGAAGTATAGAACCAGATGAAACACTTGAATTTCAATTAGAAGAAATCTTGTTCGAATCCCCCTATTATGCTTCCAGATGAAAATTTAGATTAGCAGCTCCAGCTCTAGGATGAAGACTTTGGAGTCTAAGAATTTCACTTGAGATTGATCAGAAAGGGTGCTTGGATTTTCAAATCTTTCAGATCTGGGCGCAATTTTCCAAGATGAAGCTTCTCTCTAAAATCGCCTGCTGCTTCTTGGAGTGAGAGGGCTGAAGTGTGTGTGCCCCAAGAGATGAGTGGATGATGGGCATTTATACTCTCATGAGTCCACGAAATGCCTTGGAATTTTGGGGCACAAAAATTCCCGCTCAAAAACCATCAACTAGAATCATCCACGTGTCCTTACATTTCAGATCTAGAAAAATCAGTCAAAGTATGTCGACACACATGAGACATGTGTCGACACATGTTCTTGGCTTTAAGTCCTGGGAGCTTTGTCTATTGAGATGTGTCGACACACTTTGCACTTGTGTTGACACACAATCTACTTGTAGCAAAACAAGGTTCTGGGAGGGACAGTGAGTGTCGACACACAAGCATCCTATGTCGACACCACTAGCCATTGGTTGCAGAACAAGCTTCTGGGAGGGACAGTATGTGTCGACACACAAGCATCCTGTGTCAACACCACTGTAACTTACATACTTCACTGTCTGCTGGATGCATGGGATGTGTCGACACCACTGAAGTTGTGTCGACACAACTAGCTTGCTTTCTTGATTATTTGCACTAGAATTGCATCATGTGTCGACACATTATCTGAATTGTGTCGACACCACTGTCATCATATGAACATCTCTATGAGCTACACATGGAAAATATTGTTATATATAATTCATACATGATTTCCACATTTGTATACATCATAGTTGAACATCATTAAAACAAGAGATCCAACAATCTCTCCCTTTTTGATGATGGCAACTATGATTGATTAAACAATTTTTGTTTACTCACACATGATGTTTTAAGGCAGACATTCATACCATTCAAGTGTATACAAAAATGACAATTACATCACAAATTCACATCACATCAAGAGCAAACATATGATTCCATTTTCAATTCCCAAAAAGAAGCAAGCATATCATTCAATTTTTAAACCAACAACCAAAATTAAGCAAAAGCTGAAATAACACCCATTACAAATCATTACACCCTTCTCCCCCTTTCACATCATCAAAATAAAAGGAGCATCATGTAGATGGAGGAGGAGGAGGAGGCAGCTTGTCCTCAATGGCCTTCATTTTTGCTTCCAAAGTACCCAAATTAGACCTCAGTTGGGATTGCACAGTAGTCAGTCTGGTATTCAATATCTCTTCCATTTTCTGAAGATTTTCTAAAACATGTGCTTGGAGTTGAGTGAAGCCCTGATGTTGAACCACTCTTTTATATATCTCATGTTTTGGTGATAACTAAAGCTCATGACTAATCTTTATCTTATGATTTGGTGATACCTAAAACTCATATCTTATGGTTGATCTGAAAACTCATGCAATTCAGTTATAAGTATGAACATTCATTTAATGCATCTGGATAAATAATCATCAAATGCACTATAGTAATATCACAGAAAAAATATATGTTACAAACACTGTTGGAATGGCGCATGTTTTGACTGCTCAGATTTTGTTTTCTAAGTCCATAGCATATATGCTGTTATCATACTGAATTCGACTTCTGGAATCCGACTTCCAAGTCTATGAGTCACAATCCGACTTCCAAGTCTATAAGTCACAATCCGAGTTCTAAAATCCGAATTCCAAGTCTATGAGTCACAATCAGACTTCTGCAATCTGACTTCCAAGTCTATGAGTCACAATCCGACTTCCAAGTCTATGAGTCACTCCAACTTCTATAATTCAAAGTTGCCATATCAACTGCTGTTAAAATTCAAAATATCTTTTAGCGCCCAAACAAATACAAAGTTCAAATGAAAAATGTACTTCACATGAATATCTTTTTTATTTCTCATCTAAATAAAGATCTATTCTGTCCTATGTCCTTCAATGTAGGAAAAGTGTTGTCAGATAAAAGGTGTTTACCTACCACTTCTGGACTACAGCAGATAGGCTTTCTGACATAAACAACTTTTTGAGTCTGACTTTGCCATCTATGCCTACAGATCTAGAAGCTCTTCTACACCCAATATATGTTAGACAAAAAATAGAAGAAAAGAAGAAGAAGAACAGAAAGGCAACAGCTACAACAATTCCAACGGATTCAAGAGTTCCAATGGCTATCTCTCAACAGATCAGTTCAAAGATGCTCTATAAAAGATGAAGCAAGGTTGAAGAACAACAAGGAGAACTTTTCTGAAGATCATTCAAAGAGTGTACATCCAGTGAGAAGCCTCAACTCCACATACACTCAAAGCAAGAGAGAAAGAGCTCGAGCCTAAGAAGAAGAAGTGTGCAAGCAACCATCTAAAGTCTTCAAGCTTTCAAGCTTCTTCCTCTCTTCACTCCCTCTGCTCTACATTGTAATTTTGGGAAGAGTCTTTCAGCTTAGAGTTTCTGAGTTAGAGTTCATCCATATAAGACACTCAGTCTGATCTTTCTTCTCTAAGAAAGTGTTTTGTCCGGCTGTAGGACTGTTTACAGTAAGCCTCTTCCTATGTGAAGAGAAGGCCAGTGGGGTACTGGCGGGTTGTGTCCAGCTGAGGGATTGTTCTCAGTATAGCACCCAGTTGGGGGTTTAAGTATAGTAGAACTGCACTAGGGCTTGTTCCAGAAGGTTAGCTTCTTGACCTATAATGGAAGTGAGTATCCTTCCTAATTAGAAAGGAAGAGGACCAGCAGGGAGCTGGGGGTTGTATATCCTTAGGGGGATTGTACCTCGGTTAGTGAAATCCCAAGATTTTGATTGGGGACTGGATGTAGTCTTTCTTCTGTGAAGTACCGAACCAGGATAAAAATCCTTGTGTTCTTTGTGTGATTGTCTATTTTCTTCCGCAATGCTACTCTTTATTACACACTCTCATATAACTAACCAAAGTTTTTTAAGTGGTAAATCTCTATATTTTAAGTTTCTGTTTGTGCAGAAAATTTATTCACTCTCCCCCCTCTAGAGAGATTATTGATGTACCAAAAGGACCAACAAGTGGTATCCGAGCGGGTCTCTGAACATTCATAGAAGATCCAACAATCTTAGAGCAAAGATTCATGGCAGCTCAAGGATTTGCTGAAGGCCAATCTGTCAACAGACCACCCTTGTTCGATGGTGAAGATTACAACTACTAGAAGACAAGGATGGAATTCTTCCTTCAAGGTTATGATTATCAACTATGGACCATCATAGAAGAAGGAGATCTGGTAGTCCTCAACACAAGAGAAGAATGGACGGATAACGACAGAAGGATGTTGTTCCAGAATAGTAAAGCAAAAAATTTAATATGCTGTGCCCTAACAAGAAGCAAATTCAACAGGATCTCAGCATGCAAATCAGCAAAAGAAATGTGGGACAAGTTGAAGCTCACATACGAAGGAACAGACAAAGTCAGAGAAACCAGGATTGACATCTTGATCACTCAATATGAGAAGTTCCAAATGATGATAGGTGAGACCATTACACAAATGTATAGCAGATTACTGACATTACTAATGTTCTTACAGGGCTTGGAAAGATGTACAACACCGGAGATATGGTAAGAAAAATCTTCAGATCTCTACCAAGCTAGTGGACTCCAAAAGTCACAGCCATCGAAGAAGCTAATGACCTTACAACTATGTCATTAGAAAAGCTGATAGGATCACTGATGGCACATGAGATTAACATGGAGCGACTATCTAAAAGCTCATCCAAAAAGAAATTTACTAATGCTTTCAAAGTTATAGCTGCTCCTTCCTCCTCTTCTTCTAGTTCAGAAAATGCATGTCTTGAAGACAATGATGTAGATAATGTACTGTCCAAACTTTAGAAGATCCTCAAGAAGAAAAAGAAAAATGGATCAAGGCGGATCCAAAAGAAGGAGAAAAAGGAAAAAGAACCAGTCTGCTATGAATGCACAAAACCTGGACATCTAAGACAAGATTGTCCAAAATTTAAGAAGACTGGCCAGTCAGAAAAGTCCAAGAAAAAGCACAAGAAATTCAAAAGAAAAGCAATGGCTGCTGCTTAGGACAATGAAGAAGTCTCCACATCAGATTCATCAAGCTCAAATTTAGAAAAGGAGTAGATAAGTCTAGCCCTCATGGTAGGACTAGATGAGGTACATTCTAACTCATCTTTTGATTCTTGCACAGATTCTGGATCAGAATCTGAAGATTTAGAACAAGTTTTTAATGAACTTTTTGATAAACACAAGGTTGTTGCAAAAGAATTAAAAAATATCAAGAGCAACCTTACTTGTTTGGAAAATACTAATTCTGATCTTAAATCAGAAATAGAACAATTGGAAAAATAGTTGAAGGAAAGTAAAGATAATAATTCTCTTTTGAATGAAAATTTATGGAGCAAGAATAATGAAAAATTAGAGTTAGAAGAAAAATTGAAAACTCTAACTGAAGAAAATCTTTATTTAAAGGAATCAGTTAGAAAATTTAGAAAAGGAAAAACTTTTCTAGCTCTATGCTTAAAAGGCTCTAAAACTGATAACAATAAACAAGACCTTGGATACAAACCTTCAGAAAAAGGAAAATATGTTATAATGTCTGAAAATTATTCATTGCTAAAATTTGTAAAAGAAACCAAGATGCCTCAGAAAAAGGCCCCTGTAACCAAACAAGTTCTATCAAAAGAAAAAGGTTTCTAAAAACTGTGTTCTAAATAGATATCACAAAGTCAATAAGAACTGTAAAACAAATTATATTCATTGTTGTTCTCATTACAATAAATTAGGACACACAGTAAACACATGCACAACCAGACACCTAGTATGGATTCCGAAAGGATATTTTCATGCATCTAACCATCAAGGACCCAAAAAGATTTGGGTACCTACTTCTGAATAAGATGTTTGCAGGACAACCTTGAAGAATCAGGAACAAAGGATGCTCAAGGCATTGGTGACTGCAGGCTCTTTGTAGCAACCTGAAAAATTCAGTATTCAAAAATTCGAAATAATAAATTTCTATAAAAACAGAATAATAGAAATATACATAACATTATCGTATGTGCAAGAACACATCTAAAAAATTTTGTAAAAATTATAAATCAACCCCAAATATTATCCCTAAGTGTTCCACGAAGGAATTCGTGCAACGAAAAATCCGATTGACCAAGCGTACGTCACAACGTGACTAATTATCTAAAATAGGAAACTAAGTCGGAAAACCATTAGTACGGAAAGATAACGCACCCATAAATTAAACGAACCTGTCGAAGATACTTCAAACGTCATTTAATGATGACCCATTAAGAAAATTGGACAAATGGACCTCTCATAGTCCATAAATAAAATCAAGTAAGAAAATATAATGAAATCCATAACTCTATTATTCCCTAATTAAAAAGGGAAATTCCAATAACTAATGGGTTTTTTAAAATGGACCATATAAGATTTATTGGGCCAAAATAAGGATTTTTAAAAGAAGAATAATAAGAAAATACTCTAAATTCACAACTTAATTATTACCTAAATAGAAAAGTGATATTAAATAAGTAAAATAGCTAGTTAGGGTTGGAATTAGGTTCCTAAACCTACCCTAATAGGTTGGCCACAAATTTAACTCTCATCCTAACCCACATACGAAGTGGAAAGCTTAGAAGGAGGTTAAGAAATAGGAAATCTCGGAATTAAATAGGAGTTAGAGTCCTATTAGGAAATAACAACCCAACAAGCATAAATACTCTCCTAAAACCCCCATGGCCAACCCTAGCTCGTTGCCAAGAGTTGCTGGACTTGGAGGAGGGGCCAAGGAGGAGGAGAATTCATGGGGAGAGGATCTTTCGAAGCTTCTACTCGAGTTCTTCAAGTTCTAGTGCTAGAAAAGGAAAACGACCAAAGGTAGGCATTCTCACGAGCACAAACCATGAAAATTTTTTTGTACGATATTTCGTCCATCAGGAACAAAAACCCTTTTGGTTTTATATTTTTCCATCGAGCAAATCTTTAGTTCTCAATTTTCAAAGTTCTGTGAACTTCATGACCCCGAACCCTCTTCTTAAATTCATATCTTCATGTATACTCGTCCTCATGCCATGAGATTTTGACTGTAAGAACTAATGGATGTTAGGCGTCTTTTGCCCCTGAAAACCCTAATTTTCATCCACCATATCATGCAAATTAATTCGTTGATCTCAACTGTGTACTGTTCTAAGTTCGTCATAAACACCATGACCAAAGTATGTCGGAACCCTGTTAGTTCACCAATTCCTATTTACTGTAGGTACCCATGCATGTCTAGAACACTTCGTAATTGATTTCATGATTTTTCATCGCTTGTACCATTTGTTATGATTTTTGGAATCACCATGTGTCAAATAAGGTAAGTTCTGGCCCGTAATCCCATGTAATGCCTATTACCTGTCGAACTCGGGCACAGACTCTGTGAACGCGACGACCCGATAGGCCGCGTTCACAGGGGCGTTGCGACAGAGCGTCCTGTCACGATCTGACTGCGATAGGGCCGCTCGTCACGATCTGGCTGCCTGGTCCCTTGACCCCATCGTGACCTTCACATGACCCCGTCGCGACCTGCCTGCCCGAAAAGTCAAGCATGTCGCGACTTGTGCAAGACCCCATCGTGATCTGCCCGAACCCTATCATGACCCAAACAAGGGTGCGTCGCGTTCCGGCCTTTTTGTATAAAAAACCCCATATTTTGATGTTCTGACTCTCCACAATGCTTGTACTCTTGTTTAACAGTCATACACATAGAATATTACATTTGTTATAAATTAAACAATTATGTGTGATTAAAATACATACACATGACCTTTTCTATCTACAATTTCATGACACTTACACACACCATGAACCATCCAAATATGGCTTAATTGGCATGAACATGTTACATAAATCATCTTTTAATTTGTGTCATTAAACTGCCTCATCCTTAAATATACTTGTGTACTTTTTCTCGCGATGTTTTAGGACACCGATCTCGACGCTTCACTGTTCTAGAATTCCTCTAGAACGTCGAGCACTTGTTTTCTCTACACACTTGTTTCTTGACTTGGACGAACTCTCCGTCAGATACTCCTTCTGCCGGACTAGTGAGTCTTTGTTCAAAGCCTCCTTAAGTCTCCTCAGTCCATAGATTACCACATGGTCGATGAGCCGGTTGTACCCTAACACCTATGATACCCTTTAGGGATCAACATGATCCAAACGGCTATTAGAAGTTCGCTCTTATCGTGAATTACGCCGGACCTCTGGACCTGTGTGTAACATGACCAGCGGAAGGGTAGTGAGTTCCACCTGACTACCAACACCACGTGCGCGTGTTTTGCAACTGTTACTATCGCCTGTTTACTCGACGTGTTACGTGCAATGTCCACTATCTCTCGTTTATACTCTACTCGCTCATCTATTCACGTTCACTATACTATCTCGTCTATTCATCTAGTGATCTCATATATTTTTTGGTACTCTTAAATATGTCGTTAATTGATTGTCTAAAGTTAAACAAAATGACCAAGCGCAATAGGGCCCGATCTGGTCCGGGGGAGAGCGCCTGAAAGTGTCATTTGCCCGCGAGAGTTAAATGATCAGGATGTCGGCATTACATCCAAGTGTCATACTATCAAGATTAATCTAAGACAATGAACACAAAAGTGCTATATTATCTCGTTGTCTATTGACGACAAAAGTGTTATATTCTCTCTCTCGGCTATCTACGGATAACCAAAGTGCCATTACTATTTCAATTGACGGAAGTTAATCAAAGGTGCTATACTATTTCGATTGATGAGAAAATCAATCAAAGTGCAATTTACTCTCTATATGGCCAACTACTTTCTCTATCATTGCTATACATGCTTGCTATTGTTTGACATTGACATTATTTGCCATCGTGTTGTTATCATTTCCATCGTGACTTGAGTTTAATCATCGTGCTATACTTGATTCATCTGCTATCTGAACCAGGTTACTTGTGCTATTACTTTCTCAACTTTACATGACTAGTTCTATCATTAGTTACTCTGCCTTTTAAAGTGTTAATTATTTAAAGCATGCTTGATCCTGAGATTTAAGTCTTACTGGGCGTTATCGCTTACCCTTCGTTATTTGTTATTGTGTCTCTGGTAAGATAGATGATGACGTTGTACACACCAATGGGACAGGACCCGAGTGATGAGCGACCCGGAGTCAAATGACGAAGTTACCCTAGCACAATTGGAGTCTAGTAATTTTTACTTTAGATTTTCTCTTCATATGTAATGATGTCATCGAGCCCTATGTATTGGCTCTGAATTAGTGGTTGTAATAGTCTTAGTGATTTTATAATGGAATAAAGAATTTTATCTCAATTATTGTTCATTAGATGCTCTGATTTACTCAACTGATTATACATTTTTCTCTACTATGTACTTTGCTCTCGTCTCCCCGATTTATTCCGGTACTAAATTGGCGGGGCGTCACAGCTGGTATCAGAGCCTAGGATGTCTTGATAGGATATCTTAGGTTTACAATGTTCTTAGATGTCCTCATTGGATCTCTTAGGTATAGGGTGTTCTAGGACGAACTGCCATGACACGTGTCTAAGTCAACCACCATACCTATGTGAGGATTGGGTAGAACTATAGTTAAGATCTGAATACACTCGTCTATACATATGTATGACTTAATATTACTTTAGCATCCTAATGCCAACCTTATTCTTGAAGGGACTCTCAATGGACGCCGACATGGGATCAACCCAAAGGCTAGTTCTGGCATGTCAGCAAACCGCTCAACTGCTAGAAAGAGCTCTGGAAGCGACTAAGGAGATTAAAAAGGAGACCAATTAGAATGGGAAGAGAAGATATAACCATGGCAAGAAGGCCAACCAACAAGTGAATCATAGTGATGAGATCAGCTGCCTTCATTGTCACAAGCCAGGTCATGTGGTCAAGGAGTGTTGTCAAAAAATTGGTGCATGCTTACGTTGTGGCGACTTGAGACATCAGCTATGAGACTGCCCTCTTCTAAAAGAACCATCCACTAACACAGAAGAACTCAATTCTATGATGAAAGGGAACCAACCAAACGGTGACAAGAGAAAATTAAAAAAGAATAAGAAGAACGACATACAAGTAGCCATTATTCCCAGGTGGCGATGCAAGCACTGCAATAGGAGGGGCCACACGTCGGGGAATTGCTGGTGGAAACAAGGAAGATGTTTACGATGTGGTAGCTCGGACCACAAGATGAGAGACTGCCAACAATTTGAGAACCAACATCACGAGGAATTAAACCAGCAAGGTACGCTGGAAGCCTTGGTGCCACTCTCTCCAAATCGAGAAGTGGGAGCCGTGGAAGGTACCTCTGAACTCATAATGATTAATGCCTTTTACAATAAATGATTCACATATAACCGATGGAGTCATGGAATTTGGTGGACAAGGTATCAACACTAAACCCTTAGTTGATTTAATATTATGATAATAAAGCCCTAAGTGGGGGAGATAATGGAATAAATATTCGGAGTAAATTCGTAGTTGTATCATATCATATGAATTTGGGGACCAAATTCTTTTTAAGTGGGGGAGGATGTAGCAACCCGAAAAATTTAGTATTTAAAAATTCAAAATAATAAATTTCTATAAAAACGGAATAATAGAAACATACATACCATTATCATATGTGCAAGAAAACATCTAAAAAATTCCGTAAAAAATTATAAATCAACCATAAATATTATCCTTAAGTGTTCCACGAAGGAATTCGTGCAACGAAAAGTCCGATTGGCCAAGCGTACGTCACAACGTGACTAATTATCCAAAATAGGAAACTAAGTCGGAAAACCGTTAGTACGGAAAGATAACGCACCCATAAATTAAACGAACCTGTCGAAGAGACTTCCAACGTCATGTAATGATGACCCATTAAGAAAATTGGACCAATGGACCTCTCATAGTCCATAAATAAAATCAAGTAAGAAAAATATAATAAAATCCGTAACTCTATTATTCCCTAATTAAAAAGGGAAATCCCAAAAGATAAATTCCAATAACTAATGGGTTTTGTTAAATGGACCATATAGGATTTATTGGGCCAAAATAAGGATTTTTAAAAGAAGAATAATAGGAAAATACTCTAAATTCGCAACTTAATTATTACCTAAATAGAAAAGGGATATTAAATAAGTAAAATAGCTAGTTTGAGTTGGAATTGGATTCCTAAACCTACCCTAAAAGGTTGGCCATAAATTTAATTCCCATCCTAACCCAAATAGGAAGTGGAAGGCTTGGAAGGAGGTTAAGAAATAGGAAATCTCAGAAATAAACAGGAGTTAGAGTCTTAATAAGAAATAACAACCCAACAAGCATAAATACTCTTCTAAAACCCCATGGCCGGCCCTAGCTCATTGCCAAGGGTTGCTGGACCTGGAGGAGAGGCCAAGGAGGAGGAGAATTCTTGGGGAGAGGATCTCTCAAAGCTTCTACCTAAGTTCTTCAAGTTCTAGCACAAGAAAAGGAAAACGACCAAAGGTAGGCATTCCCACGAGCACAAACCATGAGAATTTTTATGTAGGATATTTCATCCATCATGAATAAAAGCCCTTTTGGTTTTATATTTTTCCATTGAGCAAATCTTTAGTTCTCAATTTTTAAAGTTCTGTGAACTTCATGACCCCGAACCCTCTTCTTAAATTTATATCTTCATGTATACTCGTCCTCATGCCATGAGATTTTGACTGTATGAATTGATGGATGTTAGGCGTCTTTTGCCCCTGAAAGCCCTAATTTTCATCCACCCTATCATGCAAATTAATTCGTTGATCCCAACTGTCTACTGTTCTAAGTTCTTCATGAACACCATGACCAAAGTATTTACTCTAGGTACCCATGCATGTCTAGAACACTTCGCATTTGATTTCATGATTTTTCATCGCTTGTACCATTTGTTATGATTTTCGAAATCACCATGTGTCAAATAAGGTATGTTCTGGCCCATAATCCCATGTAATGCATGTTCCCTGTCGGACTCGGGCACAGACTCTGTGAATGTGACGTCCCGATAGGGCGCATTCACAGGGGCGTCACGACAGAGAGTCCTGTCACGATCTGACTGCGATAGGTCCGGTCGTCACGATCTGGCTGCCCGGTCCCTTGACCCCGTCGCGATCTGCCCGAACCCTGTTGCGACCCATACAAGGGTGTGTCGCGTTCCAGCCTTTTTGTATAAAAAATACCATATTTTGATGTTCTGACTCTCCACAATGCTTGTACTCTTGTTTAACAGTCATACACACAGAAGATTACACTTGTTATAAATTAAACAATTATGTGTGATTAAAATATATACACATTACCTTTTCTATCTACAATTTCATGACACTTACACACACCTTGAACCATCTAAATATGGTTTAATTGGCATGAACATGTTACATAAATCATCTGGTAATTTGTGTCATTAAATTGCCTCATCCTTAAATATACTTGTGTACATTTTCTCGTGATGTTTTGGGACACCGATCTCGACGCTCCACTGTTCTAGAATTCCTGTAGAACGTCGAGCACTTGTTTTCTCTACACACTTGTTTATTGACTTGGACGAACTCTCCATCGAATACTCCTTCTGCCGGACTAGTGAGTCTTTGTTCAAGGCCTCCGTAAGTCTCCTCAGTCCATGGATTCCCACATGGTCGACGAGCCTGTTGTACCCTAACACCTATGATACCCTTTAGGGATCAACATGATCCAAACGGCTATTAGAAGTTCGATCTTATCTTGAATCACGCCGGACCTCTGGACCTGTGTGTAACATGACCAGCGGAAGGGTAGTGAGTTCCACCTGACTGCCAACACCACGTGCACGTGTTTTGCAACTGTTATTATCGCCTATTTACCTGACGTATTACGTGCAATGTCCACTAGATCTCGTTTATACTCTACTCGCTCATCTATTCACGTTCACTATACTATCTCGTCTATTCATCTAGTGATCTCGTCTATTTTTTGGTACTCTCAAATTTGCCATTAATTGATTGTCTAATGATAAACTAAATGACCAATGCCAGCGCAATAGGTCCCGATCTGGTCATGGGGAGAGCGCCCGAAAGTGCCATTTGCCCACGGGAGTTAAATGATCAGGATGTCGACATTACATCCAAGTTCCATACTATCAAGATTAATCTAAGACATTGAACACAAAAGTCCTATATTATCCCGTTGTCTATTGACGACAAAAGTACTATATTCTTTCTCTCGGCTATCTACGGATAACCAAAGTGTCATTACTATTTCAATTGACAGAAGTTAATCAAAAGTGCTATACTATTTCGATTGATGAGAAAATCAATTAAAGTGCAATTTACTCTCTATATGGCCAACTACTTTCTCTATCATTACTATACATGTTGCTTGCTATTGTTTGACGTTGACGTTATTTGCCATCGTGTTGTTATCATTTCCATCGTGACTTGATATTCATCATCGTGCTATACTTGATTCATCTGCTATTTGAACCATGTTACTTGTGCTATTACGTTCTCGACTTTACATGACTTGTTCTATCATTAGTTACACTGCCTTTTAAAGTGCTAATTATTTAAAGCCTGCTTGATCCTGAGATTTAAGTCCTATTGGGCATTATCGCTCACCTTTCATTATTTGTTATTGTGTCTCATGTAAGATAGATGATGACGTTGTACACACCCATGGGACAGGACCCGAGTGATGAGCGACCCGGAGTCAAATGACGAAGTTACCCTAGCACAATTGGAGTCTAGTAATTTTTACTTTAGATTTTCTCTTCATATGTAATGATGTCATCGAGCCCTATGTATTGTCTCCGAATTAGTGGTTGTAATAGTCTTAGTGATTTTATAATGGAATAAAGAATTTTATCTCAATTATTGTTCATTAGATGCTCTGATTTACTCAACTAATTGTACATTTTTCTCTACTATGTACTTTGCTCACGTCTCCCCGATTTATTCTGCTACTAAATTGGCGAGGCGTGACACTCTTCATCCAAATCACATCTAAAAGGGGAGTAGTCACAGATATATATTTAATTTTATGGTGTTACTAACAATGTTTGCAATTTTTTTTTTAAGATAAATGCAGATTAAAATATTGAAAACTTGACAAATAACAAGTGGATATGTCAAAACCAACAAGTGATAATACAACAGTAGCTGTCGATAGATTCACAACAAGTCGACACACTATGAGCATCTGTCGACAGATGATGACCAGATTGGTCAACAGATCAGAGGAACCCTGAAGATCTAACTGCCTCACATTCAGGGGGAGCCTCATGCTTAGGGGGAGCCCTACACTAAGGGGAAGTTACATATTCATTGCAAAAGTGTTGAACCCCTCTCCTACAACATTTGGTAAGAAGTATTTACAAAAGGGAGTAATAGCAAATGGTAAGATCCTTCCTTTTTGGTTATTGACAAAAAGGGGGAGGGTATTTTATTTGTGAATTTTCTATTCCAAAATTCACTTTAAGAAAATTCACATAGTTTTTGATTGAGTTTTGTCATCACCATAAAAGGGGAGATTGTTGAACCACCCTTTTATATATCTCATGTTTTGGTGATAACTAAAACTCATGACTAATCTTTATCTTATGATTTGGTGATACCTATAACTCATATCTTATGGTTGATGTGAAAACTCATGCAATTCAATTATAAGTATGAACATTCATTTAATGCATTTGCATAAATAATCTTCAAATGCACTATAGTAATATCACAGAAAAAATATATGTTATAAACACTGTTTGAATGGCGCATGTTCTGACTGCTCAGATTTTTTTTTTCTAAGTCCACAGCATATATACTGTTATCATACTGAATTCGACTTCTGAAATTCGACTTCTGGAATCCAACTTCCAAGTCTATGAGTCACAATCCGACTTCTAAAATCCGACTTCCAAGTCTATTAGTCACAATCCGACTTCGAACTCTATGAGTCACAATCCGACTTCTAAAATCCGACTTCCAAGTCTATGAGTCACTCCAACTTCTGAAATTTGAAGTTTCCATATCAACTGCTGTTAAAATTCAAAATATCTTTTGGAGCCCAAACAAATACAAAGTTCAAATGAAAAATGTACTTCACATGAATATCTTTTTTGTTTCTCTTCTAAATAAAGATTTCTTCTATCCTCTGTCCTTCAATGTAGGAAATGTGTTGTCAGACAAAAAGGTGTTTACTTACCACTTCTGGACTACAGAAGGAAACATGGAAGAAAGACAAGGCATGGGCTTTCTGATAGAAACACCTTTTTCAGTCTGACCCTGTCATCTATGCCTACAGATCTAGAACCCTTCTACACCCAATATCTGTTAGACAGAAACAAAAGAAAAGAAGAAGAACAACAGAAAGGCAATGGGTATAACAAGTCCAACGGATCCAAGAGTTCCAATGGCTATCTCTCAAAATATCTGTTTAAGGCTGCTGTATAAAAGATGAAGCAAGGCTAAAGAATAACAAGGAGAGCTTTTCTGAAGAACATTCAAAGAGTACACATCCAGTGAGAAGCCTCAACTCAACATACACTCAAAGCAAGAGAGAAAGAGCTCGAGCCGAAGAAGAAGTGTGCAAGCAACCATCTGAAGTCTTCAAGTTTTAAAGCTCCTTCCTCTCTTCACTCCCTCTGCTCTACATTGTAATTTTGGAGATAGTCTTTTAGCTGAGAGTTTCTGACTTAGAGTCCATCCTTATAAAATGCTCAGTCTGATCTTTCTTCTCTAAGAAAGAGTTCTGTCCGGCTGTAGGACTGTTTACAGTAAGCCTCTTCCTGTGTGAAGAGAAGGCCAGTGGGGTACTGGCGGGTTGTGTCCAGCTGAGGGACTGTTCTCAGTATAGCACCCAGATGGGGGTTTAAGTCTAGCAGAACCGCACTGGGGTTTGTTCGAGGAGGTTAGATTCTTGACCTGTAACAGAAGTGAGCATCCTTCCTTCTTAGAAAGGAAGAGAACCAACAAGGAGCTGGGGGTTGTATATCCTTGGGGGGATTGTACCTCGGTTAGTGAAATTCCAAGATTTTACTTGGGGACTGGATGTAGTCTTCCTTCTGTGAAGTACCGAACATGGAAAAAAATCCTTGTGCGATTGTCTATTTGCTTCCGCACTACTACTCTTTATCACACACTATCACATAACTAACCAAAGTTTTTTAAGTGGTCAATCTATGTGTTTTAAGTTTCTATTTGTGCAGAAAATCTATTCACCCCCTCCCCTCTTGATAGACTGTTGTCGTACCAAAAGGACCAACACTTGAGACATGGTAGGAGTAGCAGTGGAAGAACTAGGAACAGTGCCTGTTTGCCATATGTTTCCAAAATCATTCCTGAGATCTGCTATCTCCTGATCAATATGTGTTGTATAAGCCTTCATATGTTCCATATCTTCAACAAAGTGTGCAAAGGACAACCGACATTTGGACACTTGATTCACAACATCGTGTCTAGTTTGAATGCTTTGTTGGGTATGTTCAAGAATATTGGAAAGTATAGCTTGCAAATCAAATTGAAGACACTGTAGTTGAGTGGACGCATCACCCAAAGTTCCAACCAAACTGTTGAATCTTCTAGAAGCATTTTCAGTCATCTCTTGTTGTCTTAAAAATTGACCATTCACTGTATGCTCAAGTCTTTGAATCCTAAGCTCAAAATTGGCTGACATCTCTCTCATAGAGGAGTTCAAACTGTCAAATTGAACTTGAAGGAATTTATATAGTTCTGGAGGAATAGATGATCCACCAGATGAAGTGGAGGCTGAGATGTGATACTACTGGAAGAAATTTGAAGGAACAAGCCGATGGGAAGGAGGTGGAGAGGCCTGAGGAGTGGGTGGAGCTAGCATATCTTGAGGGATAGCAGGTTCAACATGTGGCTATTCCACTGGATCACCCTGAGGAACTTCAACTTCAGGAACATGTTCTTCTTCTACATTTTCTACTGGTGGTTCCACAACAGGCCCTCTAAGCACCTGATCTCCTTCAATTCTAAACCCTATAAATTTCATCATATGGTGTAAACAATATATGTTGTTCTGAGGTATTTTTTGTACCTTCTAATTTAGAAAAGAGACTCAAAATGCTCAAAGACTGCAGTCAAATAAGCAGCATAAGGCAAGGATCTTTGAAGCTCTTTCCTAATAGTCTCAGAGATGATTTGAGACATGATCAAATTCAAGTTCACCTTGATGTTCTTCTTCATGCAATACAGAATAAATCTCTGAATGTCAGTGAGCCTATTCCTACCACCACCTTGAGGAGTGATTATGGTGGTAAAAATATGATGTACCAATGTGAGTGTTGGAGAAAAATTGTTGGTGTTGAAACGAGTGACATGAGTTTGTTTATAATCTTTCTTGTCATGGGGAAGACCAGGATGAAGTGTGTAGGCCTCATGGACATTAAACTCATAGTGGCAATAGTCTTCACCCAATTAGGTATGTGAAATAGTTGTGAAGCCAATGCTGGAGTGAAAAGAATTTGAACACCCTTAACCTTTGTTTGAAAACCATCTTTAGTATCCACAAGATTTAAATAGAACTCTTGAACTAATCAGAAATGAAATGAAGCCATCCTTGAAATTCAAAGAAGGAAACAAACTCAAGGAATGCATCAGCAAGGTCTTGATCAGATAAATCCACATCCCTAGGTTTTATGATGGACCTCCCTTCAGTTACAATCTTAGAAGGGGTTGCCACTGGAGTTCTAGATGTGTCAGAGGAAGACTCTTCTACCAACTGACGCTTAGGGTTTGTGGAAGGGGTGCCATTAAAGGATGAATCATCTTCATCAGAATCACTAGAATCATGAATAACTTTCCTCTTAGGGTATCTCGAAGCATGGGGGACTTGCCTTCACTTTGTGGAGTTGATCTGCCCCGCTTGGATGGTGTACCAGAAGGACCAGAGTCTGACTTCCTCTTGGACAGATCATGCTGAAACTTGCTTCTTCTTTCTGGTTGTGGTTCCTCGATGACTACACCTCTTGCAGAAACTCTGGACTTGGCTCCACGCCTTGGAGTCTGCTTCGGTGCCATGGTTGCCTGAGAGGAAGAGAGATGGAGAAGCCTGAAGAATGGACGAAGAACTATGGAGAATATAGAGGATCGGTTCCAAGGTTGTGGGAGAGGAAGGTGAAATGTTGCGGAAAAACAACTATGAAGAAATCTAGAAGGGGGGGAGTTGAATAGATTTCTCTGAATTTAAAATTAACTCTATTAGAATCTTAGAGAGTTTTATATTAGACTCAAATCTAAAGTTCAATCACAATTCTGAATAATTTGGATAGATCAACTGATGTAATAACATTAAGCCTACCAAGCATCTATCGCACAGGCAATCAAACTATAGAGACACAATGATTTAGGGTGGTTCAGATTACACAATTGTGTATCCTACAGCCACCATCCACACATACACACAAGTGGCTTATGTCGCCAGTTCAGAATGAATCACAAATCAACACAAACAATCTGAGATAACTGAGATCTCAGATCTGAACACACACAAGTGAAATTGGGCACAAGGATTGCTCCAATCTCGTAGACCACACACAATGAGTTGAGTTTAAAGTGAAGAACCAGAATAAACACTTGAATTGTAAACTGGAAAGGTCTGGTTCGAATCCCCCTATTTTGCTTCCAGGTGGGAGATCAGATCTTCTGCTTCAACTCCATGAAGAAGGCTCTGAAGTCCGGAGATTCCTCTTGAAATGGATCATCCAAGGTGCTTGGAGCTTCAATTTCTTCAGATCTAAACGCAATTCTCCAGGATGAGGCCTCCTCTTAAATCGCCTGAAGCTTCTGGGAATTGGAAGAACTGATGTGTGTGTACCTTCAAGTATGAGTGGATAATGGGCATTTATAGTCCCATGGGTCCATGAGATCCCTTGGAATTTGGGGGCACAAAGATTGCCTCTTAAAAGCCCTCAACCAAAACCATCCACGTGTCCCAAAATTTCAGATCTGGAAAAATAGTTGAAGTGTATCGACACCACATGAGACATGTGTCGACACATGTTCTTGGCTTTGAGTCCTGATGGCTTTGTCTGCTAAGTTGTGTCGACACACTTTGCAGTTGTGTCGACACATAATCCATTGGCTGTAGAATGGGCTTCTGGGAGGGACAGTGAGTGTCGACACACAATCATCTTGTGTCGACACCACTGGCCACTTCTTCCTTCACTGTTTGCTGGAAGCATGGGCTGTGTCGACACCACTCAAGTTATGACGACACAACTGACTTGATTTCTTGATTAACTGCAGTGGAAATGTATTATGTGTCGACACACTATCTGAATTGTGTCAACACCACTATCATTACTTGAACATTTCTCTGAGCTATATATGGAAAAATAGTGTTAATATAATGGAAGCATGATTTCCACATTTATATGGATCATAGTTAAACATCATCAAACAAGAGATCCAACAATCTCCCTCTTTTTGATGATGGCAACTATGATTCATTAAGCAATTTTGTTTACTCAAACATAAGATTTAAATGCAGTCATTCACATCATTCCATGGAATAAAAAAATTGACAATAACATCCCAAATTCACATTAAAGTAAACACAAACATATCATTCAATTTGCAATTTCCAAAATGATCAACCATAAAATTCAATGTGTAAGCCAATAACCAAAGATAAGCAAAAAACTAAATCATCCCCCATTACACATCATTACACATTCTCCCTCTTTCGCATCATCAAAAAAAAGGGAGCATCATGGAGATGGAGGAGGAGGAGTTATCTTGTCCTCAATAGCCTTCATTTTTGCTTCCAAAGCACCCAAATTGGACCTTAGCTGTGATTGCATAGTGGTCAATCTGGTGTGCATATCTCTTCCATTTTCTGAAGATTTTCGGAAACATGTGCTTGGAGTAGATTGAAGCCTTAAGGTATAAGAGGAGGACCAGATGATGAACTAGGAGTTGTGCGGTCTGCCATATGTTGCCAAACTCAAATCGGAGATTTGTTATCTCCTGATCAATGTGTGATGTGTGAGCCTTCATATTTTTCATGTCTTCAACAAAGTGAGCAAAGGATAAACGACACTTTGTCACTTAATTCACAACATCTTTTCCAATCTGAATACTTTGTTTAGTGTGTTCCAAAATAGTTGACAAAATAGCTTGCAAATTAAATTGAAGACCCTGTAGTTGAGTGGAAGCATCACCCAATGTTCCAACCAATCTGTTGAATCTTCTAGTAGCATGCTCAGCCATCTCTTGCTGTCTCAAAAACTAACCATTCACTGTATTCTCATGTCTTTGAATCCGAAGATCAAAAGAAGCAAAGATTTCTCACATAGAAGAGTTCAAATTATCAAATTGAACTTGAAGAAATTTATACAGCTCAGGAGGAACATATGATCCACCAGATGAAGTGGAGGCTGAACTGTGATATTGGTGGAAGAAGGTTGAAGGAACAGGCACATCAGAAGCAGGTGGAGAGGCCTGAGGAGTGGGTGGAATAGGCATATCTTGTGGGATAGGAGGATCAACATGTGGCTGTTCCACTAGATCACCCAGAGGAACTTCAACCTCTGGAGCATGTTCTTCTTCTACATTTGTTGCTGGTGGTTCCACAACAGGCCCTCTAAGCACCTGATCTCCTTCAACTCTGAACCTCATAAATTGTTGCAGATGATGCAAACAGTAGATATTGTTCTAAGGGATCTTTCGAACTTTTTCATTCAAAAAAGAAACTCCAAAATGCTTAAGGACAACTGTCAGATGAGCAGCATAATGCAAGGATTTGTGAAGATCTTTCCTAATTGTCTCAGAGATGATTTGTGACAAGATCAAATTAAAGTTGACTTTGACATTCATCTTCATGCAATACATAACAAATCTTTGAATATCTGTTAACCTATTCCTACCACCACCTTGAGGTGCAATAATGGTGGTAAGGATGTGATGAACCAATCTGAGTACTGGTGGAAAAGAGTTGGTGTTGAACCTAGTGACATGAGTTTGTCTAGAATCTTTTATATCATGAGGAAGACTAGTAAGAAGAGTGTATGCCTCATGAAGGTTAAACACATAGTTACAATAATCCTCACCAGAATCAGGAATGTGAAATAGTTGAGAGGCTAACTCTGGAGTGAAAAGAATTTGAACCCCCTTAACTTCTGATTTGAAACCACCCTCAGTATCCACAATATTTAAAAAGAACTCTTGAACCAATCGAGGGTAAAATGTCTTGAACTCAGAAATGAAATGAAGCCATCCTTGAAATTCAAAGAAAGGCATAAACTACGGAAAGCATCTGTAAAAGCTTGATCAGACAAGTCTACAGCCCTTGGTTTTAAGATGAACCTTCCTTCAGTGATTGTCTGAGATGGGGTTTTCTATTGGAGTTCCAGATGTGTCAGAAGAAGAGTCTTCTACCAACTGTCGCTTAGGATTTGTGGAAGGGGTGCAAAGCATGAAGTCTTTCCTCTTCTTCGGAATCACTAGAATCATGATGAACCTTCCTTAGGGTATCTGGCATGCATGGAGACTTGCCTCTGCTCTGTGGGGTTGATCTGCCTCGTTTGGAGGGTGTACCAAAAGGATCAGTATCAGACTTGCTCTTGGACGGATCATGACGAAACTTGCTTCTCCTTTCTGGTTGAGGTTCCTCGATGACTACACCCCTTGCAGCCGCTCTAGACTTGGCTCCACGCTTCGGAGTCTGCTTGGGTGCCATGTTGCTGGAAAAGAGAAGAGATGAAGAAGCCTGGAAGTTGGATGAACATTTCTGGAAACACAGAGAATCGGTTCCAGGGATGTTGGAGGAGGGAGAAGTTTAAAAGTTTAGGAAACTGAAAGAGGTAGGGTCGACTTAGGAGTTAGGCATTTATGAATAGGATCGACACAAAAGAAAGGAGGTAAGATGAACCCCCAGTCCATTTAAACCAAACTGGAACCAGCGGCTAGGTCTAGTTGTGTCGACATAGGAAAGACATGTGTCGACCTAACATCAAACTGTGTCGACATATGAGCTTATATGTGTCGACCTGATCTTACAAGAGTGTAGAATTTTTGAATAAGATGAGAAGGAGAATCTTCATTATGAGTAAAAACATCTAAAATCAATTATTCAACGATTTTTAATATGTTAAAGATTTCATTTCCATTTCTCATCATCATTCCATTACAAATTCACTGAGTTGAAGAATATCTGTCAAGATTTGATCATTGAAAAATTTCTGAAACACTTGGATGACAACTTAATTGAAATAAAATATTCTCTTCAGACAATTTCATTCTTTTACACCTTACTAAAACAAAGTAATGTGATTTCTTCAGGATAATGTAATTTCTATTGAAGTTAAACACACTTAAAAGATTTGATTTAGGTATAATTTATTCATTTTTGTTGAATTGATATTTTCTTTAAATTGAAGCAATGAGCATTCAAATGTAGTAAATCCTTTTCACTCAAGTACACATGTTTTTCACACACCAGAGTCCCTGGTTATTGAGGATTTACTAATTATCCTACTTCAAGGGGTTAATGAAAACCTTTTTACATTGAAATATATGTTTATCAGATGCCAATATTTTCAGTTACTCAATTAACATTGGTTTTAAAATTTTGATTTGACCCCTTAGAACAGAGATAACTTGACACCTCATGACATGCATAGCGCTTCATTTTCTTTGTGAAGGTGTGCAGTTTCTCAGTGTATATGCCATTGCTCTGCCAGAAAAAATAATTTGTTTTATGAACATCAAGAAATTGACACAATTTTAACCTTCATCAAACTTAAAAGTGTGTAAGATCAATATTAAATTAAATATTTTTTAACCAAAGAAATTAAATTACTTTAGTATTTTACGGAGCAAAAGAATGTTGACTTGAAGAATATGTTAGGACAATTAAGAATTCAATCATTGTTGTCTTCAGAAGAGTTAATGATCATTTCATGAATTACATATTCATCAAATCACTAAATTGGTTTTGGTTTGATGATAGAAAAAAAAAGTAATGAAGCCTTTAGCTCCCTCTGAATTATTGACCTTATCAATTTTCATCAAAAATAAAGATAAATCCTTCTTCAATCCGAGAATTGACAAGACAGTCAAATGAAATGAATGTGAATTAGATAGAAAGATTTGAAAATACCATAGAATTGGTGTGTTGACATAGAAACTGTGAAAGAATCACTCATAGCTGAAGAACAAATATCTGGTGTCGACACTACACTCATTGTGTGTCGACCTGACAACATTGCAGAACCACATATATTCTCAACAAATCTGATCAAACACAGTAGCTTGTTCTCAAATACTTCATGTGCACATCTGACTCCTTTGAAACCTTTTTCAGAACACCCTTTCACTCCCAAGCAATAATGCTCCCCCTCAACATGTGCATTAGTGAAACATATGATATTTAAGGATGTACAATCAATTCAACACTCAATTTCAGCATTCATTTAAGCATGATCATTATGAAAGATATGAACATGAACAATCAAACATGTTTCAAACATAACCAAGATTTTTAAAAAAAATTAATCATTCTTACACAAGGTAGATCATTGGTACTTGGCGGAGGTTATTCCTCACACATAATGATAGTTTCCAGACAAGCCTGACTTGTCTTTCCACAGTTCACCATTTGATATACCAATTTGATCTTTGCATAGGAATCCCAATTGATTTTTAGTTTTTATTCCATGTTGCGTATTCCAAGTTCTCTTCTCAAGGATGTGAATCTATCTTCAGCCAAAGGTTTTGTAAAAATGTTTGCAATTTGTTTTTCAGTTGGAATGAATTCTAGTTCAATATTCTTGTTTGCAACTTCATCCCTAAAAAAGTGATGTCTGATTTCAATATGTTTTGTCCTGGAATGTTGAATTGGGTTTTTGGAGAGATTAATAGCACTAGTATTGTCAAACATGATAGATGAACATCCAATATCAATATTGCAGTCCAGTAAAAATTTTTTTAATTAATGATTGGGAGCGTACTCCTTCCCAGCTGAAAGGCAGTGGTAAATCAAATTGCACAAGAAATTCAGTAACAGAGGCAAGAACAAGTGAATGCCTACTTCCACAAGCAAAATCCAAACTCAGACAACCGCCGACTTCATTTTTAACTTACACAATAAGTCAACAAAGACATTGGAATGGGGCAATATTCTGCGTACAGAGCGGGTACAAAAGGAACAAAATGTATGGATAACAAGGGACAGTTTAGTCCCCACTTGCACAACCCCTGCAACCATAGTGAACACATTCTATCACCTTCTCTTCACAAAGATGCTTGGAACTCTGTAGACATAGGTGGTTTGGAAATTATGATCTCGCGGTTGCATGCATCGAAGACAGCAAAGACGCTCATAACCCGACCTTTTCCATTTCACAATGAGATTGCGATCAGCGTATCCTTGTTCAAGGGAGAACTCGAACAACTCCTTAGATATCTCCTTCCTCCGAATGTATAGGTCATATATGTATCGGCTCTTCTGGTGTGAAATCTTGAAGATCGGCCATGTAGACACGCGAATTTGGCTCCACCGCAGGCAAATTTCATATTACGCCATAATGCCACAAATGGACCTCCTTTTGCCTTGCAAGAGTAGTTTTCGAATATTTTTTGATCTCACCCATTCTTTCTCGGTGCTTCCCAGGTGGTTCGGTCGCGGATCGCTAACTTTGGTTAAGGCATAGCTTCATCGATTCGCGTCCGCTACAGTGGATGCCTTTCAAATGCGGCGGTCATGATGGATGCGATTCAAGACCATAACGCGGCGGTCATGCCAGACGCGTTCATCAGGACGTGCTCTAAACGAAATCGCGTCCAGTATGACCGCCGTGATTTAAAGTCAAAAAGGCTATGACCCAAGAAGCCGCCGAACTTGAGAGCCTACGCTCGGAAATCACAAGAAAATCCTAAAACGCGTCTAGGTGGCTCGACGTGATTTATAAAGTCAAATCGGAACCGACAACGCATTTATAAGCCGATTGCCTCGGAACCACGCATATCATAATCGCGTCCGGGCGGCCCGCCGCGATTTAAGTTGCGGCGGCCTGTCCGGACGCAATTCTAAACATAGCCGTAGGCTACGACCATTATGCGTCTGTCACATTGGTTTGACTTTCTTAATCGTGGCCTGCCGCCCGGACGCGATTCAATTCATAATCGCGGCTACCTGTTTGGATGTGATTCAAGAATCTGTTGCCTATAAAGAGACCCCCAAGGGTATTGTTTCAAGGGGGGCATTCAGAGTGGCGAAGCCCTGCCGGATTCACTTCTCACCTCCGACCCGCGGGGACCCTCTACTCCGAGCAATCCACACCTTCCTCCCACAGTGTTCAGAGCCGGCGTCCTCTCCATCATCCACGTACCCCGGAGCGAGGCAGGCGACGTCTTCCTCCTCCTCTTCATCCATTCCATCCGCACCAGAAACGCCGTCATACCGTCCATTCGGGGAAGTACCCCCTCCCCTTTCTCTTTTCTCTTCACTTTCATCTCCTCCGGCCCCACGTGGCCTTTGTAATCCTTTTTTAACAAACACACACACACACACATGCATGCATTTTACACACACCCACATTCTTTAGGGGTTTAAAAGCCACCACCCGGTAAGTACACCTCCATGTTCTTTTATTAATTCTTTATTTTTAAGATTTGGTACAACACGTGGCTAATCCCCTTTCTTTACTTTTCTTTGTCTTTTTTGTCACGATAATCAACGAGGAAACGCCCTCTACCGCAACTGACCGTGTTCGTAGAGGAAGAGAGGACCCACATTCCCCTACGCAATCTCCCTCCGCTAAAAAGGTACGTATGCGATCACTTCCTTCATCCGCACCCCTCGCGCTTGCGCCTCCATTCGGCACCCTCGCGTGCCTGGCGATCACGATCTTTTTATTTTATTGTCTTTTTCGCCATCTACTTCATATCACACACACATACCCACACCACTATTCATTCCACCCTCTTTGTGGGCACCGTGAAAGCATCGTCTACAGGCCACAGAGTTTCGTACTTCCTTTTGCCATCATGCGGGTAGTTTTCAGCTTCACTCATCTTCCCCTCGAGCTCACGCAGGATGGGCTCAATCAGCTCCCATCCATCAGGGTACTTGGTGCGACTAGTCCGTATCTTCAGCATCTTCTCCTAAGCTTGCCGAGGGATGGAGGCACGGGAGGAATAGAGAAAGAAGAACGCAGAGGTGCAGTCAAGTAATTGACTTTTAATCCACAACACTTGAGTTGCACAACTCCCTGCAGCAACATATTATGCTTCTGCAGTAGAGAGTGCAATTGAGTGTTGCTATTTGGATGCCCATGTTATCATGCAATTTCCAAAGAATTGACAATAACCACTAGTACTCTTCCTATCAAGTTTACACCCAGCATAATCAGCATCAGAATATGACATTAAATCAGCATGACATCCAGCTGGATACCATAAACCCAATCCATAAGTACCACAAAGATATCTAAAAATTCTCTTAACTACAAGCAAGTGACTTTCCTTTGGACTAGACTGAAATCTAGCACAAAGACATACACTAAATTGAATATCTGCCTACTCACAGTAAGATATAAAAGAGATCCAATCATATGTCTGTATTGCTTTGCATCAACTAACTTACCTTTTTCATCACTGTCCAGCTTGATGCTTGTGCTCATGGGAGTGGATGCTGGCTTAGCTTGTTCAAATTGAAATTTCTTGAGCAACTCTTTGACATATTTGGCTTAATTAATAAAGAATCCATCATTAAATTCTTTAACCTACAAACCAAGGAAAAACTATAACTCTGCCATAAGACTCATTTCAATCTCACTGTGCATATGATTAGAAAATTCTTCACACAGTAAAGGATTGGTGGAACCAAAAATAATATCATCCACATATACCTGAACTACAATGAATGATTCTGGACTGATTTCTGAAGAAAGTTGGTCCACCTTACCTCTGGAATAATTTTTTACTAACTAGAAACTACTCAACCTGTCATACATGCTCTTGGAGCATGTTTCAACCATAAAGAGCTTTGTGCAATTTATAACCATGGTTAGGTTTTATCAAGACTTCAATCAGGTGGCTGAGCACAACACTCCTCTTTATTATAACATTCAGAAAAGCATTTTCACATCCTTTGAAACAGTTGAAATTTCTTGAACATGCATAGCCACAAAATTCTTACAGCTTCTAACCTGGCTACTGGTGCAAAGATCTCCAAATCAACTCTAATTCCTGATTGTATCCTTTTGCAACCAGCCTTGCTTTTCCTTACAACTTTTCCTTCCTCATTCCATTTATTCCAATACCCATCTAGTTCCATTATTTAGTTTCAGGATTTCGGGAACT
Source organism: Colocasia esculenta (assembly GCA_014218235.1). NCBI lineage: Eukaryota > Viridiplantae > Streptophyta > Magnoliopsida > Alismatales > Araceae > Colocasia > Colocasia esculenta. The sequence continues at coordinate 56,654,639 of CM024759.1, read as the reverse complement.
AGACTCCAAACATTTCCTTTGAATTGATTCATCATCATGCATTGCTTCTGTAACGTCGCGTGCTTTTCGGATCCATGCGGATCGTGTGTGTTGTGGTTGTGGCGGCCGTTGTGAGGCCAGTGTGAGTCGGTTGTGTGAATGCATGGTGTGGATGTGTAGTTTGTCCAGGTGCAGCGCAGGGTTGGTCCGGAAATAGAATGGGACATGCTGCTGTCCTGTTGGAATTGGCGGCCAGGTGTGGCCGTTGACCTGTTGGCGTCCAGCTTAGTGGACGTTTACTGCATGAACTTGGCGGCAGTAGATGTGGACGCAGAGGGTGGCGGTTGCTGTTGGCGGCATGGGGTTGACGCCAACCTGAGAATGGTGCAGGTTATAGGCTCACCCGAGGGCAGTTCTCTCACTCTCTCACTCATTCCCTCTTGCCCCAGCTTGCTGCCCCCGAGTCTTTGAAGCTTCCAACAGGTACCGAGGAGTAGTTGGACGATCGTAGAACGCGCGGCATCGCTGAATTACGCGAGGAAACGTCGCGGCGTGGTGCAATTCGCGTGGGAGCTCGCGGAGGGCTCGGCGTGAACCGGGGGATTGCAGGAGATTCTAACGCGTTCTGAGGTAGGGGACGAACCCGTTTAGCTCCGTAGAAACATTAAAACACATCATAACCACTTGAACCAGCATGATAATCCATGTTTGAATAGAGTTGCACCAGCGGGATAAGGGTGGTTTGAGTTATTAATGTTCAAGCATGTTTTAGTGGGTTGTATTGGGTTCTAGCATGCTAAAGGAATTGCATTTGCATGTTTTAGTAGTTAGAACAGTTAGAAAACCCGCAGAGCCGGATTAGGGTTTCTGCAGGGTTTATGGCCGGAGAACTTGGCGTCAACATCGCTTGCCGCCAAGATCCTCAGCCAGGAGGTTAACGGCCAGAACCCTTGCCGTTGACTCCCTGTAAGCGGCAGTCGATGTGGCCGCCTACTTCTATTTGAGCAGAAATGACTAAGTACAATAATTATCGATAATGCATGTGTGTTGACGCATGAGGTGCACTGAGTGCACTTGGTTTACGTGTTTAGCATACAAGGTATGCTGTTTTTGTTTACTTCGGTGACTGCGCGTTGTGTACGCGAGTCAGTTGGGTTCACGTGTAGTGGACCAGTGGTTACTTGTGGTTTACGTGAGGTTTCACGTGGTTTGTGTGTGACGTGCACGTGGTTCTGTGTACGTGGCGAGTAGTACGACGCCTACCGTGGTTACCTCTCCAGTTGGGTGCCCCAGGTTCTTTGTGAGCCAGGCTGTTAGCTCGGGGCTTTGTCCCGGTACTTGTGCTGTACCGTCGAGGTCTGTGTCGTCTGACCTGGACACCCTCACTCTTGTGTTAGAGTTGTACGTCCGGCTGAGGGAAAGACGACAGTGGGACAGTGACACTTGTGTTTGTTTTTAGTCACTTGTAGCGCGCTCGTAGTTGGGGGTACGGACACCAGTAGACGTACTGGACCCCAGCTAGTCCTTTTCCAGTGCCTCACTCTAGCGAGCCCAGGCCAGGGTCTCTGGAGGTGCCAGGCATGGGCCTGTGACCGTGTGGTCTGCAGGTGGTGGTGTTTAGTTGGTCTCCACAGTTGCTTGACCTTTTTACGTGGAGCGGCAGCTGGACCTTTCGTCCGTGGCTGCGAGACTGAGAGGTAGACCTGTGTTAGTTGTCCGAGTCAGTTTCTGGTGTCGCGAACCAGTTCACGTGGCTCGTGTTGGCTGTCTCTACTTTAGCTTGTACACCTGTACTGGTTTGCCGTTTAATTATTACTGTTGTTTCTCGTAGTCGGCAGACGGTGAGTACTTTTACAGCTTTACTTACCTGCTTAGCTGTTATATTAATTGTTGGTGCTGTTTACTATTCGTACTCGTGGTTTTGTTTCGCTCGGTTTTGGGGGAGTTCCCTACTGAGCCAGTGACTAGAGAGGCTCACCCCTACCCCCACAGGTGAGAGCGAGGAGGACGTCTCTCGTCCGACGTCCAGTTCCGGGCCGCGTCGTAGCGGTGCAGGGTCAGCACCTCCAGCAGAGTAGCTCAGCAGTGTAGTTTTGTAGTTGTTTACTTTCTTCAGTTGTACCTCGGGTATGCCCCAGGCTCTTGTACTTCTTTTTAGTTTTTGTGGAAATTTGGCTATGTAAACTTGTGAAATATATATGAATGTGGTGTGTTCCTTTATGTTTACACGGACTGTGGTTTGGTATCCCTTGCGAGGCTTCGGCCCGTTCGCGGGAGGCGGACTCGGATCAAGTACGTTATCGGTTTAACGGGCTTGGCCGAGGCGATCCGTCACAGTTGGTATCAGAGCAAGGTCCGTGTTAATATAAGGGAATTAAAAGATACATAGCCTTATTTCGGTCATTATACACTGCTGGTAGGGACCCTGGTTTTTGATCATTCATGGTTTTGATTTTTGTCTGGTGTTTTGTGTATGTAGAAAATTTCTGAAATGGCTGATAGGAGAGATTGGGGTGGTGGAGGAGATGATCCGGAGGAAAGCACCCAGCGTATGATAGAAGGATTTGGGAGAGCCTCACGGATATTCGGGCAAGAATGGATCAGCAGGCGCCAGTACCACCAATTGCAGTGCCACCTGGGGATGGAGAGGCTGTACCTGTTGCTCCAGTTCCGCCGAGAGTGGAGGTGCCTTTTGTAGCTCATGTGCCACCACCAGTGTTGTTAGCGGAAGAACCAGTGTTGCAGGTTGAAAAGTTTCTGAGATTGCAGCCACCTACTTATTCAGGAGGGCCGAATCCAGATACAGCTGAGCATTGGGTTCATGAAATTGAGAGAGTTTTTGCGACTATGAGGTGTCCGGCAGCGGATAGAGTGGTATTAGCTGCTTACCAGTTGAGAGGTTTTGCCTTGGAATGGTGGCGATTGAAGATGCAAACCACTTTTGCAGGCAGGACGGAAGAAGCTATCACTTGGCCGGAGTTTCTTGATGTATTTAACGATACATTCTTTCCGATCCAAGTGCAGCAAGTAAAAAGAGAGCAATTCCGAACTCTTCAGCAAGGTAACTCTTCAGTCTTAGAGTACCAGATGAGATTTATGGCACTTAGCCGTTATGCGCCATATGTGGTTTCAGATAATAATATGATGGTTGAGTATTTTATCAGAGGTTGAGAGTGGAATTGCAGGATGCGATAGTACCTCTTATGTGCAAGACAGTGGAAGAGGCAGCGCAGAGGGCAGCTACTTGGAGAGGTCTATCCGTACTCGTCAGGCAGGTGAATCAGGTTCAGGTAGTTTCCGGCTACCGCAGCAGACAGTAGGTGCAAGCAAGGGCAAGGCACCAGCAGGACCTTCTTCATCTGGTTTCGGGAAATGGGGCCAGAAGTTAAAGCAAGCATTTAAAGGCAAAGGAAGAGGATGGGGAGGTCGTCAGCAGTTGCAGCAGGGCCGAGGTAGGCCTGAGGTGGAGGAGTCGCAGCAGAGTACTGCCAGGCAGCCTATTGTTCCTCCAGGGTATAGATGTTATAATTGCAATCAGCCGGGACATTTGATCCGCAATTGTCCGTATGCAAAGAGTATGGGTATGGCAGAGGTGTGCAGCAGCAGCAGCCTCAGCAGTTCCAGCAGCCACAGGCAGGTCGTGGCAGAGGAGCACCGCAGCAGCGAGGGAGAGGCCGGGTTATGGCTATCACCCGAGCCCAGGCAGAGGCGTCAAATATGATAGAAGGTACTTTACCTCTTTATGAATATTCAGCAAGAGTCTTATTTGATTCGGGTGCCTCTCATTCTTTTATTTCCGAAGAATTTCTGGATTGCATAGCTCATCCTTTAGAAGAGAAGTCTTGTGAGTTAGTGGTGGAGGTTCCTTCAGGTGAGTTCTTACTCACTTCGAGCTATATAGATGAAGCTCCTGTTATGATTGAAGGGAACCAGATGCCGGGTCGGTTGTATGCCCTGCAGTTGTCAGATTATGATATCATTCTGGGTATGGATTGGCTTGAAATGTATGGAGCAATGTTAGATTGCAGAAAGAAAAGGATCAGATTTTGTCATCCTAATGGTGCAGTGTTTGAATATCAAGGTATGCCTTTTTATACCTCCAAGTTTCTAATTTCTGCAATTAAAGCTAGAAAGTTGATAAATGATGGGTGTGTGGCTTATTTAGCCTCAGTAAGTTTGGTAGAGGCCAGTCAGCCAATGGAAGCAGTTCCCGTGGTTAGGGAATTTGCTGATGTTTTTCCGGAAGATTTGCCTGGTTTAGCTCCACACAGAGAGGTGGACTTTTCTATTGAGTTGCTGCCAGGTACCATGCCGATTTCTAAAGCCCCATATCGGATGGCACCAGCAGAACTTAAAGAATTGAAAAAGCAATTAGAAGAATTGTTGCAGAAAGGTTTTATTAGACCGAGTCATTCCCCGTGGGGAGCGCCGTTTTATTTGTGAAAAGAAAGATGGAAGTTTTCGGATGTGCATTGATTATAGAAATTGAATGATGTGACCATCAAGAATAAGTACCCGTTGCCGAGGATAGATGATTTATTTGATCATTTGCAATCAGCAAAAGTGTTTTTCTAAGATTGATTTGAGGTCCGGTACCATCAGTTGAGAATAAAGAGGAGGATATAGATAAGACAGCGTTCAGAACCAGATATGGTCACTATGAGTTTGTGGTAATGCCTTTTGGGTTGACTAATGCTCCTGCAGGTTTTATGGATCTGATGAATAGAATTTTTCATCCATATTTAGATCAATTTATTGTGGTCTTTATTGATGATATTCTAATTTATTCAGCATCTGAAGAGGAGCATGCAGCTCATTTGAGGTTTACCTTGCAGTTGTTAAGGATAACCAGCTGTTTGCTAAATTCAGTAAGTGTGAATTCTGGTTAAAGGAAATTCAGTTTTTGGTCATGTTATTTCAGCCAAAGGAGTAGCAGTGGACCCGAGTAAAGTGGAAGCTGTGTCTAGGTGGGAAGTGCCTAAGACAATAACCGAGATTAGAAGTTTCTGGGGTTGGCAGGTATTATAGGCGCTTTATTCAAGATTTTTCTAAGATTGCAGCACCAATGACTAGATTGACCAGAAAGGGTGTGCCTTTGTGTGGTCCGGTGAATGTCAAAGAAGTTTCATGGAATTGAGAGAAAAGACTACATCAGCACCTATATTGACATTACCGGCAGGGAGTGGTGGTTTTGTGCTGTATACTGATGCTTCAAGGAGAGGTCTTGGTGCAGTGCTTATGCAGCATGGTAAAGTGATAGCCTATGCGTCCAGACAATTGAAGCCAGCAGAGAGAATTACCCCACTCATGATTAGAATTGGCAGCAGTTGTATTTGCTTTAAATGTGGAGGCATTATCTGTATGGCGAGAGATTTGAAATTTTTACAGATCATAAAAGCTTGAAGTATATCTTCTCGCAGAAAATTTGAATCTTCGCCAGCGCAGATGGGTGAATATTTGAAAGATTATGATTTCAGTTTGGCTTACCATCTGGGTAAGGCCAATGTTGTAGCTGATGCTTTGAGCAGAAAAGCATATATGAATTTGATGATGATTAAAGAATGGAAGTTGTATGAAGAAGTAGCGGAGAATTCCTTGTATGTGCCCAGCAGTCAGCGACGGGCAATTTTAGCTGCCAGTGCAGTAGAGCCATTTATATTGGCAGATCATGAAGCTCAGAGAGCAGATGCAAGTTTACCTGAAATTGTAAAAATGGAAGGAGTTTCTATTGATGATAATTGTGTGGTCAGGCTTAGGGGAAGGTTGTTTGTTCCTGCAGAGAGAGAGGTGAAGCAGCGAGTTCTGGAAGAGGCTCATAAATCTAGGTACACTATTCATCCGGGTAGTACTAAAATGTACCATGATTTAAGGAAGCATTTTTGGTGGCCTCATATGAAGAAAGAAATAGCAGAATTTTGGCAAGATGTGCTATCTGTCAACAGATTAAAGCAGAGCATCAGAAGCCTGGAGGTCATTGCAACCGTTGCCTATTCTACAGTGGAAATGGGATGATATTGCAATGGACTTTGTGGCAGGTTTACCAAGGTCGAGTTCAGGGCATAATGGAATATGGGTGTTGTTGATAGATTGACTAAGGTGTGCAGATTAGTGGCAGTAAGTATGTCTTGGACAGTGGACAGATTGGCAAATATTATGTTGAAAGAATTGTTCCACTACATGGTATTCCGAAGACTATTGTATCTGATAGAGATCCAAGATTTACTTCTGGTTTTTGGAGAAGTCTGCAGAAAGCAATTGGTTCTGAATTGAGATATAGCTCCGCTTATCATCCCCAGACAGATGGTCAGACAGAGAGGACCATTCAGACAATTGAAGATATGTTGCGGGCTTGTTGTTTAGTTTGGGGAGGTAGTTGGGAGCATCATTTGGGAATGGTTGAGTTTGCCTACAATAATAGTTATCATACCAGTCTTGGGATGGCACCGTATGAAGCTTTATGGAAGGCCATGTAGAACCCCATGGAATTGGCATGAAGTGGGAGAAAGGCAATTAGTGGGTCCTGAATTGATTCAGCAAACCACTGAAATAGTGAAGCTATTAAAGAAAAATTGCAGGCAGCTCAAAGTAGCAAAAAGTTATGCAGATGTGCGGAGGAGACCACTTCAGTTTGAGGTGGGAGATTTTGTTTTTTTGAGAGTTTCCCGAGTAAAGTATTATGAGATTTGCAAGTCTGGGAAGTTGAGTCCAGGTATGGGACCTTTCCAGGTGATTGAAAGAATTGGGGAAGTGGCGTTATAGGCTGGATTTACCAACTGATTTTGCGGATGTGCATGATTTCATGTCTCCATGTTGAGAAATGTATTGAAGATCCAACTCAAATAATTAGATATCAAGGTGGTGACCTGAGGCAGGACATGACTATGCCAGAGTATCCGTTGCAGATCACAGATCGAAAGATAAAGAAGCTGAGGAATTAAGAAATTGAGCTAGTTAAAGTGAGATGGAAAATAGGTTTGGTGGTGAGGATACCTGGGAGTTGGCCGCGGAAATGGCTAAAGGGTATCCCTATCTATTTGAATAGTTTGTGTATTTTCTTTTTTTGATGATAGTACTTGTAAGGCATGTTTGTATGAGTTGTTTAACTTTGAATTGTGTTATGATTTTTCGAGGTCGAAATTTTTTTTTAGATGATAGTAATGTAACGTCGCGTGCTTTTCGGATCCATGCGGATCGTGTGTGTTGTGGTGTAGCGCCGTTGTGAGGCCAGTGTGAGTCGGTTTGTGTGAAATGCATGGTGTGGATGTGTAGTTTGTCCAGGTGCAGCGCAGGGTTGGTCCGGAAATAGAATGGGACATGCTGATGTCCTGTTTGAATTGGCGGCCAGGTGTGGCCGTTGACCTGTTTGGCGTCCAGCTTAGTGGACGTTTACTGCATCAACTTGTCGGCAGTAGATGTGGACGCAAAGGTGGCGGTAGCTGTTGGCGGCATGGGGTTGACGCCAACCTGAGATGGTGCAGGTTTATAGCTCACCCGAGGGCATTCTCTCAGCTCTCACTCATTCCCTCTTGCCCCAGCTTGCTGCCCCAGTCTTTGAAGCTTCCAACAGGTACCGAGGAGAGTTGGGCGATCGTAGAACACGCGGCATCGCTGAATTACGCGAGGAAACGTCGCAGCGTGGTGCAATTCGTGTGGGAGCTCGCGGAGGGCTCGGCGTGAACCGGGGGATTGCAGGAGATTCTAACGCGTTCTGAGGTAGGGGACGAACCCTTTAGCTCCGTAGGAAACATTAAAACACATCATAACCACTTGAACCAGCATGATAATCCACGTTTGAATAGAGTTGCACCATGCGGGATAAAGGGTGGTTTGAGTTATTTAATGTTCAGAGCATGTTTTAGTGGGGTTGTATTGGGTTCTAGCATGCTAAAGGATTGCATTTGCATGTTTTTCAGTAGTTAGAACAGTTAGAAAACCCGCAGAGCCGGATTAGGGTTTCTGCAGGTTTAGGCCGGAGAACTTGGCGTCAACATCGTTTGCCGCCAAGATCCTCAGCCAGGAGGTTAACGGCCAGAACCCTTGCCGTTGACTCCCTGTAAGCGTAGTCGATGTGGCCGCCTACTTCTATTGAGCAGAAATGACTAAGTACAATAATTATTGATAATGCATGTGTGTTGACGCATGAGGTGCACTGAGTGCACTGGTTTAACGTGTTAGCATACAAGTATGCTATTAGTTGTTTACTTCGAGACTGCGTGTTGTGTACGCGAGTCAGTTAGGTTCACGTGTATGGACCAGTGGTTACTTGTGGTTTACGTGAGGTTTCACGTGGTTTTGTGTGTGACGTGCACGGGTTCTGTGTACGTGGCAAGTAGTACGCGCCTACCGTGGTTACCTCTCCATTGGGTGCCCAGGTTCTTTGTGAGCCAGGCTGTTAGCTCGGGGCTTTCTCCCGGTACTTGTGCTGTACCGTCGAGGTCTATGTCGTCTGACCTGGACACCCTCACTCTTGTGTTAGAGTTGTACTCCGGCTGAGGGAAAGACGACAGTGGACAGTGACACTTGTGTTTGTTTTTAGTCACTTGTAGCGCGCTCGTAGTTGGGGTACGGACACCAGTAGACCGTACTGGACCCCAGCTAGTCCTTTTCCAGTGCCTCACTCTAGCGAGCCTAGGCCAGGGTCTCTAGAGGTGCCAAGCATGGGCCTGTGACCGTGTGGTCTGCAGGTGTGGTGTTTAGTTTGGTCTCCACAGTTGCTTGACCTTTTTACGTGGAGCGGCAGCTGGACCTTTCGTCCGTGGCTGCGAGACTGAGAGGTAGACCTGTGTTAGTTGTCCGAGTCAGTTTTTGGTGTCGCGAACCATTTCACGTGGCTCGTGTTGGTTGTCTCTACTTTAGCTTGTACACTTGTACTGGTTTGCCATTTAATTATTACTGTTGTTTCTCGTAGTCGGCAGACGGTGAGTACTTTTACAGCTTTACTTACCTGCTTAGCTGTTATTAATTGTTGGTGATGTTTACTATTCGTACTCGTGGTGTTTTGTTTCGCTCGGTTTTGGGGAGTTCCCTACTGAGCCGTGACTAGAGAGGCTCACCCCTACCCCCACAGGTGAGAGCGAGGAGGACGTCTCTCGTCCGACGTCCAGTTCCGGCCGCGTCGTAGCGGTGCAGGGTCAGACCTCCAGCAGAGTAGCTTCAGCAGTGTAGTTTTTGTAGTTGTTTACTTTCTTCAGTTGTACCTCGGGGTATGCCCCAGGCTCTTTGTACTTCTTTTTAGTTTTTGTGGAAATTTGGCTATGTAAACTTGTGATATATATTATGAAAATGTGGTGTGTTCTTTTATGTTTTACACGGACTGTGGTTTGGTATCCCTTGCGAGGCTTCGGCCCGTTCGTGGGAGGCGGACTCGGATCAAGTACGTTATCGCTTTAACGGGCTTGACCGAGGCGATCCGTCACAGTTCTACCCAAGAGTTGTCTTTCAATGCTCTTTCTATGTTTTTAGGTTCCACTTGAGATATGAAAGCCATTTGGTCTTTTTCAATGATATTTTTGAAATGAGATCTAATATGAACCCTATCATTGACATTACCTGCAATAATCTCAAGTGGATGATCTTTGGAGTATTTAAAATTACCTATTGTCACCGTACTTACTTGCTCTAGTGTCGACCTGATGTTATGTTGTGTCGGCACATCCTCATGTTCATCAAGTTCTTCATTCTCCACTGATTGATCTGATTCTTTTAAAAGAATGTCAGCATCTTCTTCTTGGTTCCTGCAAGAGTCATGGTCATTAGATTTTTCACAATTTTCAGCAAAAGTGATATAAGGAGTTTCCACCATAGTTTTTGATTCATTATTAAAAGCTCTGTATGACCTTGAATTCTCATAATACCCAAGAAAAATACCTACATAACTTTTCTTTTTAAATTTATCTAGATCATGTTTATCATTGTTATGAATAAAGACTTTACTTCCAAAGACTCTAAAATATGCAATGTGAGGCTTCTTACCTTTTAAGAGTTCATAAGAAGTTTTCTTAAGGACAGGTCTTACCATAACTCTATTGAGAATATAGCATGAGGTGTTGACAGCTTCTACCCAAAAGCTCCTTGGAAGCTGACTTTCAATCAACAAAGTTCGAGCCATCTCCACCAATGTCCTATTCTTCCTTTCGACAATTCCATTCTGTTCAGGGGTCTTTGGTGAAGCAAATTTATGACCAATTCCTTTATTCCTGCAAAAATGAAAAAATAAATTATTGTCAAATTCTCCTCCATGATTAGTAAGAATGTAGTAGATTTTATTTATTTTTCCATTTTCAATTTTATTAATAAAATCTTTGAAATTTTCCAATGTGTCACTCTTATGAGACAAAAAATATACCCAGGTAAACCTAGAGAAATCATCAACAATCACAAATCTAAATCTATGTCCACTAAGACTGAGTGTCCTAGTAGCACCAAATAGATCCATATGTAATAATTCAAGGGGTTTGGAAGTAGATAAGGGTGCAACAGATTTGAATGATTTCCTAGTTTGTTTACCTTGAACACATGCAGAACACACAATTGCAATTTTCTTTTTCTTCATTTTTTGTAAACTATTCACAAGAGCATGTCTGATCAATTTATTCAAAGTATTTTCACTAGCATGACCTAACCTACGATGCCATAATTGAAACAGATCATGCTGACTAGCAACTAGACAAAGTTTTTCATGTTGATGCTCATTTAGGTCAACCAAATAATTGTTAATCCTTTGACCAAAAAATTTATTTTGCCAGAATCCTTTTCAACAATTTCACATGATTCAGAATTAAAAATTACCTTAAGGCCTTTGGCACAAAGTTGACTGATGCTCAAAAAGTTATGATCAAGGCCTTCTACAAGCAAAACATTCTCACTAGAGCTTGAAGGATTCTTACCAATTTTTCCAGTTCGAATGATTTGTCCTTTATTTTTACCTGCAAAAATCACTTGTCCACCATCTTTCTCAGTTAATGTAGAAAATTTGTCCCTATCTCCAGTCATATGTCTTGAACAGCCACTGTCAAGGTACCATTTATCTTTCTTGTGGGCTGTAAGATATTCCTACAAAAAGATTTAGAAAGAGAAATTTAGTACCCAAATTGCTTTGAGTCCCATCAATTTTCTCAACTCAACAACAAATTATTTTTGAATCCAGATTTGTCTCATTTTTCTTACATTTATTTTTGATCTGCATTTATCATCAGTATGACCAGATTTCCTGTAAATTGTGCATGCCATGATTCTTTGTGGTGTGAAATCCTTATTCCTTTTGAAATGAGAGTTAGATCCAACTGAGAAGTTGTTATTGTTCTTTGGATATGAAGTAGATCTAACACTGGACTTCAAGTTCTGTTGATTTTTACCTTGAGATTTTTCATATTTGAATTGTGTTATGGAATTTTTGAATTGATTTTGATTTTTGGGTTTTGAATTTATTTGTGGTTTTTCTTGAATGCTCTTCTCAGACTGACTGTAAGAGATACTTCCTTGGACAAATGAAGTTACCAAGGTTTGCCCAATTTTCTTCTTATTTTCAGGCTGAAAACCTAAACCATGCTTAGTAGTGTTCATCCGAACTCCTAATATAGCATCTAGGTTTTGTTTCCCTTTAACAAATTTTGACAAGGTTTCTTTCTTGTCATTCAATTCTTTTTGGACAGTCTTCAATTCTTCCTGAATTACCTCTTTTTCCTTTTTAGTGGACTGGCATGTTTCCCTAACAAGATCAAGCTGTTCATTTAAACATTCTTGTTCCTTTTTCATGTTAACAATTTCATCATTCAGAAGATTTATTTGCTCAGATTCTTGAGAGAGTTATGCAATATGCTGTTAATTTTTTTTTCAATGTTTTATTCTCAGATTTTAGTTCACACAATTTTCAAATAATACAGCATATGCCTCTTCCCAATCATCAGTTGAAAATTTTTCAAAAGAGGAGCTTACCTCATTGTTTTCTTCATGTCTGGCTATGAGACATGTCACATATTCTTCATCAGATCCACTTTCCTCTTGCTCTTCATCATCCTCATCGCTCCATGTGGCCAGCATGGCTTTGGTTTTCTTGAACATCTGATTCTTTAGCTTTTTCTTCAAGTCAGGTCAGTCTCCTCTCATGTGTCATGGTTTCCTGCATTCATAACAAATTATGTCAGTTTTCTTGTTTATCTCAACTTTCTTATTGAAATCATTTTTCTTTGAAAAATCCTTTTCATTGAAAGGTTTGAACTTACCTTTCTTTTTCTTTCTTAAGAATTTCTTGAATTGCCTTGTCAATAAGGCCAATTCATCATCATCATCTTCATCAGAAGACTCATCAGTTTCATCAGATTTTTCAACAACATTCTTTGAACTAGATGAGGCTTTTAAAGCAACATGTTTCTTAGATGTAATGACAGATGCATTTCTTTTCAAATTGATCTCATACGTCATTAGTGAACCTATCAGCTCAGCTACTTGCATGGTTGATAAATTCTTTGAATCTTCAATTACTGTGGACTTTGTGTACTAAGCTGATGGTAGTGAGCTAAGTATCTTTCTGACAAGATCACTGTTTGAATAATCTTTTCCTAGACCCCTAAGACCATTTACAATAAGCATGAATCTAGAAAACATCTCAGAAATGGTCTCATCACTTTTCATTCTAAACATTTCATACTCTGAGACTAAGATACTTGCCTTTGTTTCCCTTACCTCAGAGGTTCCCTCATAAATGAGTTGGAGTTTATCCCGCATCTCCTTCACAGACTTACATGATGATACTCTAGAGTATTCATTGGGATGCATGGCACACTGCATCATATTCATGGCACTCCAGTTGAGTGTGGACTTCTTGATCTGCTCCTTAGTCCAAAGATCTTCATCTTCTGGTAATTCAGTAGGTCCTTTGTCAACAATCTTCCAGAGCTCATAGTCCTGAGCTCTTAAGAATACCTGCATCCTGTTTTTCCAATAGGAATAGTCAGATCCATCAAAAAAAGGAGGTCTAGTGACTGAGTGTCCCTCGGCCATGAATCCCTTTGAGATTTCCATATCAAAAACTCTTGATCGCTAGATCAAACACTTATCAAGTGCAATGAGAACCTTCTCTGATATCAAATGAATGTTGCGGAAAAACAGCTATGAAGAAATCTAGAGGGGGGAGGGGGGTTGAATAGATTGCTCTGAATTTAAAATTCACTCTATTAGAATCTTGGGGAATTTTATATTAGAATCAAATGTAAAGTTCAATCACAATTCTGAACAATTTGGATAGATCAACTGATGTAATAACATTGAGCCTACCAAGCATCTATCGCATAGGCAATCAAACCACAGAGACACAATGATTTAGGGTGTTTCGGATTACACAATTGTGTATCCTACATCCACCATCCACACACACACACAAGTGGCTTATGTCGCCAGTTCAGAATGAATCACAAATCAACACACACAATCTGAGATAACTGAGATCTCAGGTCTGAACACACACAAGTGAAATTGGACACAAGGATTGATCTCATAGACCACACACAATGCGTTGAGTTTAAAGTGAAGAACAAGAATAAACATTTGAATTGTAAACTAGAAAGGTCTGGTTCGAATCCCCCTATTTTGCTTCCAGGTGGGAGATCAGATCTTTTACTTCAACTCCATGAAGAAGGCTCTGAAGTCCGCAGATTCCTCTTGAAATGGATCATCCAAGGTGCTTGGAGCTTCAATTTCTTCAGATCTGGACGTAATTCGCCAGGATGAGGCCTTCCTCTGAAATCCCCTGAAGCTTCTGGTAGTTGGAAGAATTGATGTGTGTGTACCTTCAAGTATGAGTGGATAATGGGCATTTATAGTCTCATGGGTCCACGAGATCCCTTGGCATTTGGGGGCACAAAGATTCCCACTTAAAAGCCCTCAACCAAAACCATCCACGTGTCCCAAAATTTCAGATACGGAAAAATAGTTGAACTGTGTCGACACCACATGAGACATGTGTCGACACATGTTCCTGACTTTGAGTCCTGATGGCTTTGTCTGTTGAGTTGTGTCGACACACTTTGCAGTTGTGTCGACACACAATCCACTAGTTGTAGATTGGGCTTCTGGGAGGGACAGTGAGTGTCGACACACAATCATCCTGTGTCGACACCACTGGCCACTTCTTCCTTCACTGTTTGCTGGATGCATGGGCTGTGTCGACACCACTCAAGTTGTGTCGACACAATTGACTTGCTTTCTTGATTAATTGCACTAGAAATGTATTATGTGTCGACACAGTATCTGAATTGTGTCGACACCACTGTCATTACTTGAACATTTCTCTGAGCTACACATGGAAAAATAGTGTTAAATATAATTGAAGCATGATTTCCACATTTATATGGATCATAGTTTAACATCATTAAAACAAGAGATCCAACAGAAGGAAGTTTAAAAGTTTGGGAAACTGAAAGAGGTAGGGTCAACCTAGAAGTTAGAGCATTTAAGAATAGGATCGACACAAAAAGAAAGGTGGTAAGATGCACCCCAGGTTCAGAAATCCCAAACTGGAACCATCGCTGGGGTCTAGTAGTGTCAACACATAGAAGAAGTGTGTCGACCTGACAGCATGTTGTGTCGACACATAATCATATGTGTGTCGACTTGAGAGTAGACTGAGTCAACACAAGATGACTCTGTGTCGACCTGAGTGTACAAAAATTATTGGATATTTGAAAATGATGAGAAGAAAAATCTTTATTGTGATAAAAAGAATCTAAAACCAATTATTCAAGGATTTTTAATATGTTAAAGATTTCATATCCAATTTCTCATCATCAATCCTTTACAATATTACTAATTTGAGGAATATCATTCAAAATTTTACCATTGAAAAATTCTAAAGCACCTGTATGATAACTTAATTGAATTACAATATTCTCTTCAGACAAATTCATTCTTTTACACCTTACTAAACCAAAGTAAGGTGATTTCTTCAGGATAAATGTAATTTGTATTGAAGTTAAACACCCTTAAAAGATCTGATTTAGGTATAAATTGCTCATTTTGTATGATTGATTTTTCTTTAAATTGAAGCAATGAGCATTCAAATATAGTAAATCTTTTTCACTCAAGTACACATGTTTTTCACACACCAGAGTCCCTGGTTACTGAAGATTTACTAATTATCCTGCTTCAAGGGGTTAATGAAAACATTTTTACATGGAAATATACATTTATCAGATGTCAATATTTCCAGTTACTCAGTTAACATTGATTTGAAATATTTATTATTTGACCCCTTAGAACAGAGATAACATGACAGCTCATGACATACATAGCTCTTCACCTTTTGTGAATGTGTTCAGTTTCTCAGTGTATATGTCATTGCTATGTCAGAAAAACAACTTGTTTATGAACATCAAGAAGTTGACACAATTTTAACCTTCATCAAACTCAAAAGAAATGTGTAAGGTCAATACAAAATTAAACATTTATCAACCAAACAAATTAGATTACTTTAGGATTTCATAAAGCAAAAGAATGTTGACTTGAAGAATATGTTAAGACAATTAAGAATGCATTCCTGGTTAGTTTCAGAAGAATTAAAAATCATTTCATGAATTACATATTCATCAAATCACTAAATTGGTTATGGTTTGATGAGAGAAAAAATAGTGAAGCCTTTAGCTCTCCATGAATTATTGACATGATCACACTTTATCAAATAATAAAGAAATCCGTTCTTCAATCATGGAATTTAAAAGAACTGAAATGAAGTGAATGTGGCTCAGATTGAAGGATTTGAAAATGGTATTGAAGAGATGAGTCAGCACATAAATGGATGTGTGTTGACACAGAATCTGTGAGAAAATCACTTACAACTGAGGAACAATGATCTAGTGTCGACACTACACTGGATGTGTGTCGACCTGACAGAATTGCAGATACTCACATTTTCTCAACAAATCTGATCAAACACAGCAGCTTGTTCTCAAATACTTCATGTGCAAATCTGATACCTTTGAAGTCTTCTTTCAGAATTCACTTTCACTTCTCAAACAATAATGCTCCCCCTCAAAATGTGCATTAATGAAACATATGGTATTCAAGGATGTACAATCAATTCAGCACTCAATTTCAGCATTCACTTAAGCATGATCACCATGAAAGATATGAACATGAACAATCAGACATGTTTCACATATAACCTTTTTTTTTTAATTAATGATTCTACACAAGGTAGATCATTGGTACTTGGCGGAGGTTATTCCTCACACATAATGACAGTTTCCAGACCAGCCTGACTTGTCTTTCCACAGTTCACCATTTGATATACCAATTTGATCATTGCATAAGAATCCCAATTGATTTCAGTTTTTATTGCATGTTGCAAATTCCAAGTTCTCTTCTTAATGATGTAAACCTTTCTTCTGCCAATAGTTTTGTAAAAATGTCATCAATTTATTTTTCAGTAGGAATGAATTCCAATTCAATGTTGTTGCTAGCAACTTCATCCCTAAGAAAATGATGTTTGATTTCAATATGTTTTGTCCTAGAATGTTGAATTGGGTTTTCGGAGAGATTAATGGCACTAGTATTGTTACACATGATAGATGTCCATCCAATATCAGTATTATAGTCAAGCAGTTGACTTTTGATCCACAACACCTGAGCTGCACAACTCCCTACAGCAACATATTTTGCTTCTGCAGTAGAAAGTGCATCTAAGTGTTGCTTCTTGGATGCTCATATTACAATACAATTTCCCAAGAATTGATAGTAACCACTAGTACTCATCTTATCCAGTTAACAACCAGCATAATCAGCATTAGAATATGAAATTAAATCAGTTTGACAACCAGCTGGATACCACAAACCCAATTCACAAGAACCACAGAGATATCTAAAAATTCTCTTAACAACAAGCAAGTGACTTTCTTTGGCACTAGACTGAAATCTAGCACAAAGACACACACTGAATTGAATATCAGGCCTACTTGCAGCAAGATATAAGAGAGATCCAATCATACCTCTGTATTGTTTTGAATCAACAATTTTACCTTTTTCATCACTGTCCAATTTGATGCTTGTACTCATGGGAGTGGATGCTGGCTTAGCTTATTCAAACTTAAACTTTTTCAGCAATTCTTTGACATATTTTGCTTGGTTGATGAAGAACCCATCTTCAAGTTGTTTAACTTACAAGCCAAAAAAATTGTAATTTCCCAATGAAACTCATTTCAAATTCACTATGCATGTGATGTGAGAATTCTTCACACAGTGAAGGATTGGTGGAACCAAAAGGGATATCGTCCACATAAACCTAAACTACAATGATGTGATTGTGGACAGATATTGTGAAAAGAGTTTTATCCACCTTACCTCTAGAATAATTTTTACTAACCAGAAAATTGTTCAGCCTGTCATACCATGCTCTTGGAGCATGTTTCAATCCATACAAAGCTTTGTGCAGTTTATAAACATGGTTAGGTTTACCATGGTCTTCAAATCCAGGTGGTTGAGCAACAAATATTCCTCTTTAATATAACCATTCAAAAAGGTATTTTTCACATCCATTTGAAATAATTTGAAATTTTTTGAACATGCATATGCCAATAAAATCCTTATAGCTTCTAGCCTAACTACTAGTGCAAACGACTCTTCAAAGTCAACCCCAAATTCCTGATTGCATCCCTTTGCAACCAGTGTATCTTTATTTCTAACAACTTTTCCTTCTTCATTCAATTTATTCCAAAAAATCCATCTAGTTCCAATTATTGAATTTTCAGGATTATTGGAAACTAAACTCCAAACACTATTTCTTTTGAATTGATTCAATTCATCATGCATTGCTTCTACCCAAGAATCATCTTTCAAGACTTCTTGAATGTTTTTAGGTTCCACTTGATATATGAAAGCCATTTGGTTTTGTTCAATGATATTTTTAAAATGAGACCTAATATGAAGTCTATCATGAACATTACCTACAACATTCTCAAGTGGATGATCATTGGAATATTTGAATTTACCTTTTGTTACTGAACTGACTTGATCTGGTGTCGGCCTGATGCTTTGTTGAGTCAACACGTCATCATGTTCAACAACTTCTTCATTCTCCATTGGTTGATCTGATTCTTTCAAAAGAATATCAACATCTTCTTCTTGGTTCCTGCAAGAATCATGATCATTAGGTTTTTCATAATTTTCATAAAAATGACATGTGGAGTTTCCACAGTTCTTGATTCATTATTAAATACCCTATATGACCTTGAATTCTTAGAGTATCCCAGAAAAATGCCTATATCACTTTTCTTTTCAAATTTATCTAGATCATATTTATCATTATTGTGAATGAAGACTTTACTTCCAAAAACTCTAAAATAAGTAATGTGAGGTTTCTTACCTTTTGTGAGTTCATATGAAGTTTTCTTTAGGACTGGTCTTACCATGACTCTGTTGAGAATATAACATGAGGTGTTCACAGCTTCTGCCCAAAATCTCCTTGGAATTTGACTTTCAACCAACAGAGTTCGAGCCATCTCCACCAATGTCCTATTTTTCCTTTCAACAATTCCATTCTGTTCAGGAGTCCTTGGGGAAGCAAATCTATGATCAATTCCTTTTTCATTGCAAAAATCAAAAAAATAGATTATTATCAAATTCTCCTCCATGATTAGTAAGTATGGAGCAGATTTTATTTATTTTTCCATTTTCAATTTTATTAACAAAATTCTGAAAGTTTTCAATTGTGTCACTCTTGTGAGACCTAAAAAATACTCAGGTAAACCTACAAAAATCATCAACAATCACAAATCCATATCTATGTCCACTAAGACTGAGTGTCCTAGTAGGACCAAATAAATCCACATGCAACAATTCAAAGGGTTTGAAAGTTATCAACAGTGCAACAAACTTGAATGATTTTCTGGTTCGTTTACCTAGAGCACATGCAGAACAAAAATTTCAATTTTCTTTTTCTTCAATTTGGGTAAACCATTCACAAGAGTATGTCTCATCAATTTATTCAAAACATTCTGACTAGCATGACCTAACCTTCGATGCAACAATTGAAATAAATCATGCTGGCTAGCAACTAAACAAAGATTATCATGTTGATGCTCATTCCGGTCAACTAGATAAATTTTGTTAATTTTTGGACCAAGAAACTTTATTTATGACAGACCACATCGTTCAAATTCCTTAACCTGATAACGAGCCTGACACGACTCCGCCTCCCGCGAACGAGCCGAAGCTTCGCAAGGGATATCATTTACACATGTCCGTAGAAATATAAAGGAAACAACTGAATAGAAACAAACTTTCCATTCCACAAATATTTACATGAGATTTACATAGCCAGTTTCTCAACTAAACCATAAACCAATACAACAGAACCTGGGGCATATCCCGAGGTGTTCAAAGAGAGAAAATTACACTGCTGGTGGTGGCGCAGACCCTGCTCCGCTACGGTGCAGCTCGGAACTAGAAGACGGTTGGGAAGCCTCCCTCACCTGAAAGGAGTAGGGGGGAGAGCCTCGCTTGCCACTGGCTCAGTAGGGAAACTCCCCCAAAGAAATCGCGCAAACCACAATTCAAGTAATTAAGCAGGAAGCTACGCTATAGCAATTTATATAATTAATTAAGCAAGATATTAAAGCTGTAACTTACTTACCGCTTGCTGACCACGAACGTAATGTTAATAAATAAATGGAAAACCCAAACAGGTGTTCGAGCTATAGTAGGTAAACGCCAAAGTCAGGTCGCGTAGCCTGGCTTGCGACACCAGTAACCAACCCGGACAAACACACAGGTCTACCTCTCAGTCTCGCAGGCACGGATGAAAGGTCCAGCTGCAGCTCCACTAAACCAAACAAGAACTGTGGAGACCAACCAAACCACCACACCTGCAGGTCACACCCCACAGGCCCATGCCTGACACCTTTAGGGACTCATGCATAAACTCCTTAAAGTGAGGCACTGGAAATAGGACTAGAAGGGGTCCAGTATGTCTACTGGTATCTGTCCCCCCAACTACGAACGCGCTACAAGCGACTAAACAAAAAACTCTCACAAGTCACTGTCCCTGCCGTCTTTCCCTCATTCGGACAACAATTCTCCTCGAGAGTGAGGGTGTCCAGGAAGATGACAAGACCCTGATGGTACCACTGTACCGGGACAAACCCCGAGCACACCCGCGTGTCTGGCTCACCTCTGAACCTGGGGCTCCCAATTGTAGAGGTAACCACGGAAGGCATAAAACTACTTGCCACGCACACAAAAACTCGTTCACTCTACGCAAACCACGTGAACACATACGGGTCACTGAAACCAGTCACACACACACACCCACGTGAGCCTGCAGCTCACCATGTGAACCGCACTCCCAAGGAGCACAACAGGCGCCGAACTACCGCTAACCACTTCTACACACATCGGTTAATCATGCCATGTATCAGGTAAACAAATACAAATACATGCATTAACATTTACATGAATGAAGTATCCCACGGCTGTGATCGCGACAGAGGCCCAGGTCGCATTCAGATAGCGACGCCTTGACATGTCGCAACATAGATAGTGAACGCGATGTATCGTGCTGTCGCGATCTGATCGCGACAGGGGAGACCATCTCCTTCGTAGGCGAAAAATCCTATCCGGGTCCCCTTCGCCATAAAACCCTAAAAACCCTGCCAAACATGGTTTCTAATCCATTTTTCATGCTGTTTGTGATGTCCTAGCATGCCATCTACGGTTCTTAAAGTTGTAAACACATCACACGACACACACACAGCGATTCCATGAAGAAAAAGGGTAGAATCTCCCTACTTTAATGAAGAATACAAAAACGTGCGATAACTCGGCGTTCCTCCCGCTCCACACGTGATCCTCGTGGCGAGAACACGACCAACCGAGGTCCACGAGCTCGAATCGCCCAGAATCCCTCGAGCAAAACCTCCCCTGGCCGAGCAGAGCTTGTGAAAGCTTTTTTCTACCAGGGTTTCTGAAAAAACACAGCTCGGTTGGGAACGCGACGTATCGCTACGTCGCGACCAGGTCGCGACGCGGCTGCCCGTCGCGATCCACCTGTCGACGTCAGCACACCCGTCCCGCGCACAACACGCAGCGCGCAAGCAGACGACGAGCCAAAACAACGGCAACCAGAACGCGACGTCCCCGGGTGTCGCGATCAGAACGCGACGTGCCCCTCTGTCACGTTCAAAGGCAGAGAACAAACTTGCATTTTGGGCCAACCAGCCGGCCCACAATGCCCCGGAAACCTGTGTAAGCACCTGCTACACACAATGTGGGCCACACACTGGCCACCACAACGAATATAAGACAATCCGAACAGTCGATATGCTACATTACTATCACCTAAATGAAAATTTGTGCTCGAAATTTAAAGCGAAACCCGATATCAAAAATTTTCTTATAAAATTAACAGGGTACTATCACCTAAAAGAATTAAAAGCTTACTCAAATAAATATGGATACATCTTCATCATTTCCTCTGCTAGTCCCAAGTATCCTCACCGCCTTGCCTATTTTCCCATCTGACTTTCACTAAATCAATGTTCTTATTCCTGAGCTTTTGGGTTCTGCGGCCTGTGATCTGTACTGGATATTCTGGCATAGTCATATCTGGCTTTAATTCACTCTTCTGATAACTAACCACTTGGGATGGATCTTCAATGTACTTTTTGAGCATAGAAACATGGAATACATTATGGACATCTGCGAAGTCTGCTGGCAGATCTAGCCTGTAAGCTGTCTCGCCCAATCTTTCTATTATATGGAACGGACCTACATATCTGGGGCTCAACTTACTTCGTTTGCTGAATCTAAATACACCTTTAGTAGGAGAAACCTTCAAAAATACATAATCCCCCACCTCAAACTGCAATGGCCTGCGTCTGTTATCAGCATAACTCTTCTGTCGATTCTGTGTTATCTGAAGCTTTTTGTGAGACCCCCAAATTTTGTGTATTTAATATTATTTATTTGGTGCATATTATAAATATTTACTTGCTTATGTGTATGAGCATAATATATGTTATTCTTGTCTATGCATGTAATATATTTAAATGTGCACGTAGTATCTAGGTATTTTATGTACATATTATATTTATTTATTATGTGCATAGTGTATTTAAATTATATAGTGTATATCGTATGAAATCAATGTTGTATATCTAGTAAGTACGCATAAGGTTATTTTGTACATGTAATATATATTTAAATGTGTATGCATTATCAAGTGTTGAAATACATAGTATATACATTTAAATCTATGCATGTGATATGTAATTATGTTATATATATATATATATGTTGGATCTTGTACTTATTTTGTATTTATTAAATTGTTTATGATGTGATAGTACATCTATTTTATTGAATAGTTGATTTTGGCTGAGATGCACAGTTGGCGGCAACATACTGTGCCGCTGACTTCAGAACCTGATTTGTTAATGTCCAGATCGATGGACGCCTATACCTATGTAGACAGAAACCTAGGTGGGCGCCAACCACCTGTTGGCGGCACCAGATGTAGACGTCGAGTTCCCAGCTGTCTGACGGTTTCAGATTTGGTAACGTCCGCATTTTGCCCGGTTCCAATTTAGGAAACCCTCCTAAACCTGTAGTAAACCTACCCTAGAGCGTACCCAGAACCCTGGAGTTTATATAAACCCATCTCTGTGGCCGGATTAAGCCTTTGGCATTGGTGAAACCCTAGCATTCGCAATGGAGAAAAGCTGATCTTTGGAGGGTCGGATCCGTCGACTGGAGGTGTCCCCCGAGGAGCTGCAATGACTAGGAGATAGCTTATACATAGAGGAAGCTTTCTCAACCCTGAGGACCCATCTGCATCGACAGGAGAACCAGATCAGAAGAGTTTCTAAGTACCTTCTTGGCTTGGCCGAGGAGGGCTGCACCGGATGATTTAGATCTTGTTAGATTTATTCTCAGGCAAGTAGCTTAAGATCCCAACCCGTAGACTTGTCATCTAGGGTTTTATGAATTTTACGGATTTTAAATCGAGTCCTAGAACCCCCTAAATTCACATGTTTCTGCATTAGTTCTGCACTATGTGCAGAAAGGAAGTAGACGGCCAACATGTTGCCGCCTAGTTCTTGTCTAGACGGCCACAGATCTCGTCGTTAATTTCTTCGGACAGCCAGGGCTATGCCGTCAAGTTCGCATGTTTATACAGAAATACTGTTTAATCCTTGTAATGTGATTTTGGTTGTTCGGTGGTCTGCATGTTGTGCTGTGAGGAAGTTGATGGCAGCATCTGCTGTAGTCAATATCCCTAGTTGACGGCAATGGATTGCGCCATTAACTGGTGACGGCGACATCTATTGCAGTCAAGTTCTTTAGGGTTTACAGAAATGCTATTTGATCTATTTATGTGTTTAATGGACTTCTGAATTTCTATAAATTGCTATAAATTTTGGTACGAAGTCCAAGGTGACCATTAGGTCATATCATGAGGATCCACTAAATTTTTGAGTATGGTGATAATTAAAAGAATTTTTGTTAGTTGAGAATAATTAGGTTTTGATTGTGATAAATTCAGATTAAATGATTTTGTTTCATGTTATGAATTGATAAAATTATAGTGATCGTGGAATGATTGTTATGATGTTTTAGACCCGTTAGAACCGACTTATTACTGTAAACCATGCTAAAATGATTTATCTTGTTAAGTTGCATGTAATCTACGTTAATTTTTAAAATTATCGTTACTGCTCCGAAAATTATGAAAAATTACAAAAATGTTTCATGTGCTATATATAAGCAATAGTTAAAATTTTGTCCAATTCTAAGTGTGGTATAGAATGCTAATAATTTCTGAATTCTTTTACACCATGGAATGATATATTTAAATATAGAATGAGTATGTGTGATGAAGGATGTTATTTTCAAAAATTGTAAGGAAGTAGAAGCTCTATGTGCATATTTTATACCTGTGAAAATGAATTAATTACTGTTTATCATGTTCAAATTAAAGTGCCTTGCAAATTATCTGAAATCTTAATGTAGTGGTAAAAATAGTTTTAATGTTTATAAAATTCAAAAAATTAGAGATATGTTCCTTATGTTATGTCAATCTTATGGTTAAATTTTGATATCATTATGAGCACTGTACATATTACTATGGTTTTCTGAACAATAAATGCATATAGAAATCAATAGACATGATAATGTTTATGCATGTTGAATTTTGGATAAACATAGTACCATGATAGGTTGTTGTTTTATAGTAGGATTTGATTTCAGAACTGAAGATATGATATGTGATAGTTTCATCATTTCATGATTGCATTAACATATATCTTATTGCATTCCTAAAATAAATTGGCCTATAAGACATTGGTACTATAGAGATTCCTACAGGGAACTACACTATGGATGCCCCTATGGTAATGGTTCAACTAAATGACTATATGAATCCGTGGGCAACGAATAGAAATCCTGGAAGTAGACAGGTTCTACTGGAAAGGTGGGAAGGGCTTTCCCCGGTTTTGCACAATTACCATGACTTCATCACTGCATTGCCTAGGTGATAAGCGAATGTCTATATGCTATATGATCTCCATAATAGTGCGGGCTATGTCTTGGCAACTAAATGTTAAATGACTACATGAGTATATGCTACATGACTATGTGTTAAATGCTACATGTCTACATGAAAATTGACTACAAGATCTACATGGTATATGACTACATGCTACATGCCTACATGCTACATAATCACATGCCATATGAACTATATGTCTTTTGTTAAAGGTAATACTCATTGCATGTTTGAATAATCACTTGCTACAAGATAACCCATTGAATGTTGCATAATATAGGTTAAGGAATTACTTGAAATTGTTTATATGCTACATTTTATGAAAAAGGTAAATGTATGGTTTAAACATAACCCATGTAAAATGATGAATATGATATTTTGTTTAGAACCACGTGTAGGATCTTGAAAATTGTCCATGTGATAGTAATTACTTTATAAGCATGTGTCAGTGTCATATGAAATCATAGAAAAAGAAATCATAAGTACCCATGTTTAGATCGTTAAATTACATGTATGAGTATAGTTGTTAAAAGACTCCATGTGTAATTCTTATATCATAGCAAGACCATATAAGAGTTTAAATGTGGAAGTATGGTAGGGGAATAAAATGTTAAACTGTTAGAAAGCATGCGTGATAAGTGTATGGTTTGTGACTTTTAAGTTGCTTGCTGAGTCTATTATGTAGACTCATCCTTGCTTAACATTTCAGGAGATTTAGAAGTTGAGAACTTGGCAAGATCCAAGGAGGAATGTGAAGATTAGATTGAAGATTCGTGTTTCATTTTCTAGTATGTAAGGAGTTTTGTAATTTGAACTTGGGCATTATTGTAATTGGAAACTGGATATGTAGATGTTTATAATTAAGTTAATCCTTTCTGGACTATATAGACTGTGGTATGTGAAATTTTCAAATGTTGATGGAATAAGAGTTATTAATTTCCGTTGCATATTCCATTTCTATTCGTGTATATCTCAGCTCTTTGTATATCGTTTGGGTTTTCTCCCCTGTAGCGGCTTGCTCTCATCCGACGGGGGTTGGTATAACCGTACCGGGTGGAAGTGGGGCGTTACAGAGATGGTATCAGAGAATTGGGTTGAGATTATACATGGATAGCCATCAACTGTATTCACATTTCTAAGTCTTTGTAGTGGATAGCCAAATCCAAAGAATAGTTATGATAAGATTAGAAAAGTGATAAGATGAATGTATGATAATAAGTGAGGTATAGTCATAAATAGAGCATGACATGGTATTTATTTTGTAGACTATGGCTGAAAAGACTTCGAGTTCAAGCGTACTTATCCGAGATGAGGAACCAAGGAGGACTGCAAATGAGCAGCAGGAGGTACCAGCACCTCAGGGACTATTTGCGCCACAGATGTTTGACTACGGCACGATCATGCAAGGATTCCTACAAGTGATGCAGACACGAGCGCAGATGCAAGCAGTACTTCAGACTCAGCTTCAGGCTCAAGTTTCGGCATCGGCTCAGCAGGACCATGATTTAGGAGGCGTACCGATCATGGAGAGGTTCAGGAGAATGGCTCCACCTTCTTTTAAGGGGGAGAGTGATCTGTTAGTTGCGGAGAATTGGATTAGAGAGATCGAGAAGATATTCAGGGCTATCAGGTGCACAGAAGATGATAAGATTAGTTTGGCGACGTACATGCTTCAGGAGCGAGCAGATGCGTGGTGGTCTTCTGTTCTTCGCACGTAGTTCGAGGGAGTAAAGTTAGATGTGACTTGGGGAGAGTTCGTGAGGTTGTTTGAGGTCAAGTATGTTCATAAGAAGGGCAAGAAGGAAGAGAAGAAGGCTCGGATGAAGGCAGTGCCAAAACCATTCCAGCGGCAGAAAAGGAAGATGAGGAAGCTCATGGAGAAGCAAAAGTCAGTAGTTTCTTCGGACAGTGAAAAGCCTGAGTGTGTGCATTGTGGAAAGCGTCATGGCGGAGACTTATGTTGGACAAATATGGGAAGATGTTTAAGGTGTGGCAGCAAGAATCATCGGATTAGAGATTGTCCGAATCTGAAGAAGTTCGTTGCGCGGGATGTTCCAGCAGCAAAGAAGCCAGCAACAGGAACTCAAGCACCAAAAAGGGTGGACGCATTGACTGGAGATGACACCGACGATGGCATTACAAGTACATGATCCAATCTTCGAGGACGAAGATCATTTTAAGGGGGAGAGGATGTGAGACCCCCGAATTTTGTGTATTTAATATTATTTATTTGGTGCATATTATAAATATTTACTTGCTTATGTGTATGAGCATAATATATGTTACTCTTGTCTATGCATGTAATATATTTAAATGTGCACGTAGTATCTAGTAATTTTATGTACATATTATATTTATTTATTCCGTGCATAGTGTATTTAAATAATATAGTGTATATCGTATGAAATCAATGTTGTATATCTAGTAAGTACGCATAATGTTATTTTGTACATGTAATATATATTTAAATGTGTATGCATTATCAAGTGTTGAAGTACATAGTATATACATTTAAATCTATGCATGTGATATGTAATTATGTTATATATATATATATATATATATATGTTTGATCTTGTACTTATTTTGTATTTATTAAATTGTTTATGATGTGATAGTACATCTATTTTATTGAATAGTTGATTTTAGCCGAGATGCACAGTTGGTGGCAGCATACTGTGCCGCTGACTTCAGAACCTGATTTGTTAACGTCCAGATCGATGGACGCCTATACCTATGTAGACGTGCCTAGGTGGACGCCAACCACCTGTTGGCGGCACCAGATGTGGACGTCGAGTTCCCAGCTGTCTGACGGTTTCCGATTTGGTAACGTCCGCATTTTGCCCAGTTCCAGTTTAGGCCTAAACTCGTAGTAAACCTACCCTAGAGCGTACCCAGAACCCTGGAGTTTATATAAACCCATCCCTGCGTTCGGATTAATCCTTTGGCATTGGTGAAACCCTAGCATTCGCAATGGAGAAAAGCTGATCTTTGGAGGGTCGGATCCGTCGACTGGAGGTGTCCCCCGAGGAGCTGCAACGACTGGGAGATAGATTATACATAGAGGAAGCTTTCTTAACCCCGAGGACCCATCTGCATCGACAGGAGAACCAGAACAGAAGAGTTTCTGAGTACCTTCTTGGCTTGTCCGAGGAGGGCTGCACCAGCAGATTTAGATCTTGTTAGATTTATTCTCAGGAAAGTAGCTTAAGATCCCAACCCGTAGACTTGTCATCTAGGGTTTTATGAATTTTACGAAATTTAAATCGAGTCCTAGAACCCCCTAAATTCACATGTTTCTGCATTAGTTCTGCACTGTGTGCAGACATGAAGTACACGACCAACATGTTGCCACCTAGTTCTTGTCTAAACGGCCACATATCCCGTCGTTAATTTCTTCTGACGGCCAGGGCTATGCCGTCAAGTTCGCATGTTTATACAGAAATACTATTTAATCCTTGTAATGTGATTTTGGTTATTCGGTGGTCTGCATGTTGTGCTGTGAGGAAGTTGACGGCAGCATCTGCTACAGTCAATATCCTTAGTTGACGGCAATGGATTGCGTCGCTAACTGGTGACAGCGACATCTATTGTAGTCAAGTTCTTTAGGGTTTACAGAAATGTTGTTTGATCTATTTATGTGTTTAATGGACTTCTGAATTTCTATAAATTGCTGTAAATTTTGTTACGAAGTCCAAGGTGACCATTAGGTCATATCATGAGGATCCACTAAATTTTTGAGTATGGTGATAATTAAAAGAATTTTTGTTAGTTGAGAATAATTAGGTTTTGATTGTGATAAATTCAAATTAAATGATTTGTTTCATGTTATGAATTGATAAAATTATAGTGATCGTGGAATGATTGTTATTATGTTTTAGACCTGTTAGAACCGACTTATTACTGTAAACCATGCTAAAATGATTTATCTTGTTAAGTTGCATGTAATCTACGTTAATTTTTAAAATTATCGTTACTACTCCGAAAATTATGAAAAATTACAAAAATGTTTCATGTGCTATATATAAGCAATAGTTAAAATTTTGTCCAATTCTAAGTGTGGTATAGAATGCTAATAATTTCTGAATTCTTTTACACCATGGAATGATATATTTAAATATAGAATGAGTATGTGTGATGAAGGATGTTATTTTCAAAAACTGTAAGGAAGTAGAAGCTCTATGTGCATATTTTATACCTGTGAAATTGAATTAATTACTGTTTATCATGTTCAAATTAAAGTGCCTTGCAAATTATCTGAAATCTTAATGTAATGGTAAAAATAGTTTTAATGTTTATAAATTTCAAAAAATTAGAGATATGTTCCTTATGTTATGTCAATATTGTGGTTAAATTTTGATATCATTATGAGCACTGTACATATTACTATGGTTTTCTGAGCAATAAATGCATATAGAAATCAATAGACATGATAATGTTTATGCGTGTTGAAGTTTGGATAAACATAGTACCATGATAGGTTGTTGTTTTATAGTAGGATTTGATTTCAGAACTGAAGATATGATATGTGATAGTTTCGTCATTTCATGATTGCATTAACATATATGTTATTGTATTTCTAAAATAAATTGGCCTATAAGACATTGCTACTATAGAGATTCCTACAGGGAACTACACCATGGATGCCCCTATGGTAATGGTTCAACTAAATGACTATATGAATCTGTGGGCAATGGATAGAAATCCTGGAAGTAGACGGGTTCTACTGGAAAGGTGGGAAGGGCTTTCCCCAGTTTTGCGCAATTACCATGACTTCATCACTACATTGCCTAGGTGATAAGCGAATGTCTATATGCTATATGATCTCTATAATAGTGCGGGCTATGTCTTGGCAACTAAATGTTAAATGACTACATGAGTATATGCTACATGACTATGTGTTAAATGCTACATGTCTACATGAAAATTGACTACAAGATCTACATGGTATATGACTACATGCTACATGCCTACATGCTACATAATCACATGCCATATGAACTATATGTCTTTTGTTAAAGGTAATACTCATTGCATGTTTGAATAATCACTTGCTACAAGATAACCCATTAAAAGTTGCATAATATAGGTTAAGGAATTACTTGAAATTGTTTATATGCTACATGTTATGAAAAAGGTAAATGTATGGTTTAAACATAACCCATGTAAAATGATGAATATGATATTTTGTTTAGAACCACGTGTAGGATCTTGAAAATTGTCCATGTGATAGTAATTACTTTATAAGCATGTGTCAGTGTCATATGAAATCATAGAAAAAGAAAGCATAAGTACCCATGTTTAGATCGTTAAATTACATGTATGAGTATAGTTGTTAAAAGAGTCCATGTGTAATTCTTATATCATAGCAAGACCATATAAGAGTTTAAATGCGGAAGTATGGTAGGGGAATAAAATGTTAAACTGTTAGAAAGCATGCGTGATAAGTGTATGGTTTGACTTTTAAGTTGCTTGCTGAGTCTATTATGTAGACTCATCCTTGCTTAACATTTCAAGAGATTTAGAAGTTGAGAACTTGGCAAGATCCAGGGAGGAATGTGAAGATTAGATTGAAGATTCGTGTTTCATTTTCTAGTATGTAAGGAGTTTTGTAATTTGAACTTGGGCATTATTGTAATTGGAAACTGGATATGTAGATGTTTATAATTAAGTTAATTCTTTCTGGACTATATAGACTGTGGTATGTGAAATTTTCAAATGTTGATGGAATAAGTGTTATTAATTTCAGTTGCATATTCCATTTCTATTCGTGTATATCTCAGCTCTTTGTATATCGTTGGGGTTTTCTCCCCTGTAGCGGCTTGCTCTCATCCGACGTGGGTTGGTATAACCGTACCGGGTGGAAGTGGGGCGTTACTCTTTTCTTTAATAAACTTAATTGTTTCTGCACACTGCCTGATTAACTTTGGACCCAGAACTTGCATCTCTCCTATCTCATGTCAATTCAGTGGTGTCCTGCATGGTCTGCCATATAATGCTTCATAAGGTGCCATTCCAATACATGCTTGATAACTGTTATTATATGCAAATTCAACCGAACTCAAATGACGTTCCCATATTCCTCCTCAAACCAAGCAACAGGCCCTCAACATATCTTCTATTATCTGGATGGTCCTTTCTGTCTGTCCATCTGCTTGCGGATGATATGCGAAACTATATCTTAACTCAGTGCCAATTACTTTCTGCAAACTTCTCCAAAAGCCTGAGGTGAATCTTGGATCTCGATCTGAAACAATATTAACTAGAATTCCATGCAATGGTATTATTCTTTCCACATATAATTTGGATAGCTTGTCCACTGACCATGACATATTAACCAGTAACAGTCTGCAAACTTTAGTCAGTCTATCAACAAAAATCCAAATGCCATTATGACCTGTTGAACTAGGCAAACCCACTATAAAATCCATAGCTATATCATCCCATTTACATTGTGGTATAGGCAAAGGTTGCAATAAACCTCCTGGTCGTTGATGTTCTGCTTTTACTTGTTGACAGATGGCACATCTTGCTATAAATTATGCAGTTTCTTTTTTCATGTTTGGCAACCAGAAAAGACCCTTCATTCCCTGATACATCTTAGTACTGCCTGGATGAATAGTCTATCTTGTTCTGTGGGATTCCTCTAGCACTTTCTGTCTGATTCCTGCATCAGCTGGAACATACACTCGGCCTTTTAATCTCACTACATTATCATGGCCCAAAGTTACCTCCTCCATTCTTAGAATATCTGCCAAGTTCTCATCTGCTTTATGGGCTTCAACTATATGTCTGTAAAGAGAAGGTTCAACTGCACTATTCGCCAACACTGCTCCTGCTGACTATTTGGCACATATAAAGAATTATCTGCTATCTCTTCATATAATTTCCATTATGTGATCATAAGTTGATTCATAACAGCTTTTCTGCTCAGTGCATCTGCCACAACATTTGCTTTACCCGAATGATATCCCTAACTGAAGTCATAATCTTTCAAATATTCCATCCATCTGAGTTGCCTTAAATTCAAATCTTTCTATGAAAATATATATTTCAAGCTTTTATGATCTGTAAATATTTCAAATCTTTCTCCATATAAATAATGCCGCCAGATCTTTATAACAAATACTATCGTTGCCAATTCTAAATCATGAGTCAGATATTTCTCTTCAAGTTTCTTCAACTGCCTGGAAGCATAAGCAACCACTTTTCCATGCTGCATTAAAACTGCCCCTAATCCTCTTCTGGATGCATCAATATATATCACAAAACCACCACTTCCTGAAGGAATTTCTAATATTGGTGTTGTAGTAAGCCTCTTTTTCAATTCAACAAAACTGCGCCTGCACTCAGAAGACAACACAAAAGAAACTCCCTTCCTGGTCAACTTGGTCATTGGGGCTGCTATTTTAGAGAAATCTTGAATAAATCTTCTATAATAACCTGCAAGACTCAAAAAGCTTCTGATCTCTGACACTGTTTTTAGCTCTGCCCACTTCAACACTGCTTCCACTTTTGCTGGATCCACTGCAACTCCTTCACCAGAAATCACATGACCTAAAAATTGTATCTCTTTCAACCAGAATTCACACTTACTGAACTTAGCATACAACTGATGTTCTCTCAATGCCTGCAGGGTGATTCTTAAATGGGCTGCATGCTCCTCTTCTGATGCTGAATATATCAAGATATCATCGATAAAAACTACTATAAACTGATCTAGATACAGATGAAATATTCTATTCATCAAGTTCATAAATGCTGCTGGCACATTTGTCAACCCAAATGGGATTACTACAAATTCATAATGTCCATATCTGGTCCTGAAAGCTGACTTTTCAATGTCTTCCTCCTTAATTCTCAACTAATGATATCCTGATCTCAAATCAATCTTGGAGAACACCTTTGCTGACTGAAGCTGGTCAAATAAATCATCTATTCTTGGTAGCGGATACTTGTTCTTGATGGTAACCTTATTCAACTTTCGGTAATCTATACACATCCTCAGACTACCATCCTTCTTTCTAACAAATAGCCTGATGAAACCTTTCTCTAATAACTCCTGCAACTGCTTCTTTAACTCTTTTAATTCTGCTGGTGCCATCCTGTACGGTGCCTTTGATATTGGCATACTGCCTGGTTATAATTCAATAGTGAAATCTACCTCTCTCCGCAGCGCTAGCCCCGACAAATCTTCTGAGAATACATCTATAAATTCTCTAACCACTGTCACAGACTCTACAGATTTATGAGACTCTACCAGACTTACAGAAGCAAGGTACACTACACATCCTACATTAATTAATCTTCTAGCTCTGAGCGCAGAAATGATAAATTTATGAGAATAAAAGGGCATACCTTGAAATTCAAAAGTTGTTCCATCAGGTCTACAAAACCTGACCCTCTTCTTTCTACAGTCTACTAGAGCACCATAAGCCTCTAACCAATCCATACCTAGAATCAAATCATAGTCCTTTAAAGACAAAGCATACAAGTTTGCCGGCAACTGATTCCCATGAATCACATTTGGAACCTCATCTAAATAGCAGAAAGTAAGCATAAATCACCAGTAGGAATCTCAACCACAAATTCACACTGCCTTTCTTCTATGGGATGAGCTAGACTATCCAAGAAATCTTCGGAAATAAATGAATGAGAAGCACCCAGATCAATTAATATTCTAGCTGAGAAATCAAAGATCGGTAATATACCTTCAATGAGATTTGATGCTTCTGCCTGCACCCTGGTGATTGCCATCACCCGACCTCGACCTCCTCTCTGATAAGGGGTTCCTCTGCCTCTCTCTGCTGACGGCTGAAATGATTACTGCTGCTGCTGAGTCCCTCTACCATAACCATATCCTTGAGACAATCCCTGACAAAATGTCCTGGCTGACCACAAGCATAACATATGACCTCCCGAAAAGTTACGAGTTAACTTGTGGTACTCTGCTGGGACTCCTCTGGAACCGGTGGCCTGTAGCCGTGCCCTTGCTGAAAACCACCCTCCTGAAAACCCTGTTGCCTGCCTCTGCCTGGTCCTCCTCCTTGGAAGAATTTATTGATCTGCTTGCTCCACTTTGCTATCCCAGACAATGATGCTCCTGAGGGTGCCTTTCCTTTGCTGATGCCCTGCGACTGCTGGGGAAGTCAGAAGCTGCCTGAACCTCCCGCTTGAGACTGACTTTGCCTAGCCTGCAAAGTCCTCTCCAACATAGCTGCCCGCTGTGCCGCCTCCTCCACTGTCCTGCACATCAGTGGAGCAACTGCATCCTGCAACTCAGACCTCAAACCTCTAATAAAATACTCCACCATTATTGCATGATCGGTCACCACATAAGGGGCATATCTACTCAATGCCATGAATCTCATCTGATACTCCAACACAGACAATCTCCCTTGTTGCAAAGTTCTAAACTGCTCCCTTTTTGCCTATTGGATCTGTAGTGTAAAGAACGTGTCATTGAAAACCATCAAAAATTCTGGCCAAGTAATTCCATCTATCCTTCCTGCAAAAATAGTCTGCAACTTGAGTCTCCACCATTCCTGAGCAAATCCCCATAACTGATAAATAGCAAGAATGACTCTGTCCTCTTGCGGACACCTCATAGTCACAAATACCCTCTCGATCTCATGTATCTAATGCTCTGCAGTATCTGGGTTAGGGCCACCTGAATAAGTAGGGGGTTGTAACCTCAGAAACCTTTCCACAAGAGTTGTGGGATCCTCTGCGGTAGCTGGCCTCACTGGTATTGCAGGGTGCACAGGTACTACAGGAGGTATCTCAACTCCTACTGGGGGTAAAACTGGAGCTGCTGGCACTGCCTCCTCAACAACTGGTATCGCTGGCTGTGTGGGTCCTGGCTGATCCATCCTCATACGGATCTCCGTAAGACTTTTCCATATCCGCTCAATCATCCTCTGGGTAGGATCCTCCGGATCATCACCACCACCTCCTCAATCTCTTTGATCTGCCATTTCTGATCCTGTACAAACAATTTCCAACCCATACAATACAACACATATCAACACAGAAACCCAGGGTCAACTACCAGCTGTGGGTTTAAGTAAAGAATTGGCTATGTAAATTCCTTGTTCCTTAAAATTTAAACGGACTATGCTCTGATACCAACTATGATGGTCCACATCGTTCAAACCCGTTAATCTGATAACGAGCTTGACACGACTCCGCCTCCCGCGAACGAGCCGAAGCTTCGCAAGGGATATCATTTACACATGTCCATTAAAATATAAAGGAAACAACTGAATAGAAACAAACTTTCCATTCCAAAAATATTTACATGAGATTTACATAGCCAGTTTCTCAACTAAACCATAAACCAGTACAACAGAACCTGGGGCATACCCCGAGGTGTACAAAGAGAGAAAATTACACTACTGGTGGTGGCGCAGACCCTACTCCTCTACGGTGCGGCCCGAAACTAGAAGATGGTTGGGAAGTCTCCTACTCACCCTCACCTGAAAGGAGTAGGGGGCTGAGCCTCGCTAGTCACTGGCTCATTAGGGAAACTCCCTCAAAGAAACCGCGCAAACCACAATTCAAGTAACTAAGCGGAAGCTACGCTATAGCAATTTATAGAATTAATTAAGCAAGATATTAAAGCTGTAACTTACTTACCGCTTGCTGACCACGAACGTAATGTTAATAAATAAACGGAAAACCCAAACAGATGTACGAGCTAAAGTAGGTAAACGCCAAACTCGGGTCGCGTAGCCTGGCTCGCGACACCAGAAACCAACCCGGACAAACACACAGGTCTACCTCTCAGTCTCACAGCCACAGACGAAAGGTCCAGCTGTAGCTCCACTAAACCAAACAAGAACTGTGGAGACCAACCAAACCACCACAACTGCAGGTCACACCCCGCAGGCCCATGCCTGACACCTTTAGGGACTCTGGCCTAAACTCCCTAAACTGAGGCACTGGGAATAGGACTAGCTGGGGTCCAGTACATCTACTGGTGTCCGTCCCCCCAACTACGAGCGCGCTACAAGCGACTAAACAACAAACTCTCACAAGTCGCTGTCCTTGCCGTCTTTCCCTCAATCGGACGACAACTCTCCTCGATAGCGAGGGTGTCCAGGAAGACGACAAGACCCTGACGGTACCACTGTATCAGGACAAACCCCGAGCATACCCGCGTGCTTGGCTCACCTCGGAACCTAGGGCTCCCAACTGTAGAGGTAATCACGGAAGGCGTAACACTACCTGCCACGCACACGGAAACTCGTGCACGCTACGCAAACCACGTGAACACATACGGGTCACTGAAATCAGTCACACACACACACCCACGTGAGCCTACAGCTCACCATGTGAACCGCACTCCCAAGGAGCACAACAGGCGCCGAAGTACTGCTAACCACTTCTACACACATCGATTAATCATGCCATGTATTAGGTAAACAAATACAAATACATGGATTAACATTTACATGCAAGAAGTATCCCACAGCTGTGATCGCGACAGAGGCCCAGGTCACATTCAGATAGCGACGCCTCGACATGTCGCAACCAAGATTGCGAACACGACGTATCGTGTTGTCGCGATCTGATCGCAATAGGGGAGACCGTCGCCTTTGCAGGCAAAAAACCCTATC
This sequence comes from Colocasia esculenta, assembly GCA_014218235.1. Lineage (NCBI taxonomy): Eukaryota > Viridiplantae > Streptophyta > Magnoliopsida > Alismatales > Araceae > Colocasia > Colocasia esculenta. The sequence continues at coordinate 56,618,510 of CM024759.1, read as the reverse complement.
CGGATCCCCTTCGCCAGAAAACCATAAAAACCCCGCCAAACATGGTTTCTAATCCATTTTTTATGCTCTTTGTGATGTCCAAGCATGCCATCTACGGTTCTTAAAGCTGTAAACACATCACACACAGCGATTCCATGAAGAAAAAGGGCAGAATCTCCCTACTTTAATGAAGAACACAAAAACGGGCAATAACCCGGCATTCCTCCCACTCCACACGCGATCCTCGCGGCGAGAACACGACCAACCGAGGTCCACGAGCTCGAATCGCCCAGAATCCCTCGAGCAAAACCTCCCCTGTCCGAGCAGAGCTTGTGAAAGCTCTGTTCTGCCACGGTTTCTTAAAAAACGAAGCTCGGTTGAGAACGTGACGTATCGCTACGTCGCGACTAGGTCGCGACGCGGCTGCCCATCGCGATCCACCTGTCGACGTCAGCACACCCGTCCCGCGCACGACATGCGGCGCATATGCAGACGACGAGCCAAAACAACGGTAACCAGAACGTGACGTCCCTGGGTGTCGTGATGAGAACGCGATGCTCCCCTCTGTCGCGTTCAAAGACAGAGAACGAACCTGCGTTTTGGGCCAACCAGCCGGCCCACAACGCCCTGAAAACCTGTGTAAGCACCTGCTACACACAATGTGGGCCACACACTAGCCACCACAATGAATATAAGACGATCCGAACAGTCGATATGCTACATTATTTTTCTAGAATCCTTGTCAACAATTTCACATGATTTAGAATTGAAAATTACCTTAAGGCCTTTGTCACAAAGTTGAATGATGCTCAATAGGTTATGATCAAGGCTTTCAACTAGCAAGACATTCTCAAAAGAGCTTGAAGGATTCTTACCAATTTTTTCAGTTTCAATAATTTGACCCTTGTTTTTACCTCCAAAGATCACTTGTCCACCATCTTTCTCAGTTAGTGAAGAAAATTTCTCTCTATCTCCAGTCGTATGTCTTGGACAGCCACTCTCAAGGTACCATTTGTCTTTCTTGTGGATTGTAAGACATTCCTGCAAAAAGATTTAGAAAGAGGATTTTGGTACCCAAATTACTTTGGGACCCATCAGTTTTCTCAACTCAAAAGCAATTTGTTTTAGAATCCATAGTTGTTTCTTTCTACATACATTCACTTTTGATCTGCATTTGTCATCAGTATATCTAGATTTCTTGCAAACAGTGCATGTCAGGAATCTATATGGTGTAAATTTTTTGTTGTTTTTAAAATGAGTGTTAGATCTAACTATGAAGTTTTTTTTTTTTTTTTTTTTTTCCAGATATGAGGTAAATTTAACACTGGGCTTCATTTTTTGTTGATTATTACCTTGAACTTTTCCATGTTTGAGTTGTGTTATGGAATCTTTCAATTTATTCTAATTTTTTAGTTTTGTGTACACTGGTGGTTTTTACTGAATGTTCTTCTCAAGCTGACTGTAAGAGGTGCTTCTTTTAACAAATGAAGTTATTAAGGTTTGTCCAATTTTCTTCTTGTTTTCAGATTGAAAACCTAAACTATGCTTAGTAGTGTTCATCCGAACTCCTAATATAGCATCTAGGTTTTCTTTCCCTTTAACAAATTTGGACAAGGTTTCATTCTTGTCATTCAGTTCCTTTTGAGCAGTTTTTAATTCTTCCTGAATCACCTCTTTTTCTTTCTTCAGTTGTTCATTTTCATCCATTAGAATTTGTTTTTCATTTTCAGTGTTTTGACATCTTTCCTCGACATGATCAAGTTGTTCATTTAAATCTTCTTGTTCCTTTTTCAAGCTAACAACTTCATTATTCAAAAGACTTATTTGTTCAGATTATTGAGAATTATTCAAAAAGCTGTAAATTTTCTTTTTAATGACTTATTTTCATACTATAATTCACACAAATTTTCAAATAACGTAGCATATGCTTCTTCCCAATCATCAGTTGAAAAGTCTTCAAATGAAGAGCTTACCTCATTGTTCTCTTCATTCTTGGCCATTAGACATGTAACTTCTTCATCAGATCCACTTTCTTCTTGCTCTTCTTCATCTTCATCACTCCATGTGGCCAGCATGGCTTTAGTCTTCTTGAACATTTGATTCTTCAGCTTTCTCTTCAGATCAGGACACTCTCCTCTCATGTGTCCTCCTTTCTTGCACTCATAACAGATTATATCAGTCTTTTTGTTTGTTTCCATTTTCTTACTGAAATCATTTTTCTTTGAAAAATTCTTCTTATTAAAAGGTTTGAACTTACATTTCCCTTTCTTTCTCAAGAATTTCTTGAATTGCCTTGTTAATAAGGCCAATTCATCATCATCATCTTCATCTGAAGATTCATCAATTTCATCAGATTTTTCAATTACATTCTTTGAACTAGATGAGGCTTTCAAAGCAATAGGTTTCTTAGATGTAATGATAAATGCATTTCTTTTCAGATTAATCTCATATGTCATTAATGATCCAATTAGTTCTACTAATTGCATGGTGTATAAATTCTTTGGATCCTCAATAATAGTGGCCTTTGTGTGCCACGCTGATGGAAGAGACCTAAGTACCTTCCTAACAAGATCACTATTAGAATAATCTTTCCTAGACCTCTAAGACCATTTACAATAAGCATGAACCTAGCAAACATTTTAGAAATGGTCTCATCACTCTTCATCCTGAACATTTCATACTCCTAGACTAGGATACTTGCCTTTGTTCCCTTACCTTAGATGTTCCCTCATAGATTGGCTGGAGTTTATCCCACATCTCCTTTGTAGACTTACATGATGAAACTCTTTAGGATGTATTGCGCACTGCATCATGTTCATAGCACTCCAGTTGAGTGTGGACTTCTTGATTTGCTCCTTGGTCTATAGATCTTCATCTTCTGGCAGTTCAGCAGGTCCTTTGTCAACAATCTTCCAGTGTTCATAATCCTGAGCTCTTAAGAATACCTGCATCCTATTTTTCCAATAAGAATAGTCAGATCCATCGAAAAATGGAGGCCTAGAAACTGAATGACCCTCAGCCATAAATCCCTTAGTGATTTCCGTAGAAAAAACTCTTAATCGCTAGATCAAACACTTAGCAAGTGCAATGAGAACCTGCTCTCATACCAAATGAAATGTTGCGGAAAACAGCTATGATGAAATATACAAGGGGGGGGGGGGTTGAATAGATTTCACTGAATTCAAAATTTACTCAGTTAAAAAACCAATAGAAATTAAAATGTAGCTTTCATCTAAGACTTTAACACAATTCTGAATAGTTTAGACAGATCAATTTGATGGGATAGCAGTGAGCCTAACAAGCATCTAACGCACAAGCAAACAAACCACAATGGCACAATGATTTAGGGTGGTTCGGATTACACAATTGTGTATCCTACATCCACATCCACACACACACACCAAAGTTTCATATGTTGCCAGTTCAAAATATGTTACACTGCAACACACACAATCTGAAATCACAAAGATCTCAGATCTGAACACACACATGAAATTGAGCACAAGGATTGCTCCAATTTCTCAAAATACACACAATAGATTGAGTTTGAAGTATAGAACCAGATGAAACACTTGAATTTCGAATAGAAGAAATTTGGTTCGAATCCCCCTATTCTGCTTCCAGATGAAAATTCCGATCAGCAGCTCTAGCTCTAGGATGAAGACTTTGGAGTCTGAGAATTCCACTTGAGATTGATCAACAAGGGTGCTTGGATCTTCTAATCCTTCAGATCTGGGCGCATTTTGCTAGGATGATGCTTCTCTCTGAAATCGCCTGCTGCTTCTTGGAGTGAGAGGGCTGAAGTGTGTGTGCCCCAAGAGATGAGTGGATGATGGGCATTTATAGTCCCATGAGCCCACAAAATGCCTTGGAATTTGGGGGCACAAAAATTCCCGCTCAAAAGCCATCAACTAGAATTATCCACGTGTCCTTACATTTCAGATCTGGAAAAATCAGTGAAAGTGTGTCGACACACATGAGACATGTGTCGACATATGTTCCTGGCTTTAAGTCCTAGGAGCTTTGTCTATTGAGATGTGTTGACACACTTTGCACCTATGTCGACACACATTCCACTGGTAGCAAAACATGGTTCTGGGAGGGTCAGTGAGTGTCGACACACAAGCATCCTGTGTCGACACCCCTGGCCATTGGCTGCAGAGCAAGCTTCTTGGAGGGGCAGTATGTGTCGACACACAAGCATCCTGTGTCGACACCACTGGCACTTTCATACTTCACTATCTGCTGGATGCATGGGATGTGTCGACACCACTGAAGTTGTGTCGACACAATTAGCTGCTTTCTTGATTATTTGCATTGGAACTGCATCATATGTTAACACATTATCTGAATTGTGTCGACACAACTATCATCATATGAACATCTCTATGAGCTACACATGGAAAATAGTGTTAGATATAATTGATGCATGATTTCCACATTTGTATGTATCATAGTTGAACATCATTAAAACAAGAGATCCAACATTCCTACTCACCCTCTAGCTCAGATAGTGCCCAGTGTGGTATTTCCATCTCAAGTTGGGTAGAAGAGGAAAAGTAAACTTCACATAACATTTCCTCCTTTTTGGTATGCTTTCATTTATAATTCTGAGCACCATTTTGCTCTCTTTGAAGAATTCTTCAGAATCAAAGTCTTTCTAGAAGTCCATGGGTTGCCCGATTACAAAATTGAAGATTGGTTACCCCTTCTTCTTAGGATTCAGAAAGTTCCTCTAGATGCCTTAAATTTAATCACTCTAAAAAGTCATAGTCTTTCACCTGAGGAATTTATGTCAGTCAACCTAGGAGAAGCAGCAAAGGATAGAGAGGCTAGAGCCAGGAGCCGTGGCATATTGAATTTTCCATCTCATTTGAGCATGATATTTTTTGATATGTTTGGGAAATTAACAAAATGAAGAAGTTCAATGAAGATAGATTTCAATTAAATCTTGCTGAAGTTAGTAGAGGTCAGTGGGCCATGCTACTCAAAGGGCTGAGAGCTATAACCCCATCTATGACTATTGGTCTACCCTCAAATCTCTTCCCCAGCCTGATAGGTGTAGTTTCCTCCAGGAAGGAATTTGCTCAAGTAGTGTTCAATAGGCACATCAGGTTGCCGTCAGGTTTGAAATAAAGTATGTCAACAATTTATCCCTTCATAGGTTTGTCCTAATGCATGCTGCAAAGAATACATATTATCTCAAGGATTTTTAGCACAACTTTGCATAGTCTAAGAGTTTGATAGAAGAACATTGGGCAATATGTTATCCTGAAGAGGCTCAGGACTATAGAAAGAAGAAAATGTCTCCCTCTTCGCATCTGAATAAGAGTCATGATGACCTTTGGAAATCTCTATCTCTCAAATGGGAAGACAGATATAGGATATACTACAAGGCCAAGGCAGCAGCTCAGTCACAAAAACTTTAGTGGAATATCACTATTAATGACTTTTTCCACAAGGTTGCTTGTAGAAAATTTACTTTCTTAAGGCAGACTCCGAGCAGTGATGCCCTTCATAGGAAACTTCTTTGGTATCATCGCAGGCATCTCAACTCCTTTAGGAAAATTCCCTCCATAGGACTTTCTGATGACGTAGATAGCTATGTCTTCATTTATGTATTTCCTGAGAATGAGAAGAAGTTGTGGGATCTTCTCCAACCCTTCGTTGTTCAAGTCCCACCTTCTCTTTATCTCCCAAAATCCTCCTGAAGCATCTACAAATACTTTTCAGTTATTAATATACACTGTTCCTACTCATCTTTGTGTATTTCTTCATCTTTCTATCTATTCTATCCTTTCTATTAATGCCACAAAGGGGGAGAAAATATATATATAGAACAGATAGGGGCAATATTGATTTTAAAATATTTTAATTTCTAGAGAATGATTGAACAAATTTGCTTACACTGTCTATATAAAATATTGTTTTTGTCATTAACAAAAAAAGTAGAATTGTCTTGCTTATTGTTTTTGCTTATGACAAAATTCTTCATAGTTAAAAAAATTATTCAAATATTACACACCCTATTTTGTACGGTAATTAATGTGTTAAAGCAAAGGTATACATGTATTATACTATATAACCATTATTAGTTAGTTGGTGTCGACACACTAAGACTAAGTGTCGACACTCTGTCAACTCTCGTTAATAAATTTTTTTAAGTCCACAACGTATACATATATCATACTGACTTTCACTCTAGAAATGTCGAAGTGTTATCTACTGCAACTTTCCTACAGTCGAAGTTTCCATATCTAAAGCTATTTTTTCGAACTCCACATCGAATATTGTATGATACCTACTCCTACTTCGCTACAGTCGAAGTCTCTATAGTCAAAGTTTCACATCGATTATGTCTAAACAATGATTGCTTTCACAATCGATTGATTATATCGATTACCTTAGAACATCGATTGTCTCAAACAACGATTACTATTATATTTAAACATCAATTGTCTTTTACATCGATTACTTTTAATCAAATGATCGATTGCTTCAGTTAAACATCGACTATCTCAAACATCGATTGCCTTAAACATCAATTGCTTCATTTAAACATCGATTATCTTTTAAACTTAAACATCAATTGTCTTTTACATTGATTACCTTTAATCAAACATCGATTGGTTCTATATCTCCCATCGATTACTGTTATTTTGTTGATCTTACTTTGACTCCTCTAAAGTCTAAGTATGACATCGACTGTTGAACAACTGCAGATGTACTCTGACTCCTTGAAAGTCAAAGTAAGATGTGAACTTCTATTATCAATGGTACTTAGATGTTTTAATGACTGTTATTATTTTTGCAAACCTAATAATGTATTATTATCGTGATTAAATTTTTTTAATCCTTATGGAGCCATTTAATGAACAATATCAACACATAATCTACACTTTAATATTTTGTGTTATCTGAATGATAATTTATCTGAATGAGCATTGTTCTTCTGTTTAATATTTCTGTCATAACTATATTTGAAGTTTAGATTCATAGTATATTTTTTGGATAGCTACGTGTCTTACAAAGACACATGTAAGTGTCATTCAGAATGTCAGGTTTCTAGATTATAAGGAAAAGCTCCTTTGCAGCTGTACTGCATGCCAAGTAGGTGTCCATTCCTCTTAAATGCTTACCTAACTTTATACTGTTCAAAGAACAAACTTTCTTTGGAACTGATGGATATTTGTTAGAAACTACATGTCTCCTATTTTTCATTATTATTATATATCTCACAAGACTAACCCTGAGAAAGGGAATAAACATAGTATGGCGTTTGGAGATATTCAGGGAAGCTATCTGAAATAGAACCATGCAGCTACCTTCATAGCCTGGAAGCCATTGAGACTCACAGACTCAATGGTCTGAGAATCTGATGATGGACATCTTAAGCAGTCTCAAGTCTCGAGACTCAACGTTCAAAATTTAAACAACTACATTCAAATAGGAAGCTGAATACTCTGATGATTATATATAGAACTGATGTTTTGAAAGATAGAAGACGTGAAACACACAAGGGCATGAGCATACACGACCACATACAAACACTTGGAAAGAAAAGAGAGAAGCTCACAAGATCTCAAGAGAGCTAGTTGTTTAAGCTTCGTCATCCTGCTCTCTTACTTTCAGAAGTTCTTGGGTGGCATTATGTATTCTAGATCTTCTCAGTCCACCCTCTTAGAGTTAGAATGAGTTAGAGCTTACAATCCTATTCATAATCTTTTTCTGATCTTCTATATTTGCTCATCTCTCTAAGCAGACACACTGTGTTCTTTTTAGTGTAGAAACCAACAAGGGGTTTGTTCTCTGTAGTACCTCTCTGTGAAGGGAAGACCTACAGTGGTAGGTGGTTGTAATACCCCTCTCAGAAGGGTAGACTTGCGTGGGAGCAAGTGGGTTTTAATACCTCTTTGCTGAGAGAAGGCCAAGTGTTCTTGGTAGTTAGTGAAAATCCCAATGGGTGCTTGGGAACTGGACGTAGGACTTCCATTTGGAATGGCTGAACCAGGATAAATCTCTGTATACCTTGAGTGATTGTTTGCGCAAAGCTTTTCACTTGTTTGACACACACTACACTAAGCACTAACGATACTATCTAGTGTTATAAATTTTCAGATAATTTTTTAAAGTGCAAGAAGTTCTATTCACCCCCCTCTAGGACATCTAAAGCTCGATCTCAATCCAAAAACTTCAAACCATGAAAGATGTTTAAGAACAATGCTTATTTCAAAGTTTTTCTACCAAAGAGATATCATGACATTTAACTTTTCATAATATAGAAAAATGTGGATTTTCATAATTTTGTAAATCTATTACATTCCACACTTTGGCATTTTTCCAGAAGAGTTAAAGACCAAACTAAGAATTTATAAGACTCAAACCACATTTTTTTTTGGGCTCTACAAAGAAAAGAAAGTAAAGACTTTAACTCCCATTGAATTTTTGCCCTTGGTCAACATTATAACATATTAAATAATTCTCCCACTTAATAAGTGAATTTTCAAGGGAAAAAAAATTAAGTAAAGCATGATTTGAGAGATAAATAATCATGGAAAATAGATCAGTCAAGGTGTCTTGACACAGTGTCTTGTAGCTATCGACACGAAAATGCACCAACTAGTAGAAAACACTATGTGTGTTGACACAAGAGAAAGTATGTGATGACCTACCCCTAAACAACTTCAGTTACTCTGCACTTTTCAAGTGACTCATCAACATGTTGAGCAACTATGCTAATATATTGCTAATGTATCATAATATATGAATATATATATACCATTAATATATTTCTGATGCTACATAGAACCTAAGTATCAACACTGAAATGAAATTTCTCTAAGTTTACAACGTATACTATATATCATACTAACTCTGACTCCAGACTCCGACTCTAGAAAAGTCGAAGTAGCGCTTCAATTGATGAACAAACTGGTACTACTCTGACTCAGTAAAAGTCGAAGTCTGGCATGACTCCGACTCCTTAAAAGTCGATGTTTGTTATCGATTGCTTATCCATTGAGCCTTAATCTGACTCCTTGAAAGTCGAAGTCAGACATAATCTGTAGCAACCCGGAAAATTCAGTATTTTAAAAATTCAAAATAATAATTTTCTATAAAAACAGAATAATAGAAAACATGCATACCATTATTGTATGTGCAAGAACACATATAAAAATTCCGTAAAAATGATAAATCAACACCAGACATTATTTCTAAATGTTCTACTAAGAAATTTAAGCAACGAAAAATCTGATTGGCCAGGTATACGTCACAATGTGACTCATTATCCAACTTAGGGAACTAAGTCGGAAAAACGTTAACATGGAAAAATAACATGCCCATAAATTTAGAGAACATGTTAGAGAGACTTCCAACATCATGTAATGATTAACCATTATCAGGTTTGGATCAATGGACCTCTCATAGCCCATGAATAAATTCACATAAGAAAATACAATAAAATCTGTAACTCTATTATTCCCTAATTAAAAAGGGAAATCTCATAAGATAAAATTCCAATAAATAAGGGTTTGGTTAAATTGATGATATAAAATTTATTGGGCCAAATAAGGATTTTTAAAATGATAAATAATATAAAAATACTCTAAATTCGCAACTTAATTATTTCTTAAATAGAAAAGAGGTATTTAATGCATTAAATATGATGTTTTGGTTGGAATTAGATTCCTAAACCTATCCAAATAGGTTGGCCATGAATTTGGATCCCAACCCAACCCCAATAGGACATGGCAAGGCTTGGAAGGTGGGATTAAATAGGAAAATTCGTAATTAAATAGGAGTTGGAGTCCTATTAGGAAATAGAAACCCAACAAGCATAAATACTCCCCAATCTCTCCATGGATGGCCCTAACATGTTTCTGGGACTTGTTGGACATGGAGAAGAGGCCAAGGAGGAGGAAATTTAATGGGTTGAAGGCTTCATCAAGCTTCATCCCGAGTTCTTCAAGCTCTTGCCCTAGAAGAGTAAAACGATTAAAGGTAGGCATTCTCACGAGTAAAACCTAATTAATTTCGCCTGTAGATTGTTCCATATACTAGGAACAAAACCCTCAAGTTTCATATTTTCCCATCAAGCCAATCATTTATGGTTGATTTTGATGTTCTACAAACACCATGAACCCGACCCTTCTTCTTTATTATTAATCTCCATGTATACTCAACCTCGTGCTCTCAAATTTTAACTGGATTTACTAACGGATGTTAGACATATTTTGCCCCTAGAAGCTCTAATTTTCATCCATCTTACGTCATGACTTAAATCTTGCATGATATTGACGATGTACTATTGCAATTTAACCTTGACTTGTGTTACAAGTTCCATACCTCTTTGTGGAAGTAGTTTTGAGACCAAGTGTTCAACATAGAACTTGTTACCCTATACGTCTATTTTCATTTGGCAATAGTTTCTCCAATTTTCATTGACCGTACTGAGAGTATTAATCCAAACATGAACACTATATCAAATTCATGTAGTCAGTTCCAATACGTCTTATTACATAGTCAAACGACCTTTGTTTCTCGATTATTTGCTATTGTACAAAGTATTAGAAGTACTCTAACTAACAAAGGTGGTTTCACCTGATTTGTATCACCCTAGCATTTGTTTTGATTTTTCAAACTCACAGGTGTCAAACCCAATCCAAGTCGGAGTTGGAAATAGGTAGAAAAAGCAACTCAAACATCATTTTCATGTAGCGACAGGTCGACACGTCGCTACCATAACGCGACAACATCATGGTCACGACCCATACCAAAAATCATCTGGTTTTGTGGTCTTCTTAAGAAGGCAACAAGATCATGGTCGCCTTCATGTTCTGAAGGCGACAGGCACTGTGTCGCCTTCTGCCTATGTCCACTTAATCGGCCATAACTTTTTCTATCGACCTCAGATTGATGAGCTGTTTTTATTGATGGATTCTTCATTCAAAGGGATTCCATATGGTATATTCATGTGTGATATTTGAATAAAAAATCAATGAGTTATGACCTAAAGAAGTGAAGGGATGGGACTGCATTTGCCTTCTAAGGGGCATACGTCTTGGTTTCCATCGTTTTGTGACGTTCTTTGCATGTGTGAGTTTGATCCATTCGAGGAAGGTTCTAGAAAGTCTTATCATGCAATTAACAACCCATATGAAAGTTAAAACATGTTCACATAATTTTTAATTGATCTTAAGTTCATGATCATGCTCTCTACCTACCGATTATTCACTTTCTTGCCTTGTTAACGAACTTGCTAAAAATGCATAGTTCCTTGCTAAAATTGGTCATGCATGTTTTAGTACTCATAATACTTGACATATATAGAGTTTCCAAAAATGAAGTTTCCATAAATGGAGTTTTTATAACTAGACTTTCCATAATCAGATTCACATACGCACTTGAGTGATTCTCACGCGCAGCATGCGCATACACTCTAGCACGATAGGAAAGCCTCTTCTTGGGTTGTGGTGAACTCTCCGTCGGATATTCGTTTCGTTGGACTAGTGACCCCTTGACCAAGGCCTCCGTAAGTCTCCTCTGTCCATGGATTCCCACATGGTCGACGAGCTGGTTGTACCCTAACACCTATGATACCCTCTAGGGATCGACAAGATCCAAACGGCCTTAGTTTGATCTCATTCTTATCTTGAATCACGCTGAACCTCTGGACCTGTGCGTAACATGGCCAGCGGAAAGGTAGTGTATTCCACCTGACTGCCAACACCAAATGCGCGTGTTGTGCAACTGTTACTATCGCATGTTTACTCGACGTTTCACGTGCAACGACCATAAGATCTCATCTACACTCTACTCGCTCATCTATTCAAGTTCACTCTACTATATCATCTATCTCGTCTATTCATTTGGAACTCTCTTGGTACCCTTGAGCTATGTAGCTCCTACTGTTTTGTACAGTTCTTGACTGTCTAGCGCTAAATGGGTCTTGTGACTCTACTTACTTGAATGCATACCGCTGAGGGAACGGAGAGTGTCCGAGGGGCTCCAACCTAGTCTTGGGGGCAGAGAGCCACCCGAAAATACCTATAGGGGCTAATGACGGTGTCTGCATTTGCACCGGTTCTGACTGACTATTCTGAATTAGCTAGACATTGACTGTTATACTGTTAGTCTGTTTGTTCAGACGTACTGTACTACCACTGATTATTATTGAACTGCTACTGTTCTGTTATTGAGCGGCTACTGTCGTACTCTCCTATTGCACTGCTATTGTTCAACTATATTCTCTCGTTGTCCTTTGACAACAAAGTGCAATTTAATAATCAAATAAAGTGCTATGTTTTCTCTCGGCTATCTACAGATAACCAAAGTGCCATACTATTTCGATTGAGGAAAATCAATCAAAGTGCAATTTACTATCTCTACGTGACCATCTACTTTTTCTCTCCTCACTATACATGTTACTTGCTATTGTTTGATGTTGACGTTACTTGTGTTCATAATCATTGTGCTATACTCGATTCTTGTGCTATATCTGGATACTCACGCTACTTCAATCACGTGCTATCATGATGTCTCTTACATTACTTGACTCTCTCTCTCTCTATCATTAGTTACTCTACCATTTAATGCATTAATTATTTAAAACCTGCTTGAGCATGACATTTAAGTCGTATTGGGCGTTATCTCTCACCCTTCGTTATTTGTTATTGTGTCTCAGGTAAGTCAGACAATGATGTCACACACACCAATGGGACGGGACCAGTGTGATGAGCGACCTGGAGTCAGTTGATGAAGTTACCCTAGTACTATAGAGTCTAATAATTATTGCTTTATATTTCTTTTCAGTGTAATGATGTCATTGAGCCCTAGATATTGGCTCCAAATTAGTGGTTGTAATAGTCTTAGTGATTTTATAATGAAATGAAGAATTTATTTCAATTATTGTTCGTTAGATGCTCTGATGTTTGCGTCTGTATGCGCAATTCATGTTACCATACTTGTTGCTCACATTCTCCTCCGATTTATTCCACTGCTATATTAGAGTGGCGTGACAGTTGGTATCAGAGCCTAGGATGTCCTTATTAGGATATTTTAAGTCTAGGATGTTATAGGTGAACTGCCATGACCGTGTCTAAGTCAACCACCATACCTATGTGAGAGATTGGGTAAAGCTTGGGGTTATGCTAGGAGCTTAACTATATGTATAAGCACCCTATGTTTAAGAAGAAATTAATAAGTATTATTGCTCGCAGGAACTAGAGGAGATGGCTGGCGAGCACGTGCAAATGCACGAATTACAACAGACCGTACATGGGTTAACTCAAGCCCTTAACAACGTGATTCAAGCAAGAGCAAGAAATGGGGTAGGAGATTTATATAGGAACTTTCAACGAATAAACCCCTCTAGTTTTAATGGAACTCCGGATTTTGATGAGGCTGAAAATTGGGTAAAGGCGATGGAACAGATCTTTAGAGTCATGCAATGCTCAGAGCAAGAGAAAGTCCTTCTGGCAACCTTCTAGTTGGATCGCGATGCTAGAGCTTGGTGGGAAGCTGCCAGTCGACAATTACCCAACATCAATATAGAGTGGGATAAATTTTTAGAACCCTTCAACACCAAATACTTTTCCGAGAGGATTCGTGAGAAGAAGGCAAATTAATTCACCAATTTAAAACAACGAATGTTGTCTGTAGTAGAATATGAAGTGCAATTTGAAAGACCAGCACAGTATGCACCACATTTGGTGAGTACGGAAAAGATGAAGGCAAAGAGATTCTTAGAAGGGTTGAGACCTGCATTCTAGGAAAAGTTGGCTCCACTAGACATTGTAGTATATTCAGACATGGTATTAAGAACTCAATTAGTCGAGGACACCATAGAACTTCTTGAAAAGATCCATAAGAAGAAGGTGTTGAAAAGGGAACGTGCTACTCATTCCAATGATAATAAAGGAAGAAATACAGTAGATATCAAGAGAATGAAAGGTGAGGTGAAACAGAAGGAAGTTTGTGAGTTTTGTGAAAAGCCAGGCATCAGGTTGATAACTGTTGGAAGAAATTGGGTAGATGCTTGCGATGTTGAAGTCAACACCATCGAGTCATCGATTGCCCAACAAAGAAGAACCAAACTCCACACCAAGGACGATTACAAGCCCTTATGGATATGAATCATACCAATGAAGGTGGACAAGGTATTATCATTACACCCTTAGTATAATTTCATATTATTTTCACGATAGAAAGGCCCTAAGTGGGGGAGATGATGGATAGAAAGACTTAGAATAAATTGGTAGTCGTATCATATCATATGAATTTGGGAACCAATTTCTTTTTAAGTGGGGGAGGATGTAGCAACACGGAAAATTCAGTATTTTAAAAATTCAAAATAATAAATTTCTATAAAACAGAATAATAAAAATCATACATACCATTATCGTATGTGCAAGAACACATATAAAAATTCCATAAAAATGATAAATCAACCCCATACATTATTTTTAAATGTTTTACTAAGAAGTTTAAAAACAAAAATTCCAATTGGCCAGGTATACGTCACAATGTGACTCATTATGCAACTTAGGGAACTAAGTCGGAAAACCGTTAACACGGAAAAATAACGTGCCCATAAATTTAGCGAACATGTCAGAGAGACTTCCAACATCATGTAATGATTAACCATTATCGGGTTTGGACCAATGGACCTCTCATAGCCCATGAATAAATTCAAATAAGAAAATACAATAAAACCTGTAACTCTTTTATTCCCAAATTAAAAAGGGAAATCTCATAAGATAAAATTCCAATAAATAAGAGGTTTGGTTAACTTGACCATATAAAATTTATTGGGCCAAAATAAGGATTTTTAGAAAGATAAATAATAGGAAAATACTTTAAATTCGTAACTTAATTATTTCTTAAATAGAAAAGAGGTATTTAATGCATTAAATAGGAAGTTTTGGCTGGAATAGGATTCCTAAACATATCCAAATAGGTTGGCCACGAATTTGGATCCCAACCCAACCCCAATAGGACATGGCAAGGCTTGGAAGGTGGGATTAAATAGGAAAATTGTAATTAAATAGGAGTTGGAGTCCTATTAGGAAATAGAAACCCAACAAGCATAAATACTCCCCAATCTCTCCATGTCTGGCCCTAACATGTTTCTGGGACTTGTTGGACGTGGAGAAGAGGCCAAGGAGGAGGAGATTTCATGGGTTGAAGGCTTCATCAAGCTTCATTCCGAGTTCTTCAAGTTCTTGCCCTAGAAGAGTAAAACGACTAAAGGTAGGCATTCTCACGAGCAAAACCTAATTAATTTCGTCTGTAGATTGTTCCATATATTAGAAACAAAACCCTCAAGTTTCATATTTTCCCATCCAGTCAATCTTTTATGGTTGATTTTTGAAGTTCTGCAAACACCATGAACCCCACCCTTCTTCTTTATTCTTAATCTGCATGTATACTCAACCTCGTGCTCTCAAATTTTAACTGGATTTACTGATGGATGTTAGACATATTTTGCCCCTAGAAGCCATAATTTTTATCTATCATACTTCATGAATTAAATCTTGCATGATCTTGACGATGTACTGTTGCAATTTAACCTTGACTTGTGTTACAAGTTCCATACCACTTTGTGGAGTACTTTTGAGACCAAGTGTTCAACATAGAACTTGTTACCCTATAAGTCTATTTTCATTTGGAACTGGTTTCTCCAATTTTCATTGACCGTACGGAGAGTATTAATCCAAACATGAACACTGTGTCAGATTCACGTAGTCAGTCCCAATACGTCTTATTACATAGTCAAACGACCATTATTTCTCGATTATTTGCTACTGTACAAAGTATTAGAAGTACTCTAACTAAATTGGTGGATTCACCCGATTTGGATCACCCTAGCATTTGTTTTGATTTTTCAAACACACAGGTGTCAAACCGAATCCAAGTCGGAGTTGGAGATAGGTAGAAAAAGCAACTCAAACGTCATTTTCAGGTAGCGACAGGTCGACACGTCGCTACCATAACGCGACAACATCATGGTCGCGACCCATACCAAAAATCATCCGGTTTTGTGGTCTTCTTAAGAAGGCGACAAGATCATGGTCGCGTTCATGTTCTGAAGGCGATAGGCACTGTGTCGCCTTCTGCCTATGTCCACTTAATCGGCCATAACTTTTTCTATAGACCTCAGATTGATGAGCCATTTTTATTGATGGATTCTTCATTCAAAGGGATTCCATATGGTCTATTCATGTGTGATATTTGAATAAAAAATCAATGAGTTATGACCTAAGGAAGTGAAGGGATGGGACTGCATTTGCCTTCTAAGGGGCATACGTCTTGGTTTCCATCGTTTTGTGTCGTTCTTTGCATGTGTGAGTTTGATCCATTCTAGGAATGTTCTAGAAAGTATTATCATGCATTTAACAACCCATATGAAAGTTATAACATGTTCACATGATTTTTAATTGATCTTAAGTTCATGATCATGCTCTCTACCTACCGATTATTCACTTTCTTGCCTTGTTAACGAACTTGCTAAAAACACATAGTTCCTTGCTAAAATTGGTCATGCATGTTTTAGTACTCATGATACTTGCCATATATAGAGTTTCAAAAAATGAAGTTTCCATAAATAGAGTTTTTATAACTAGAGTTTCCATAATCGGATTCACATACGCACTTGAGCGATTGTCACGCGCGGCATGCACATACACTCTAGCACGATAGGAAAGCCTCTTCTTGCCTTGTGGTGAACTCTTCGATGGATATTCCTTTTGCCGGACTAGTGACCCCTTGACCAAGGCCTCCGTAAGTCTCCTCTGTCCATGGATTCCCACATGGTCGACGAGCTAGTTGTACCCTAACACCTATGATACCCTTTAGGGATCGACAAGATCCAAACGACCTTAGTTTGCTCTCATTCTTATCTTGAATCACGCTGGACCTCTAGACCTGTTCGTAACATGGCCAGCGGAAAGGTAGTGTATTCCACCTGACTGCCAACACCAAATGCGCGTGTTGTGCAACTGTTACTATCGCATGTTTACTTGACGTTTCACGTGCAACGAGCATAAGATCTCATCTACACTCTACTCGCTCATCTATTCAAGTTCACTCTATTATATCATCTATCTCGTCTATTCATTCGGAACTCTCTTGGTACCCTTGAGCTGTGTGGCTCCTACTATTTTGTACAGTTCTTGACTATCTAGCGCTAAATGGGTCTTGTGACTCTACTTACTTGAATGCATACTGCTGAGGGCACGGAGAGTGTCCGAGGGGCTCCAATCTAGTCATGGGGGCAGAGAGCCACCCGAAAATACCTGCAGGGGGTAATGACGGTGTCTGCATTTGCACCGGTTCTGACTGACTGTTCTGAATTAGCTAGACCTTGACTGTTATACTGTTAGTCTGTTTGTTCAGACGTACTGTACTACCACTTATTATTACTGAACTGCTATTCTCCTGTTATTCAGTGGCTACTGTCGTACTCTCCTACTGCACTACTATTGTTCAACTATATTTTCTCGTTGTCCTTTGACAACAAAGTGCCATTTAATAATCAAAACACGTGCTATGTTTTCTCTCAACTATCTACGGATAACCAAAGTGCCATACTATTTCGATTGAGGAAAATCAATCAAAGTGCAATTTACTCTCTCTACGTGACCATCTACTTTTTCTCTCCTCGCTATACATGTTACTTGCTATTGTTTGATGTCCATAATCATTGTGCTATACTCGATTCTTGTGCTATATCTGGACACTCACGCTACTTCAATCACGTGCTATCATGTTGTCTCTTACATTACTTGACTCTCTCTCTCTATCATTAGTTACTCTGCCATTTAATGCATTAATTATTTAAAGCCTGCTTGAGCATGATATTTAAGTCGTACTAGGCGTTATCGCTCACCCTTCGTTATTTGTTATTGTGTCTCAGGTAAGTCAGACAATGATGTCACACACACCAATGGGACGGGACCAGTGTGATGAGCGACCTGGAGTCAGTTGATGAAGTTACCTTAGTACTATGGAGTCTAATAGTTATTGCTTTAGATTTCTTTTCAATGTAATGATGTCATTGATCCCTAGGTATTGGCTCTGAATTAGTGGTTGTAATAGTCTTAGTGATTTTATAATGAAATGAAGAATTTATTTCAATTATTGTTCGTTAGATGCTCTGATGTTTGCGTCTGTATGCACAATTCACGTTACCATACTTGTTGCTCACGTTCACCTCCGATTTATTATGCTGCTAAATTGGAGGGGCGTGACATACTCCGACTTCAGATAAGTCGAAGTCTTTTATCTATTTGTTGACACTTTGACTTCTTAAAAGTCGAAGTATGACATCGATTGATGAACAAACTTATATCACTCTGACTCTTAACAAGTCAATGTCTTTTGTCAATCAAATGTCTTACTGTGACTTCTATATAGTTGAAGAGTTGTATGCATGTCCTTGACTCCGACTTCTTTAAAGTCGAAGTATCACATATCAACTTCTGTATACTTGTACTTAGATAATCTTTCTGTTTCTGTCTTTTAGCACCAAACTTAATAATTCATTATCTTGATTTCTTAATGATTTTTCATTATTGAAATGTCTTTTACATAAGATTATTTTCTATGAGACTTATAATTATTTTTCTGCTATCAAGAAATGTCAATTATCCTTTTGGCGATAACATATTCTGTTTTAATATTATTCATCTGTGAAACATTCATTTGAAATCTATAAAGATTTAAATATACTTGTTATCTCTTCCACTGTCAGACAGATAGGTCTATCTCTGATCGAAAGATGGTCAAGAATTAAATGCAATGACAGGTATAAGCTGTATGGGTTATCTGTCAGAACTCACCTTCTATATCCTTTGTGTCAGAACTCTATGACTTTCAGGATAAAGTACTCATTCAACTGTCTGTCTATCTTTTATTGCTCTGAACATCTTTGTCTGAATAGATCTTATGCTTTATATATTTTTATCTCACCTACCTCCTAGGAGTGGAGATATCTATGCTCTTTCATGATCTTTCTAATCCGTAACCACCCACTGCAGCTTGCCTAGCTTTCAGTTTTGGGTATGGAACTTGCAGAATACATTGATGGAGCTACCTATCTAGCCTGAAGACACTGGGACTCTTTGAACTAAAAGACTGATGGTCATAACAGAAGTCTCAAACTGTCTACATCCAAAGATCAACAGCTATCCTTCAAACGGCTAGTTTCCAACGAATAGTTTCAAATGGGAAGATGAAGTCTTTGAAGCTCATATATAGAAGCAGAAGCTAGAATCAAGAATATAGAGAACCATGCAATTCAAATCAGAATGCCCATCAGCAATTGCAAGCAAGAAGAGTCACCACGCACTTGTTGAAAAGAGATAGCTACTCTTCAATCCTCGTCTATAAGCTCTTTTGTTTTTGAAGTCTTCTTCTTTGGTCGCATTTTGTATTGTAGATCTTCTCAGTCCACCTTCTTAGTCTCAGAAAGAGCTAGAGATCCAATTCTTATTTGTTTCTCTTTCTGATTCTCTGTGTTTGCTCATTCTGTTGAGCAGACACACAAGTGTTTTTCACTTATGTGTAAGATTACCCGCAAGGGGATTGTTTCTTGCAATGCCCCTCTTGTGAAGGGAAAACCTACAGGTGTAGGTGGTCTTTGTACCCCTAGTAAAGGAAAAACTTGCTTAGGTGCAAGTGGGTTTGTAATACCTCTCAGGTTGAGAGAAGGTAGAGTGTTCTTGGTAGTTAGTGAAATCCTAAGTGGTTTCTTGTGGACTGGACGTAGGACTTCCATGTAAGAAGGGCCGAACAAGGATAAAATCTCTTGTTCATCTGTGTGATTGTTTCCGCCAAGTTTTCACTTGTTTCACACACACCACAATAAGTACTAATAACTCTATTTAGTTTTATCTATTTTTAGATAAATTTTTAAAGCACAAGAAGTCCTATTCACCCCCCTCTAAGACAACTATAGTGCCATCTCGATCCAACAAGTGGTGTCGGAGCGAGGTCTTCTCAGAATAATCGAAAGATTTGAGATGAGATGGCAGCTGAAGCTCACAACTATGGAGTCAGTCTGTCACCAGACAACCATTCTTCGATGGTGAGGATTGTCAGTATTGGAAGATGAGAATGAAATGCTACATTCGGGGCACAAACATTGATTTGTGGCAGGTAATAGAGAAAGGTGATTTTACTATTGCTGCTGCACCTTCTGCAGCTGATAAAGAAAAACTGTCTCTAAATTATAAAGCCAAGAATTACCTATGTTTTGCTTTATCCAAAAGAGAATTCAATAGACTATCCACATGTAAAACTGCAAATGAAATGTGGGATGAATTGCAGGTAACATATGAAATAAGAGATAAAGTGAAGCAAACTAGAATAGATATTCTTGTTTCACAATATGAACAATTCAAAATGTTACCAAATGAAAATATCACTCAAATGTATAACAGATTTTCAAATATAGTAGTTGGTTTAAGTTCTCTTGGTAAAAATCTTTTAGATGAAGAAACTGTCAGAAAAGTTCTCAGATCATTAACTCATTCATGGACCCCTAAGGTCACTGCTATTGAAGAAGCTCATGATCTAAAAAAAAGTTCCATTGATAAATTAATTGGTTCCTTATTGGTTGATGAAATAAATATGGAAAGATGTTTTGAAAGCTCTTCGAAAAAGAAAATGCAAATGCTTTGAAAGTTGCAGATTCTTCTTCCTCTAAAGATTCAAAGGAGAAATCAGAAGACAATGATGATAAAGCTATGATGTCAAAAAAACTCCAACGGATTCTTGCCAAGAAGAAGAAGTTCAGCTCCAAGAGATATTTCAAAAAGGAAAATAAGAAAGAGCCAACATGTTATGAGTGCAATCAACCCGGACATTACAAGTCAGAATGTCCTAAGCTCAAGAAGTAAGATCCAACTAAAAAGTTTGATCTAAAGAAAGGAAAAGAAAGAAGATTCAACAAATACAAAAAGAAGGCAATGACTGTAGCTTGGGATAATGAAGAAGACACAAGTTCAGACCCCTTAAGCTCATAATCAGAAGAAGAGGAACAAGTCAATTAAGCCCTCATGACAGGACTAGACCAGGTAAATTTAGAAACATCCTTTACAACATGTTCTGAATCTAGCTCTAATAATCTACATGATGCATTTAATGAACTGTATGAAAAATATAAAATAGTAGTTAAATAGATGAAAATAGTTATGTTAAACCTACTAAATCAAGAAAAATCCAACACTTTTCTAAAAAATGAAATAGAAAAGTTAGGACAAAACTTAACTGAAACTAAAAGATCAAATGAACAACTGTGTGAAGACTTAAAGAATAAAAAATAATATAATCATGAAACTCGAATCAAATCTAAAAGAATTAGAAGATGAAGTAAAATTAAGAGCAGAAAATAACTATCTAAGAACAACTATAGATAAAATTACTAACGGTAAAACATCTCTAGTTGTAAAACTGTAAGGTGCTCGAACATGCAAAAAGAAATATGGAGTAGGTTACAAACCTCCAACAAATGAAAAGAACATTGTCTATCCTAAAAAATACCCAACTCCTAAATTCATGAAAGAAATAGAAATTAAAAATCCTCGAAAAGTTAATCAACATATCTACAAACAAAAGTAGAAATCCAGTAATACTACACATGCAAAGAATGCATATGATCTGTGTTGTAGTCATTGTAATCAACTAGGACACACAATCAACACTTGCACAACCAGACACTTACGTTGGATTTCTAAGACTAACCATCAAGGACCCAAGAAAATTTGGGTACCAAAAGTTACAACATAGTTTTGTTTACAGGGTCGCCTGAGATCATCCAAATGGTATTTAGATAGTGGATGCTCAAGGCATATTATAGGTGACAGAAAGTTGTTTACAAATTTTAGAGATGTGGTTGATCAAGTCACGTTTGGAGATAATGGAAAAGGCAAAGTGTTAGGAAGTGGAACAGTAGGAACAAAAGTAAAGGATTTAATAGAAGATGTTATGTATGTAGAAGGATTAAAACATAATCTGATTAGCATCAGTCAACTGTGTGACAAAGGTCACTCTGTAAAGTTTTAGAATAATAAGTGCATATGTAGCATATTGACCGTTCGGATCATGGTTTAATGGTTGTGGAGGCTAGTGTGTGGCTTGTGGCTTGAGTTTCAGGTGTTTACGCAGGTTGTAGGGCTTTGTGGGCTGACAGGTTGGGCCCAAAGCAGCCATCGGTTCACTATTTGTAAACACGACAGGGTTGGACGTTGTGTTCTTAACGCGATGGTCCTGGGTGTCGTGTTCTTGTTACCGCCAACTCGAGTCTTCATCCGCATGTCTGCTGCGTGGTGCACGCTGGGCGACCTGCTAGCGTCAACAGTGTGAAGGCGACGGTCTCCTACGTCGCATTCTTGTCGCGACGGTAGGGTGTGTCACGTTCATAACTCTGAGTTGCTTATTACATTAGGTCGGCCGAACAGAGCTCAGGAAGCTCTGCTCGGCCAGGAGAGGGTTTTTACGGAGGATTTCAGGCAATTCAGAGTTCTGCTGCTGTTTTTGGGGTGGTCTTACCGCGAGGACGTGTTACATAGCGGGGAGAACGCAGGGGTATCGTCGTTCTTTGCGTTCTTTGTGAAGGTAGGGAGATTCTGCCATGTTTCTCGTTGTAGATTGCATGTTTAGCTTGTTTTACAAGCTATAGATAGTGGATACCATGCTAGTGCAATGTTTAGAACTTGAATATATGGGTTTCATGGTAGATAGCATGGTTTGCATGGGGATTCCGGAGATGGATGTTGCCCAGCTAACAAGCCCAGAGGGGGGGGGGTGAATGGATTGCTAAAATTCTTCTTAGAATAAAACTTGTTAATAAAAACGCTTAATATAAAACAGTAAGATCGATAGTTAGTGTTAGTAAGAGTGAAAACAAACAAGCACACAAACAATCACACAACAATAAGAGATTTTTATCCTGGTTCGGCCCTCCTATCCCAAGGAGTCCTACGTCTAGTCCCCAAGCAACAACTTGAGATTTCACTAACCAAGGGTACTGTCCCCCTTAAGTACCTTACACATCCAGACGCAGCTGGCCTTCTCTTCTAACCCCGAAGAGGAACAAAACACCACCTGATACACAGGTCTTCCTTCCTTACTGAAGGGAATAACCACCACCTATTTCCAACAGGTCTTCTCTTCACACACGAAGAGGAATACACACAAAGAATGTGTAGAAATCGAAAGGCCCCTAGACCAAGCTGACAACAGATTGCTTGATCTGAGGCAATGTTTGAGAGACAAATATTTTCAATAAGGAAAATCTCTCAGAACTACAAAAGCTCTCTAAAGATTAATCAAATGGAAGACAGAGAGCTGAGAGCTAAAGGTTGGCAGAATGAAGCTTAGAAACTCTATCTTTGCTGATGTTTCTTGGTTCCTGAAAATGTATATTCGTGTCGTGTATTCTTCATGGAGTCATCAGTCTTCTATATATCTTCTCTTGAAAAATATATCCGTTGAGGTGTTCGTTGAAGTATTCGTTGTCTCTAAATTTGAAGCACGTTAGACTATATGGTCTGAGGTGTACAACAGGTAAGCATGCAGACATTTAATGCTCTGGAAGACAAATACGCAAGGAGTAGATTCATCCAGATATCTTTCTCTTTAGGTTGTCCAACGTTGTGTGATCTAGCAAAGACCTGCACGTAATAAATACCAAGGCACAGACAGCTAGACTGTCTCTATGCTGTCAGTCAACGTTAGAAGACATGCTATAAGGATATACATCAAAATAGAAATCTCATTCTATCACCCTAAAGGTGTTTGTAATATAAACACAGGTATAGAAGGCACACAGATATGTTACATGCAGAGTAGTGATCAGTCACAATAAATGTTACGTGGTGCAAGATATAAAGATATACACGGGAAGACTTGAACTCCACAGAGTTTTGAAAATATATTTGAATATAAGAAATAGATATTTTCAAATTTATCTGGAAAGATAGTAACAATGAAAATGTATGATAATTCATTCAAAACATAGTTGTGAAGAGAGTTGATGTTATCATGAAATCGATGATGTAAGACCTGGCTTCCCGGCTTTCCCCCCGGTGTCTGGGATGACTGGCCACTAACACGTCCCGGCTGGGCAACGCGTTAGTGTCGCGTTGGGGGTGCCCGACGCGACAGTTATCCCTGTTGCGACGCAGGTGTGCGTCGCATTCCTGTCACGCCCGGTTTGACTGTCGCGTTCTTGTCACGACCGGTCAACGAGTCGCGACAGTGTTGTCATGTTCCACTGTGCAGTCGTCTGACGCCTGTCAGAGTGGCAGGTGTGTTAGTACGGTCTGTCGTATTGTCGCGGCGTCCGTGGGGGACGCGTTCTTGTCGCAGTCCGTTGACCCGTCGCGTTAAGGTTCTTAACGCGACGGGGCGGTCCGTCACGTCTCGGGGGCCGAAGGCTAAAAGCTTTGGCCGGTGCCCCTTCCCCCCCTCTCTCTCTTTCTTCCCTTCTCCCTCTCCCTCCGGTGGTGTTCTGCCTCCCCCACTCCCCTTCGTGCATTTCAGGTGAGGAGGAGGGCCGTGCGTGGTGTCTGGGCGTCGTGGAACTTGCGTGGAGCAAGGAGGAGGTGGCCAATCGATGTGAAGGGCCCTATTGGGGTTCGTTCTTCATGAAAGGTAGGGATTTCTTGAACTCTTCTCGATCTGGGTGGATTGGGAGCTTCTCATACTTTCTAGTTAGATTTACAGCTTTCCCCTATGCTCCCCTCCCCCGTGTGTGCATGTGTGTATCTTCGTGGGCGACTTGGGATTGAGGATCCTGCTGGTCTGCCTCCCGGCTGATGTCACGATGGCTCGGCACGTCGCGACATCAGAGGAGGTGTCGGCCCCATCGGGCGCGACCTTATCGCGACGCCGTTGGCAGTCGCGATAAGGCTATCGCCCGCACTTCCCGGTCGCCACAAGATTGCTGTCGTCGGTGCGTTTCTGGGTCGCGATAGGGTTGCTATCGTGACGCATTGCCTCGTCGCAACAGGATGGCTGTCTTGGTGCCCTTCCCCGTCGTGACGGCTTTGGGGGTCGCGACAGTACCTGTGTTGTCTCGGGTGCTTCCGTAGGCCCGGTTGTGTGTCGGCGTGTGCCCCAGGGCAGGCTTTGCCCTTAGGACCTTCTGGTAGGGAACGCTGCTAGTTACCTCCCAGTGTTCAGTGACCAAAGGTGGCACCATCGTGGCCGTGTTCTGGCAGGAGTACTAGGAGGGTAGCGTCTATCTAATAATCGATTGACTGGCGGTCAATCGATTATTAGCAGAGCGAAGGGTTCTCATGCTGGCGAGTGGTGTTCCGAGGCTCCGGTTTTTCCGTACGTGTTTAGTTGGCCGACGACCCTTTTTAGGGTTTGTGTGTGCTTCTCGCCTACTGGGCTTGTCGTGGTTACAAGCCAGCGGTTCGGCGTGGTTTTGTTGTGTTGCCTCACCTGTTCGCCTGGTGCTTGGCACTTAAGGGCTTGTCCCCGTTCTGAGAGGTTGTTACCGTTACCTGGGACCCCCATCCTCGGGCGCCTTCGAGGGAGGTATCGGGGCGACGAGCGTACTCGAGTCAACAACCCACGTGAGTGGACTCTGGAGCTGAGGGGAAAACAGTGGTTTGGACAGTGGCACTGAGTCGTTTGTAGAGCTCTCTTGGTTAGGCCTGGGACACCGAGGAAGGCCGGAGTTGTACCCAGTGTGGGCTAGCCAGTCCTTTGTCTCACTGCCTCTATCTGCGTTGGTACCGGAGTCACGTAGTGGTGTCAGGCGTGAGGCCGTAGCTTGGCCAGGCTGTGGTGTTGCACGTGTTGTGTGTTTCTGTGGTGGCTCTGTCTCACCCTTGCGCGGGGGCGGAGGCAGGAGCTAGGCTAGCAAGCAGAGCGTGTGGACTGCGGGTCCCCCCACTTGGCTGCTAGCGGCGGTGGCTTGGTTGCTGTTGTTGTGACGACGCTTCCTCATGACATTTCTAAGTGTTATTCGTTGCCCTAGCTTGCACGTCAGTTATAGCCTGGTCGTGCCTAGTTCCCGTGGGCGTCGTTGGTCTGGCCTTGTGCAGACCTATGCTTCTGGTGGTTTCCGTACGGTGTTCTCTCGGTTCCGTTGTCCCGTTCTTGGGTGCCAGTCCGTGGTGGCACCGGCGAGTGTGGTTTCCCGACCTTGCGGTGTGTCCGGGGTCTGGAGTGGTTCTACTTGTGGGCCCTCGACCTTGTAGAGGTCTGAGGTGTCCATGCCTGTGGTGAGACGTCGTTCTCACTTGGTTGTTCCGTGGTCTCGGCAGGTGTGTCGAGCGTCCCTTCCGATGTGTGCCCGACTCCGTTGATTTCTGCGGGAGTCGTGTGTGTGGCCCGACCTCGGTTGGTGGTTGTGGAGTTGCACTATTCTCTTCTGCTGCCTAGTAGTACCCTCCTGTAGGTGTTTCTCACTTTACAGCTTTCTAGTGTAGTTTTCATCCTACTGCTCTGGCCAGTGAGGGACTGGTAATCCCTACTGGGCCTTGTTCGCGAGGCTCACCACCCCTACTTCCTTCAGCTAGGGGCTCGTCGTCGCGGGAGCTCGGTGTCGGACGGGTTGCAGATGCGGCTGTGGCGCCATGTTGTTGTCACCAGCAGTGACAGTGATCGTTGTGTGCTCTTGTACCTGAGTGAGCAGAGAGTTGTGTTTTGCAAGTTCTCGGGGTATGGCCCTTAAGGATTGCACCTTTCTTCTTGTACCTGTGCTTTTGATTTGGGTCACGTTGTACAGACTTTTCTATAATTGTACATATTATTATAGTTATTTAAATTCAGTACATATCTCACTAGACTAATCCTTCTAACCCTTCTGGATTTCGGATCCGTGGGTGGCGACGTGAACTTCAGGGCCCTGGCGGGGGTCCGGGAGGTCGGGTCGTTAAAGTTGGTATCAGAGCGAGGAGTCTACTGAGATTTGTAAGGAAATAATAACTATAGCTACCCCAAATAAAGGTACTAGTACGCTGCTGACACTGTCCGACTAGTGGTAGTCTTGTGCCATTGATTGTTTTGCATGTGTGCAGCTTCCCTGCAAGCTTTGTGTGCACACTGCTGTAGATTGCGGTTGTTGCTGCGTCGCGTGCGTAGCGAGTGTGGTTGCTCGGTGTTTGTGTCGTGGTGGCGCAGTTGGTGGTGGACTTGCTGGCAGTGGTCCTTCCGTATGGAGGACGCTTGTAGGCAAGTCCAGGTGCAGTGCTCCTGGTCGTCTTCAGTGCATTTAGGTGTGTGTGTGCCGCTGAGGCTGATAGAGCTTGCATGTGGCATGGCCTTCACCGGTGCAGGGTTGTTACCTGTGGAGTCGGTGGAAGGTGTCTCTACCTTGTTGGCTGCCCCTTTGTTGTTGGGGTGTGTGTTGTGGTTGTTATGTGTGTAGTCTTCAGTCTGTGCGCTGTGCTCTGCTTGGTCAGCATTGTTGCTTGGGCTAAGCAGATGTTATGTGTGCTGTGTTGCATCGCGGGTTGAGCGCTGCGACACTTGCCTGTGGTTGTGTCGGCCTGGTGCTGACTGGTTGTGAGCTAGGGTGAGGTGCTCCTGGAGTTCTTCTCTGTTGGTTCTGGTGGGAGTGAGGTTTCCTTAGAACTGTTTGTGCCCGTTTCTGGTTGCTGTTGTGCTGCCCTCGAGGCTGAGGTGCATCGCTTGGTTGCCCTATGTTCTGCTGAGGTTCCCAGAACCGTTTTCTGTTGTCCTGGTGAGAGTTTCTCTCAGGACTGTTCCGTGCTCGTTTTGCCATTGTTGTGATACCTCAGGGTTTGAGGTATGCTGCTTCTGTTGGTTTGACTGGTGCGTTCTGGAGGGTTTTTCCAGAACGGTGCCTTCGTGGTTCTGGTGGAGGTTCTCCCAGGACCGGCTTGTGTTGCTTCTGCAGTTCTGCTTGCTGCAGTGTTCTCTCTGATGGTCTATGTTCTTTGGTCATTAGGGTTGTGCATTCTGGTGAAGGTTCTTCCCAGGATCGCCTTTTGTCGCTTCTGGCGGAGGTTCTTCCCAAGAGTGCTCTATGTTCGTTTTGAACCACCGTTGTGTTGCCCCTATGGTTTGAAGTGTGCCGTTCAGTTGGGCTGCATTCTGGTGAGGTTCTCCCAAGACGGCTCTTGATGCTTTTTGGCGGTGGTTCTCCCCAAAGTTGCCTTGTGTTTGCTTTGGTCGTCGCTGCTCTCTCTTTGTGGAGATGAGCTGTCGTCGTTGCCGGTAGGACTGTCTGTGTTATAGTCTGCTTGGGCGTCTCTGGTCAAGGCGTTGTGCGCTTGACCGTGCGTCTGGCTGTTGCGTTGGCCAGCTTGTCTCGTTGTTTGTTTCCAAGTTTTCTCGGCCGCACTAGTGGGACTGCGTGTCCCCGTGGCTTGGATGGTTTGCTTCGTTTCCTGCACCCTGCGCGCTCTCCCAGATGGTGGTCTGGTGAGTGTAGTGGGTGTTTGGATGGTTGTGCTTCTTGTGGAAGCGTCAGTCTTGCGTTGTGGTTTTTCCTCTCATGCGTGGAAGAGACTCGTTGTGTGTGTCTCTTCCTCTGCTTTCGGTTGGTTGCTCGGGGTGGCGATGCTCCACTGTGGTGCTGTGTTGCCAGGGTGCGCATCGTTGCGACCTTCTAGTGGAGACATCTTCCCTTAAGCTATTTTTGGGTTGAGCTGGTTGCTCCCCTTGTGCTGTCGTTTCCTTGTAGCACCATAGGTTGGTGGACTTGTTCGTGCCATTTGTCATCGTGATGGTTTCTTGCTACCTGCCTGGTCAATTGGAGCATGGGTCCATGTTGGCTTGGCGTGAGGTAGTAGTACCATTTTCTCGTTAGGTTGCAG